>CM074452.1:11686854-12054354 GCA_037101425.1 Elopichthys bambusa | reverse complement strand
ATTATATGACCAGCACCTGTATATGAGACAAATTATTGTTTGCACGGTGTGAGCTGTCGTATTTTCTTTTAGGGATTTTTTTAGTTTTAGTAAATCCTTTCCATTTGTTACTTGTTTAATATTTTGTAGTTATTAAATCGAATTGTGCTAGCCTAAAAATTCCCACCTCTGGATGGTGTTTAGTGTTCCTGGCTGTGGATGGTCAGAATGGTGGGACTGCCTTTACTAGCGTTACCCTGGAGAATAACTACCTTATTTGGGGTGATCATGTGTATCGGTGTTTGTTTGTTGGCGGTTAAGCCCATTCCTTCCTCAGCATCCAGGTACACATTTATGGTTTGTGAATATGAGTTTCACAGTGTTATAGTAACATTGATAGATTTGCACAAGATGCAAATGTTAGTAATGAGTATCAGGTTTATACTTAAACTAACATCAAAGGTGAAGTGCGTAATTTTAAAGTGTCACCAAACAGAACTGCAAAATGATTGAAGAATTTAAAAAAACAACGCTGTTTTCAAGTATTCAAGCAAATTTCTTTACATCAAAGTATCAAAATATCAAAAAAGTGCACGTTTTACCTTTACACGCTTTAAATAATGCTTGGTTATAGACTTAAGTCTGTATATCCCTGTTTTAGAGAACCAGTTTGCTTATATCTCCTTCACACAGACTGATATCCCGGCAGTAATCTGTCTTCTGCATGGATCATGTTCCCACCTGTAATATATCTCTCCACTACCAAATGTGTCATTCATTTGAGCGGTAAAGCGATCGGTGTCTTTATAGCGGGCAGTTGTGCTGTCATGGTGTGACCTCATTGATTTACAGTTAATCACCATCTTCCAGAAATGATGAAAAACCTGACGACTGCTCAGTTCACTTCACAGGATTCGAACATTTGATATTACACTTCCGAGCTGTGCTTGGAGGATATCGGGAAAGGTTGGAATGGGGGGTGTGATGATCAGGGAATGTAGGTCCAAATGGAAGGGTGCTTCTTTATTTGGCCTTGGTTTGAGGCCTGTTGCTATGGAGGGCCGCTGCATATCGTGAAGGGCTCATCTTTTTTGAGCCGCACAGCTGAATGCAGTAGAATGCCCAGCTGTAGCTGTCAATCAAATGGTTTACAGTAAAAAAATTGGGGGAGGGGTCGGCCGGAAAGGGGGTGAGATCGGATGGTTACTGATATAGGGATAGGAACAGAAAGAGCAAGAGTTCTCGATTTCCACCTGTGAGGAACACCTGACCCTGCTCCTGCTCGTGGCTCTTGTTCGGAACGCAGCAGAATTCCTTCCCTCTGAGTTCACCAGCTGGAATGCTGTCGGACAGCAGCCCCCTGTGATACGGCCAGAGAGCCAGCACTAAAATACTGCTTCGTCTGTCACCAACACCAAACTCCTCAATGCTCCGTTTCATCTGAACTGAGTACGCCATTTAAACAGTAGCTCTCTCTTTCCCTCTCTCTCTAGTGAAGTGTTTGAACAGCAGAGTCTGCATTCTACTGATTTTAATCTTTTCCTTTGACTGCTGACAGTCGTATTCAAACAGTTTGATGTGGGACATCCGGTCTCACGTTTTACTGCTACAGCAATGCAAGCCATATAGTACAAATGCACACTGAAATATAGTGCTGTTTTAGTTCGTTGTGATTGTCAGCTGTTGGGGAGTGTTTGACAGATGTTACTCTTGCTAGTTGTGTGAGGTGTATGGTAGGGCTGAGGGTGGGGGTATCCGGAGCCCACATTTATTTACGTTAAAACGTTTGATTGACAAATTTATCTTGATATATCTAAATATTTTTCATCTTTTGATGATTTTTCAGTATGGAATATTGAAAGAAACCAATATATCATTAAAATAGCCATTGTTACTTATTAGACTCAATGTTTAAGACAAGAATTTAAAAAAAATAAAAATTTATATATTTAAAAAAAAAAAAACCCACAATAAAATCACTGATATATTAACGATGTTGGTTTTGTAGGCAAAAGTAATATTCTTAAATATTAAATTGCCAAAAAAGTAATAAAAAGTTCCATATATCACAGTCTTAGTGTGTGACAATACTTAAACAACCATGTGTCTTTTTCTGTTGGTTTGGCCAGACCTGTTACTATTGCTGCTTTACGAACCCACCAATAACCAATTGTTTGGCTTCCCTATATATTAAAATTTGACTTAACTGGTGGGTTATTTGAAGAACTGTTCTTTAAGACATGTTTCTTAAGTAATTGTTGAAATTTATTGTTGAAGTGAATTTGTTGCAAAATCTATGTTTTGCTGGCTATAGCAGTGCTACCTATAAAGCCCCCAATATGCTTTAAATGAAATCGAAGAACGAACTGATGTGACGTCATTTCGAACAAAATCAGGCCAGAACAAAGGTCGTTTTGTGAGTTCGAAACAGCTTGCCAAAGCGAATTCTGAGGAAAAGTTTGCTCCAGCTGCAAAACACCTTCGTACTACCATTGGTCCATGACGATAACGTAATAGGAGGTGTGCGCTAGAGTTGTCAAAAGTACAGACTTCGGTACATATTGTGTCGACACAATGGCCGGAGGTGTTTACGAATCCGCTCAACAGCGTTCAGAGCGTCACATTTTTAAAATTTCAGTACCGACTAGGTACCGAATTCGGTACTTTTGACAACTCTAGTGTGCACTGAGGCTCCACCTTCATTCACTCGGAACTCTTGTCTGACACATTTCGTCTGTTGAATCCGTCAAGGTAAGATCTCCGCAGGTGAAAACATGAGCACACTGGATAGCCGCTTTATAGCAGAGAATTAAATTGTGCTTCTGATGAAATGAGGCACTGACACTGTTTTTCATGTTTGGTACTGTAAAGCTGCTTGCTTTTAAATAATCTATTGAATAAAATGCCATAAAAATAAATGTGACGTGACTTTACTGGAGTGCTAACATACCCATGTTGTTATGATCAGATTCTTTTCTTATACTTTCTATACAAAAATGCTATTTTTATTTATTTTTTTGTTACTGAGAGGAAAGCGTGCAGCACATATTTACATATTAAATATGTAAATATCTAAACTTTGCTCTCAGCAGTGTGGGCGGTGTCGGATAACAGTATATCGCTGCTCACGTATTTCAAACTTTGTTTTACCCCTAAATAAAGAACAAAAAAGAACTTCATAAGTATATCAGGGCCTTAAGGGTATGGAATTATATTCTTTGAACCTATAATTTAAAAATCCTGCCATCATTTACTCACCTTCATGTCGTTCCAAACCGGTATGACTTTCTTTTGTGGTACACAAATGGGTATTGGTGACATGATGGGTCAATTATCCCTTTAAAACAAACAAAAAATAAACAAATAAAAAATTTAGACTAGTTGGTTGTTGGACTAAATAGTGTACTCCTCCATTCCAATCCATCCCTACCTGAAACAGTCTTTGAGTGCTCAGAACACCCTTCTCAACAAACCTTCCCAAACGTTTCTTTATTTTTGGAGTTCATCAAGCAGATAAGCCAATCAATGCTGCCTAAAGCAGCTAACCTGCTAATCCTTTGTGCGGTGCTGCTTTGGTTGGATTAACTGGCTGAGGCATTCAGCTCCCACACTCTCTCTCTCCACAACAACTGATTCAGACACTAATCCAGACGTTGGTCTGGAACCCAGCTACAGCATTTCAGTTTAACCCAAACAAGCTAGAAAAAACAACTAAACCACAAGCAAAGTCTTTGTAAACTATTTGTAAAATGTCGTTTTGGCTTGGGTCTGTTTTAGGATCTGCTGTAACCCAGATGTGGTAAGTCTGATCCTAGATCCGAGCAGATCCCAGCAGTAACACATTAAAATGTTCTGTGGATTCAGGCCTGGGTTGGCCAGCGCATGAGAGTGGACCGTTTCTCTCGTTAACGTCAGCATGTTTTTTTTTGCCCGGAGAAGGTCACCAGCTGCTGACCTGCTACTCAGTGGAGTCTCAGTGCTCTGTTAGTCACAGGAACATCCTGTAGGGCGGTAAGCACAGCGCTCGTCCTTATCCATACCCTCTGTCTGTTTATTCAGGTGGGACAGTGGGGGTACTCCCTCCTTTTCTCTTTCCTTCCGTCATTCTCACAAGCTCTTTTTTCTGTCCTTCCATTCTTCTTTCTTTCCCCCCCTCACAATTCCCACCCAGAATTCCAGTTAAACGGTCAACCCAGGGAGCAACTGCGTGTCGGCCGGGTCCCGTCTTCACTGGGAAAGGCCTTGCTGGTCTATCAGGCTCCCACAGAACACCTGCCAGCAGACAACCAGAGCAGAAATCCCCTCTTGGTCTCAGCGGACCATGTGTTTACCGTGAGATTTACGCAGAATTGGGAATCCGAATAAGGAGGCTTTGTTGTTCTAGCACAGACTCGTCTTTGCTGTATGGGCCTGTCTGCCTGGACTTTGTAGGGTTTTCTGCTAGCATTGATCACCGTGCAGGTGCTGGAGCATTGAGCATGACTAGCTAGCCTCAGTGGAGGATGTTTCAGGTACGACAGAAGATCTATCTTATTTAATATGGAGAATATTGGAATTGGAGGCTCAGTTAGCCCATTGTCTCCTTGCAAAAAAGTACTGTGGTGGTACTTTGAGATAGAAATGGTAACAAATAGTAATGCCAGGGTTCATTGATATATATTATTGTATTGAATAAACCGTATTAATATCCCACGGTATTTGCCCAATAGCTTGTACTCCAAGCTTTTATCTTATGCAACGTCATTTCCTTAAGCCCACTCTCTTTCTTTTTGTTATCTAGTAGCAAGTTTCATAGAGGGAGATTTTTCTTTTTTTTTTTTTTTCTTTTTTTTCTTTTTTCTTTTTTTTCTTTTTTTTTTCTTTAGTACTGTCCCATCCTCCAGTGCCGGGGATGGCTTACTCTGAAACTACCCAAAACAAATTCCAGATGTGGAGAGCTTGACCTCGCCATTCCTTCCGTGGCCGGCAAAAACAAGTGTGATTCTTAAGTCAGCTGCTTTCTCATGCCTCAACCCTAAAGAGAAATAGAAGCAAAGAAAAAAAGGGGAAAGAACAGAAATCCAAAGCCCCCTTGAGAGAAAACTGTTATTGATTTGTCTTTACTTCCTACTAAACGAAAAATTCACAAACAAAACAAATTTTTTATTTTTAAAACCAAGTCCTGTGTGGAAATTGTATTCATTTTATTTTATTCTTTGAAAAAGGTTGCATGACTGAATTGACAAAACAAGAGTATGAAATATTTGCAAATCAAATGGAAGTGTTGATCCGAATATAATGCAGAATTTCTAACATTTGAAAAAGGTTGGATACCAAATTTTTACACACTTCTTTGACTAAACAAAACTAAACAAAAATATTTACAAACTAACCGTAATACTTTACACTGAATCTAATCGAAATACAATGCATAATTTAAGATTTGGAAAAAGTTGAATACCTGATTTGGTAAGGCCATTCACACCAAGAACAATAACTATAAAGATAACTAATACCGTGTCTACATTGCGCTGCACCGCAACAGCTAAAAGCTGTCTACACTGAATGCGCCAAACCGACCACTGCAAAGCACTTGGACTACGTCAGAAATGGACTACGTCAGAACGGAGAATCCGTTTACTGTCAGGAATTTGTTGTTGCATCGCGCCGTATCCAGTGTAGACAATATCACTGATTATAATGGGTTCTACTGTCTTTTGACCATTCACGTCCGGTGTAGACACGGTGTAAGCTCACGCGCTGCGGTTTCAAAGTGTGTACATGTTTTTGCAGTTCTTGTTGCATTTACACAGCTTTAACCAGCAGATGTCTTCAGCATGCTATGTTTCGAGTGAATAGCTAGTGTAATCGATCTAATCTAACAGTGAATTTAGCTGACAAGTCAATATAGTGGAATATAAACAACTTTTTCACTACAACTTCAAAGGAAGCAAGACAATGTTGTCGAAAGTAGCGCTGGATATCTGAGGTAATTTTTATGTTAGACTGTTTGCTACCCTGGCATAATAATCTCATCGTTAATACTTCTCACCATTTATTCTGAGGGTATGACCGATTGTTTTCCATATATCCATTTTCTTTAAAGTATCCTTGAAAAGGAGGTTTGACTTGTCAAACAGTGGTGGCTTTTTCTGGACCTCGGCTATTAACTTTTCCGCAGCATCGTCTGCCATTTTAAATGTGCAACCTCTTCCAATCAGAATCCATTCTAATTTCTGTCAGTGTTTTATCGTTCAACAGCTGGAAAAAAAAAAATTTCTGAAAGTGATCCCAACGATATCGTTTCTCTATATCGTGTGGACAGTGCTATTCTTTTATATTTAGAATGATTTTTAGAACTTTATCGTTATCTTTATAGTTATCGTTCTTGGTTTGAACAGGCCTTTACACTATTGTCTGACTAAACAAAACTAAAGTATAAAATATTCACAAACACATTTTTTTGCACCAAAAGTATTAACACAGAGTTCAGTGCAAAAACCACTGTAGGTGTGATGCATATCATAGAAATGCATTGTTTGGTTTAAAATCTTTGGTGTGAAAAATTGTTTTAAAGCTGAAAGGAAGTGGCATATAGTTGTCTTTTCACTTTAAACTGGAATAGGATGAAAGTATTTTAACATTAAAAAGTTATTTGAGTCATAATATATTTAGTTAGTTGTTAATCTCTTCTGTTGCACCCAAAGCTATATGTACAGAAACAGACATACACAGGTTTAGATGAATCTTTCATCTGACTGATATTTGTCACCATTGCTGGGTTTTTGTTTGGGATTCCAGGCCTGTATGTGTTTGTGCGTTTGCATGTGTGTGTTGACAAATCAAGTTACCGTATCAAGCCACAGTCACTTGGCACTTCTAAAGGCGTGTGTGGAAACAAGCCTCCATTGGGCTTCAAAGCCCTATTGACACATTCTCTCCGAAAGAGCCTCATGTGGTTAGAGCAGCCAGCCGCCTATCAGCGCAGATATGTGGGAGAACATATGGCTTCACATAGTTGCCTATGCACTAATAAACCGAAAAACACTGCGATAACGTGACGTGAGTCTAGAGTAACCAAGGACAGATCTACAGTCTTAATTTTGTCAGGATATTCCATTTGTTTGCCTGATCTCTGTAGACATTAAACGATAGATTAGTATGTAATCTGTCCAGAGTGTCACGTGAAACCATATTAAACACTCTGTGAAGGTTTGTACAGCTGTGTATAGAGTTAGTTGTAATAGATGTGTTCTTTTTTCCCTTCTAGGCACCATAATAAAATCCGCAGACTGGAGGGGAGCCTGCTGCAGAACTTCTCTGCTCTGGAGACGCTAGATCTGAGTAATAATGACATCACAGAGCTGAGAGAGAACTGTTTCCCTCCGGGGTTACAAATCAAGGACCTGTAAGAAACACTCTCATTCTCTCTCTTTCAAATAGATATAACTGTGAACATCTGTGTTTTCATGTAAGACTGTATTCTGTCATAATCTGAAGTGTGATATTTCATCTCTGTAGGCACCTGAGCAGTAATAAGATTGTTCATCTGGAGTTTGGGGCGTTTAAGAACCTCGCCGGAAGTCTGCAGATCCTCAGATTGAGCCGGAACCGACTGACCCACCTTCCTGTTAAAGGCCTGGAGCTGCCCAAGCTTACACAACTGTGAGTGCACTATACTGTCCATATGTACTTTTAAAGGTTTAAGGTCAAAAAGAAAGAAATTAATATTTTCTATGGACAAGGACTAAAGTGTAAAGTGGCAGTAAAAACATTCATAATGTTACAGAAGATTTCTATTTGAAATAAATGCTGCTATTTTGAACTTTATTCAATGAAGAATCCCAAAAAAAGTATTAGTTTCCACCGAAATATTAAGCAACACAACTGTTTTCAATAGTTCAACCCCCAAGTTTTGCTCCTTTTAATTGCACTTCGTCCAGCTGTTTTCGAACACAAGAACATTTCCAATGTGAACCCAAAGTGTAATGTGACAAAACTCTATACTACTACTGTTTTTGGACTCATTTGTTCAATTAATGTTATTGTGCAAATGCTTTTTTTAAAAGGCTAGTTAATCTACATTTAATTTATGAGTAGTTGAGTAGTTTAAACTATATTTTAAATTATTCAGCAGCTTTAGAAGCTACAGTTTGAAATACCTTCCCCAACAGTTGTTTCCACATGTTATATTAAACGTATTCATGATCAGAAGACCATTGATAAACATCAGAGCAGGACAGTTCTTTCACTCCATTGAAGATCCATGGATCCCTCTGTGCCCCAAGCGTAACCATCTGTACCTAAGCTCTTTGTTTCTGCTCATATCAGACTTCCATCAAAAATATGCTTTGTTCTTCAGGTGGACAGAGTGATACTGAATCTATGTATGTATGAGGCAATATAAGCTCATATTAAACCTCTCACACACATGCACACACACCTGGAGCGCATTTCAGCAACCACAAAGCCACAGTTATGTTGGTGAGCGAGAACAATATGTTAGTTCGTAATGACATTGAAGAGGGAGCAGAGCTGCTTTATTTGACCTGATGGTCAGCTGGACATTCTATCAGTTTACAATTCTACGCTCTTAAAAAGGAGTTTTCAAAGCAATGCCATATATGAACCATTTTGGGTTCCCAAAGAACCTTGCAGTAAAAGAACCATTTTTTTCTCAGTGTGAAGAATATTTTAATAACCTTTTCCACCATGAAGAACCTTTTGTGCAATGGAAAAGTTCCTTGGATGTTAAAGGTTGTTTTTGAAACCACAGACATTATTTTACATTATTTTAATGTCTGCAGAATATCATACTGTGAACTACATTTCCTCAAGTACTTCAACCTTTTTGGTAATATACTTTATTCACATTTTAATTGTGTGTTTTGTAGGGAGCTAAGCAGGAACAGGTTGCGGTTGATCGAGGGACTCACCTTCCAAGGTTTGAGCAGTTTAGAAGTTCTCAAGCTTCAGAGAAACAACATCAGCAAGCTGACGGATGGAGCGTTCTGGGGTCTGGCCCGAATGAGGGTTCTGTGAGTCCAAACCTTCATGTTACCACAACCTAAACAATTGCTACATAATTATTTGTTGTCACAATAGACCATTTGTAACTTGACATTTCTTACCTAATTGACTTGCAATAAAATATACATCCACCACATGTAGTGAAGCTTTTGGCTTTTCTTTTTTTGTCATCTGTAGGCACCTGGACTATAACAGTCTGCGGGAGGTGAACAGTGGCTCTCTGTATGGTCTGGAGTCGCTCCTGCAGCTCTACCTCTCTAACAACTCCATTTCTAACTTTAACCCTGAGGGCTGGGGCTTCTGTGAGAGACTGCGAGAACTGTGAGATATCACTCTCTTCCTCTCCTCAACCTCATCCTCCTCATTCTTCTTTATACATAAATAAATATTTAATAAACCATAAATATAATTTAAAATAATAAATAAAAAAGATGTACATTAATTTCTTGTTTAAAAGAATACATTTTATTTAATGATTTATTATATTTAAATATGTATTTATTTTATATATCAGTCAGATTGTGCATTTCAAGTAGTTTTTCTCTGAAATACATTGCTACAATGTTGTTTGATGAATGTAAATCTATGTAAATCTGCTCTTTTTAAGATGATTTTCAGATGTTTGTACATATACCATTCAAGGTTTGGGGTTGATATGATTTTTTAAAAATGTTTTTGAAAGATGTCTGTTATACTCAGCAATGCTGCATTTATTTGATCAAAAATCCAGTTAAAACAGTAATATTGTATAATATTATTACAATTTAAAATAACTGTTTTATGTTTGAATATATTTTAAGTAATTTATTTCTGTGATGCAATGCTGAATTTTCAGCATCATTACTCCAGTCTTCAGTGTCACATGATCCTTCAGAAATCATTCTAATACGCTGATTTGGTGCTTAACATTATTATCAATGCTGAAAACATTTGTGCTGCTTCATATTTTTGTGGAAACACTTATACGTTTTTTTTCTGGATTCTTTCATCTTTTGTAACATTGTAAATGTCTTTACTGTCACTTTTTATCAGTTTAATGCATCCTTGCTGAATAAATGTATTAATTTCTTGAAACAAAATCTAACTTACCCCAAACTTTTGAACGGTAGTGTATATAACATAAAATATAATCTTGGTTATTGTTCAAATTTAACACCTGGTCAAAATGTAATCACACCCAATCTTTACATTACACGGAAGCATTTGTCTGCAGTATCACCTACTGCACTAAACGCACAGCACTCCTCGTCTTGCTGTAGATAAGCTCTGTTTATCCCCTAATGATGCACGGGATTGCCAGCGCTTAGGAGCTCAGCCCCATTTTCACTCATCTCTCCTGATGCTAGTTAAATAAAACAACGTAATCCTCCACGTATATGTCTGCCAAGTGTTACATAGAGATCTGTACCTGAGTGAAAGTGATCTTATCTGGGTGAATGTGTGTATACACTGCTCAGTCCTGTCAAGCGTATTTTGCAATATCTTCCTCTAGCTAACACTCTTGTCCGTTGTGGAGGTAACAGGGCTTTATTGGTAGGGCATGTTGACTGTGGTATCAGCTGAGTGGTCCGCTGTGATTTTGCAGATAGGTTTATGACATGGTTGTTATTGCACTCTGGACAAGACTGCCTGATGGGACATCAACCTTCTGTGATAAACAGTGAAAAAGCCCAAGTTTGCAAATGCTAATCGAGGATACCATAATATGCAAATGCAAAAGTTTAATGCAGTTCTTGTTTGTCTCCTTTTTTTTTTTTTTCAGGAACTTGTCCTATAATAACCTGACGAAGCTGTTCGAGGGTAGTTTTGCCAAGCTGGTGAATTTGATCTCGCTGCGTTTGGGACACAATTCCATCAGTCACATCACAGAGGGAGCGTTCAGAGGCCTTAGTTCCCTACGTACGCTGTAAGTGTTCTTACCCTGTGAGGAAGCCTCTAGGATCCAGAATGGGACTAATCCTGCATGTGAAAAACTCTTGATTGTGTTAAAGCTGTGGCACAGTGGTTTGGAAGTCTGCATGCCAACCATTATTCCACAGATCTGTCACACTGAGTCATGGTGCTCATACGGGTTAAGCAGGCTCAAGTCAGTTCTGATTTCTTTTTCGTTCTACCCAATAATATCCAAAAAGTCATTCTCCACTAGATGTTAAAAAATCCATAAAATAACAGAAATTTAAATAATTAAAAAAAGAAAAACAAATAGAATATAATAAAAATAGTAAAAAATACATAGATTTATATAAAAAAAAAACCTGCCTGCCTGGCAACACACCATCCCCATTGAAATCAATTGATTCACAGTGTTCTAGACAGCATTTCCCTTTTTGAAATGGGTAAACAAAACGGTCTTATTTTCTAAATGAATTAAAACTGGCAGAAGAACGTGTTGATTGATTTAGTGGCATTTGCTAAAGTAGCCATTAGCCATTAAGTCTGGTGAGAAAGCTTTTTGGTTTCTTTTCCTTATTGTTTCCTTGTTGGTTCCCACCAAAGTTGGATGCACATGTGCACCCTGCTCAAGGCCTCCTAGAAGAGGCAACCTCTTTTTTCCCGCACAGTGAAAGGCATTATGGGAGACCAACTCTCCTGCCTGACTTCTATAGACACACAAAGTCTCAACTGCCACTTCATGCCCCCCTCTTTCAGTGTCTCAAAAGAGAAAAGAGAGAAGAATTCTGCCTTTACTTTCTTAGATGAAGGGTTTTTCACAGTAGGGTGACAAGCCAAGGCACAACACGGCCCTCAGCGCTGCTGGCAGTGGGCAGAGTGTGGGGGGGAAGGGGCCTGTGAAGTGCGATTGTGAGGGCCTCTGTTTTCTTTTGTTCCGTCCTTCCTTTATGTCTTACTTGCTTGATTTCTTTTATATCGTTCTCTCTCCTTCTCCCTCACTTTCTCTCTCTCTCTCTCTCTCCTCTGAGCCAGTTCTAATCTAATCATGGCCTTAGTGCCTTGCTGGGGCTCCCGTTGAAAAGAAGCAGGGGAGGTTTTAATTGGTACGCGCTTCTGGCCGGGCGAGAGAAGCCCTGGTCGGGTGTGAAAGACCAGAACCGGACCGTCTTTGAGCCGAGGAGGTGGGGGTCAGGCCTGGGGGCCTCCGCCCCTACTGTCATTAACAAGCCAGGGTCCATTCACAAGCAGCCAGCCAGAAAGAATAGGAAATTGGCAGCCAAGGCCAGGCATGGAGGGAAAGTAACAGAAAGAGCCAAAGGGGTGGTTGTCAGCCTGGAGGGAATGGGCACAATCCCTCCACTCTTTCACCTCAAAAAGACATTTATTCTTTTTCAGCAACAATAATCTTTTTTTAATGGCGTAGAAACAAAGGGACCCCTTACAAAAATTGCATCAGATGGTAATACCCTGGTACTTTGAGATGATAATGGTTAGAGAGTTAGACTTGTAACCTGAAGGTTGCGGATTCAAGTCTCAGTACCGGCAGGAAATGTTAGGTGTGGGAGTGAATGAACAGCGCTTTTTTCCACTCTCATTAAGCCGCAACTGAGGTGCCCTTAAACAAGGCACTTAACCTCCAATCACTCCCCAGGTGCCGAAGCAAAAATGGCTGCCCACTGCTCCGGGTGTGTGTGCACTTGGATGGGTGAAATGCAGAGCACATTCATATACCATAGTACTTTAAAAAATTCCATTAAAAGTCTACCAAAACGGTGTAAAGTTGAGATACAGAATTCACTTTCAAATCAAGCAACTTTCTGTTGGTCAATGTGGCGCATTCACAAATTTACAATACAAAATGTAGTTAAATCATACGCCCTCGTATGACATTCTAGATTGAGGAGATTCCTATTGAAATGACTGGATTTCACCCGTGAAAATTAATAGAACAACGTTAAATGTGACCTCACCTTAATACCATCTAAAACCTAAAGTATACATAAGTTTTGATGCAAATGCTAAGCATATGCGTACAGCCAAACACACAGCCTTTCAAAGTATACTCTATTTTAAGAGCGTGTGCAAACACAGGCGCTCGACACATGCACACTAGAAAGTTTCATTCTTGTTTAGTGTCTGCGTTGTATCTTTATCCCCTCAAACAAACTGTTATCTATTGTTTGTAGCAGTTGCATGCAAAAACTGAAGTATACTTTAGGCTTTGACAGGTTTCACTGAAATGTGTTCAAAAGCATGATTATTTAAATTAGAGGAATAAGCCAGCCACATCCTTCACGTTTAAAGATTTGCATCAGAAAGTTTGGGCCGTGTAGGCAGACCGCTGGCACTGTCCAGGCTTGTTTGAGATTCTTCTGAAGTTGTATTATGTGATGTGCCCATATGCCTTTACCTGCCAACATGGTTGGTGCGGTGACTGATTCAAACGGCTGTCAGAGTGAGTATATGTGCGCAACTGTGTGAAGAGTTGTGTTTGTGCAAGACGCTTTCAGCTGTCATGCATTATTCATGCATTGGCCTGTGCGTTGCTGCGCTCCTTAATGTCACAATTCACAAAGAAAAGAATGTGCTTGGTTGGCAGAGGGAAAGCGAGGGAGAGAAAGCAAGAAAGAGAGTGTTGTTGGACGTTCTTGTTTTCAACCAGGTGTCCAGGGCAGCTTGTGCCATTGCTGAACATCTGTCAGCGGTATATGGACGAGGAATTGACCCTCCACTAAAGCGCTGCCTTTAAAACATTATTGACCAATCCTACCTCTTTTTTTTTTTTTTTTTTACAGAAATGATTAAAAAAAAGACTCATTTTATTTTATATACATATAAAATTAAGTGCTGATAAAAGTGCTTCACACTTCATTCCAGCCCACAAAAGAATACAAAAAATATTTTTTTCCCAATTTATGAACATATTCATAAATAAAGTGGGCAGAGCTTGGCAAATGTCAATTGTTCCATACTCTCTGTCTCGCTTTTTAATCTCTTTCTTTTTCTCTCTGCAGGGAGTTGGATCACAATGACATCTCTGGCACTATAGAGGACACCAATGGGGCCTTCACTGGCCTCGAAAACCTCAACAAGCTGTGAGTATCATACTCTTTCCCTCTGCACTTAAATTCTGTACATTCTTAAACCAGTTGCAACCATGACAAGTGACATCCCCAAAATCCTGCTTCACAGTAAACATCAAATTGCATAGTACAAAATCAGGCCATGCTTTTCCAAGAAAATTTCCTGTTTATATTAAGAATAGGAAGCGCAGGTAACCTCAACCCCCATTTTACACAAGGCTCATATTTCATGCAGTGCAGATTTGGTAAAGGAAGGTCAATTGAATTTGAGTACTGGGGCGAACACTTTTCATCATTGACCGAAAGGAGATGAGCTGTTGGCTTTGCTGTTGTGATGGAATAAACTGGGAGGCAGGCAGAGGAGGGGGTTTATTCACACACATCAAACGCCCGGCTCTGCGCCTTTTGTTACGGGAGCAGAGGTTCGCAAATCTGCGGAAGCCGCCTGTTGATGCACATCCCTGGCCAAATCCTGGCAGCCACCCTGCCAGAAAGCCTATTCACCCATCCTGGGAATATGCGAGTGAGAATTAGAGAGCGATGTGCACAACATCAAAGTCTTTTCCATTGTTTTGTTACCACAAGACGGGGACGTGGCCATTCCTATAGTTCAAAATGGGAGAATAACTTTTTTTAATAAGAATAAGAATTTTTCTTTGATAATTTGCTTGCGAATCATTTGTATGCTCCAAATCTTCACGCACAGATTCCGTGTGCACCTGCTCATGATGTTAATCCAGTTAGCATCTATTTCAGTGGTTTCTATTTGGAACCTCAGTTTTGTCAGAACGAACTGCTAGAGCTTTTGAATGATGGGGTTAGTATGGAAGCTCAGGGCTCGAGGCTGCCCAGAGGGTGACCTGCAGATGGGTGGTTGCTTCAGAAATGGTGGGGGTGCCTGAGGAGATGAGTGGAGATGATGTCTTAGTCTTTCAGGAGATGACAGATGCTGTCGCACACACACAGACCATCAGTCTGCTGACAGACACGGCAAGGGCTGGGTTTTCTGCAGTGATTCCCAATTCATGTATTGAATAAACTAGGTAACTGTCATGAAACTTTACTATAGTGGTGAGATTGTTTTTATTTTTCTAGTTTTATTATCATTTTTGACAATTAAATAAATGCTTTATTTAATAGAGCCATTATTAAATATACAATATTTTTTGCACATTTATAATGGCATAATGTCTTTTTAGGATGTACATTTTTATACTTTATAAAACTATTTATATATTACTTGGTTACACTTTAAAATAAGCTTATAAATATAACTTACATTAGTTAACATGAACTAACAGTGAATAATACTACTTCTGAAGCATTTCTTAATCTTAGTTAATGTTAATTTCAACATTTGCTATTACATTTTCAAAAATCAAAAGTTGTAGGCCTATCTGTTAATTATTTTAATGGACCTGAGCTAAAATAACCTAACAATGTACAATTGTTAACAATGAAACAATTTTTATTAACTAACATTAACAAAGATGAATAAATATTGTAACAAATGTATTGCACATTGTTAGTTAAAATAGTGTTTACCAATTCATTTTTTAATTTTTTTTATTTATTGATATCCATCAATATAAATTCTGCATGTTAATTTCCCCTATTTTTACATTTAGATTACCTTTGCAGTCATCGTTAATGTTTATAATCACTAATATTATAACAAAGGTAACATTGTAATCTTTAGCGAATCTCAAAATCAATTAGAAAAATCTACTGGTCTAACAAATCTAACATTACAATGTTGTGATGCCTTGTAGCATTAAAAAATGATTTTAGTTTTTACTTTTTTTTTTTAATTTAAGATAATAAAAAAAAAGATTTTTATAGATTTATATAGATTTTTAACATTAATCATTTATTTTTTATCAGCCACAACATGAAAATAAGGATCAGATTATCATTATCAGCCAGAATTTTAATATCAGTGCATCTCTACTTTTTTTTTTTTTTTTTTCTGCTGCTGCTGTGAAGGTCTTGTTTATCACAGCATGCATCAGCTCCAGACACGCCTCAAGATTGTGAGCCAATATTCACCCATCCAAGGTCAGGAAGATTATCCCCTGATTGAAACGACAACATTGTCAGGTGTCAAATCTGGTTTATATGAGGAGGTGCTGGCTTTCATGGTGCTGACTGAGTAGTATTGAGCCCTCTTGGACAGGAAGTGCATTGATCAGGGGTTTTGTTTTGGTCGAACATGCTTAAGAATGGAAATCGTGTCATCTGGGGGGTGGATACATCCCCGAAGAAGCCTGTTCCCCTTTGCCGTGCTTGTGCGTACGGCTGCTTTTGAAGAGCGAGCAGGATTAGCCCCTACAAGGGGTTTAAACCACAGCCTTGACAAGACCACTTTAATTACTTTACAAGCCGTGTCGTCCTCCAGCCACTGAAGCTCCTTTTCATGTGACCTCGAGCTCTGGGCTCCACCTTGTCATCGCTATTAAATTCTAATAAAGATAAAAGTAAGCTTTGAAGAGCTGCGCCAGGCCCCGATTCCTCGCCCTCCTCCTAATCTCTACACAGTTCGGATTTCCAATCCCACAATCCCCCTCTCTTATCAGATTCTGCCCAACTAATTGTGCACTCTCTTTCTCTCTCTCTCTTCCCACTCTGTTATCTCGCCCTGCGTGTCTGGAAACGGCAGAACTCTGTTTGGAAACAAGATCAAGTCGGTGGCCAAGAAAGCCTTCTCGGGCCTGGAGGCTCTGGAGCACCTGTGAGTATCCCACAATGCTGTTCGGCACTTACAGCAGCGGCTGCCAAAAGTAAATGCTTAAGAGGGCTGCTAGCAATTTAATAGTGTCTTTGTAAAAGGAGAGGACGGGGTGGTTTGCAAGGCCAGCTGGTCTTGTCTCGTTAGAGCCAGCTTTAACTTGCACAGTTATGGAGCATATGGTCAGTTTCGTAGAAGAAATGGAATTTTTAAGCACTTCTGCAGACGCTGTAACTCCACATCTGATATTAGGGTCTTTCCACCTTGTTCGGAGTTATTCCGTATAAAAATAGGCTATGGATTTGCATGCAAGTGCAGCAGCTGTATGTGAACATTCCCATGTCCTCTTTCTGTCACGCCTGAGGCCCCTGTTTAATCTCTCAACAGAAACTTGGGGGAAAATGCCATCCGTTCCATCCAACCAGAGGCATTCAGTAAGATGAAGAACTTGCGTTACCTGTGAGTCCCATTAAACACGTGCTCCTTTTCACACGCACTACCACTCATGTGGCTGTAATGTTTCTCGACATCATGAATGTTTGGCTGACAGTTAACAGTCATTCAAATAATTGTGGAATTAAGGTTTACTTGAGGTTTAGTTTCCTTTTAAGGCTTAAAGGAAATCATAGAATGCCATCACTAATGACAATTTAAATATTAAAATATTTTTTAAGTGAACTTTAGTCTACTTTCCATTCATACTGATTTTTTTAAACCCATGTGCCTGAGTATTTATTAATAATAATACTATTATTTAAATGTACTTTCTTTTTATATATAAGGCTGTTTAAAAGTTTGGGGTCTTTAAGATAAGTTTAATAAATTCATATTCTTATTCAGAAAGGATGCATTAAATTGATCAAAGGTGACAGTAAAACATATTTAATGTTACAAAAGATTTATATTTCCAATTTCTTTCTATTCATCAAATAACCCTGAAAAAATTCAGCACAATTTCCACAAATATATTAAGCAGCACAATTGTTTTTAACATTGATAATAATAATACATTTTTCAGCAAATCAGCATATTAGAATGATTTCTGAAGGATCATGTAACTAAGGGCTGGAGTAATGATGCTGAAAATTCAGCTTTGCCATCACCGGAATAAATTACATTTTAAAATATATTGAAATAGAAAACTGTTTATTTCTATTGTAATAATATTTCACAGTATTACAGTTTTAATGTATTTTTGAAGAAATGAAATGCAGCCTTGGTGAGCATAAGATTTCAAAAACATAAAAAAACAATATTATTCATTATATTTCAGTCTGAAAGTGCAAATAAAAAAATGTCTTTAATTAATAAATGTATTGATTAGTGTATATATATATATATATATATATATATATATATATATAATGCTAATATTAAATGAGGCATTTTTGGACGCTACTATGTGACGGCATAAAAGCACACAGTAATTCAATTCTGTCAAATCATGCTAACTTGCTTTTACTGATCTCTCTCTTTCGACCCCTATTTCTGCAGTCATATTCAGAGTGATAGTTTTCTGTGTGACTGCCAGCTGCACTGGTTTCCGGAGTGGCTGGTAACACGAGGGCTGCAGCCTGGCGTTCAGGCCACATGTGCCCACCCAGAAAGCTTAAAGGGCACTAGCATCTACCAGGCCCCACCACAGAGCTTTGTTTGTGGTAAGCAGCGCTATTTCCAAATCCATAGTCTATGACAAACAAACAAGTCGCAAAAAGGAAGGTGTTAAAATGTCTGTGCATTTACTTCCGTCCAGATGATCTTCCCAAACCCCAGATCACAGTCCACCCTGTCACAACGGCAGCAGTATTGGGCAAAGATGTGCGTCTGACCTGCACGGCTGCCAGCAGCAGCAGCTCACCCATGACCTTTACCTGGCGCAAGGACCAGGAGACGCTACGCCAAGCTGAGGTGGAGAACTTCGCCCATGTGCGGGCCAGTGACGGAGGGGTGATGGAGTACACCACTATCCTCCACCTCCGACACGTCACCTTCAACCATGAGGGCCGCTACCAGTGCATCATCAGTAACCACTTTGGCTCTTCCTACTCTAACAAGGCCCGCGTCACTGTAAACGGTACATTTCACAAACCTAAACTACTTAGCTGTACTTTTCAGTTTTCTTCTTTAGCTGGGTATGTGATTGGTTCATCTACAGTTGAAAATGTGTAAATCATACCATTTGCACAAAATGGCCATCTTTTTAAAAGCAATTTTAAGGCTGTCTAACCTGTAATTCTTTAAACATGCAAAACACACCAGTTCTCATCATGCAACTTTTTCTCAGAGCTTGTCTTTCAACGATAGCATTGGCTGAATTGTAACAACATTCAGACCAAACTGTGCTGCTAGAATTTGGGAACATTTTAGCTTCTCTGTTGTTAGCAGTACACTTGGATTACATGCCTTGTCAGTTCGAGCAACAGATGCAAATTGATTGTCCTGAGGCATTTTTGGTTTCATGCCCATCCAAATCAAGCCATTTCCCATCGCCAATTGAGTTAGTCACAGCTATGAATGCTGGGCTTGTTTGGTGCTGATGCAGCAACATTATGGGAATAATCCTTGCTGGAGCTAATTTCCCTTTGCTTTTCTTTCACAGTGCTGCCTTCATTCGTCAAGACCCCACGCGACATCACGATCCGCACGGGCACGAAGGCACGGTTGGAGTGCGCGGCTGAAGGACATCCGACTCCTCAGGTGGCGTGGCAGAAAGATGGTGGTACAGATTTCCCTGCCGCCCGAGAGCGCCGCATGCGCGTGATGCCTGATGATGATGTCTTCTTCATCATGGACGTGAAGCCTGAGGATATGGGCGTGTACAGCTGCACAGCCAAAAACACGGCGGGCATGATCTCCGCCAATGTCACACTAACAGTGCTAGGTAAGGTCATTTTTATAATATTTACATTATAGAATTCAGACTTGTTTATTAAGCTGTTGGGAGTTTTGCTAACCGCTGCTTAGTTCTGTGTAAGAAGAGTGTTTTTTTTGTTTTTTTGTTTTCCCTGTTTTTTTTCCCCCATCTGAAGCAGCTGGGCTTTATGTGCTGGTTTGAAGGTGAAAGGTCAGGAAAGAGGTCTCAGGCAGTAGAGGAAGTGCTGAGGGCTCACATAGTGCTATTTTTTTTTCAGAGCGTTTTTGAGCTCTTGACTGAGTAATTGCTAGGCAGAAACAGTCAAATAACATTATGTGGTATAGTCGACCTAAACTGGGCTTTGTTTTTGATTCACTGAAAAGAATTGACTCGAGAGTCAAATGTTTCATGATCAGACTTCATACTACTTGCACTGGACAAAATCCAGTTCATAAGAGTCATTCATCTGGTAATGAGACTACACTGGTCCCACCGTATGTTTTTGATTCACTAAAAATCACCAGTTTATAAGAGTCATTTGTTCAGGAATTGGACTACACTGGTCACACATGCTTTTCATTCACTAAAAACTAGTTCATAAGAGTCATTTATTTGGAAATCAGACTGCACTGGTCCCACTGTATACTTTTGATTCACTGAAAACGAACAGGTTTATAAGAGTCATTCATTCAGGAATTGAACTATACTGGTGATGTATGTTTTTGATTCACTAAAAAGCACCAGTTTATAAAGAGTTTTTTATTTACAAAAATCATTCACTCAGGAATCGAACTACACTGGTCACATTCTATAATATATATATATTTTATTTTATTATTTTTTTTAACTAGAGTGGGCCCTGTTGTATTATTGCTTCACTAGAAAAAGAGCTAATTTGTTTAGGAATCAGATTTTTTTTTTTTTTTTTATGGAACCAACAACCATAATGCTAGTGTAGTCCTAAAAGTTTACAAAATAAATGTATGCAAATTTAATTAATTTCCAAAAAGACTCATCTTGTCCTTGAGGAGAATTTTCGGTCCAATACAATTACGATTTGCAGCTGTGACATGAATTAAAGGGATTCTTTGTACTTGGGCAACTTTACCAATGCCCGTATGTAATTCAGTAACTATTCCCTGTAAACTTCCTGCAGAGACCCCTCATCTGGCACAGGAAATGGAAGATCGAAATGTGGTGGTGGGCGAAACTGTTGCATTGCAGTGCAAGGCTTTAGGCAGCCCACCTCCTCGCATCACCTGGCTAAAGGGGGAGGAGCCTCTTCGCCCCAGCGACCGTCATTACTTCACTCCAGGAAATCAACTCTTGGTGATCGGCACCACCACTTTAGAGGACGCAGGACGCTACACGTGTGTCATGTCCAACACCCTTGGCACAGAGCGCGCTCACTGCCAGCTGAATGTTTACCAGCGCTTCGAGGACTGTGCTTCTTTTACAAGCCCCAGCACTGTTACTGTTGGAATCATTGTCATAGCTGTGGTGACCAGTATTGTGGTGACATCACTAGTTTGGGTGTGTATTATCTACCAGACGAGGAAGAAGAGTGAGGAGTGCAGTGTAAACACAGGTGCATTTATTCACACAGATTTAGTTTTTTGTTTTTGTTTAAGGCTCAGCATGTTGTGCAGGAGGAATTTTAGGAATTTTAGTTTTTTACATTGCAAGACTTATCTAAAACTGTTGCTCTTGCCTTTTACAGATGAGACAATTGTCCCTCCTGATGTCCCCAGTTACCTGTCCTCTCAGGGCACTTTATCAGAGAGACAGGATGTGTGTATACGAGTGGAGTCTAACGGCGGATCTCAACCCAACGGACGCATAGAAAACAATGGTACAGTATCCACGCTTCTCTTGTAGTTCCAGACTTTTTCCAAGCTAATTTTGAGAGAAAACAAATTGTGGAATATATTTAAACTATGCAAAATGTGTTAAATGGAGAGTAACAGCAATGGTAATATATTCTACTTGCAGTCAAAAATATGTAGATCTTTAGTAATTGAGTATTCTTTGGAAATTTATGAAGATTTCTGCAGGATTCTGTTATTGCAGATTTTGTTTGGGATTCCAGCTTTATAGCTAAAACATAGTGTTTAGTTATTTCATACGAGATTCAAAAAGTCATACAAATATGAACAATCATTTAATATAGGATTCCCATTGTCACTGAAAACCTGTAAATCTCAAGGAATTTGAAAAGATCCAGAAAAACCATGGAAATCAAGATTTTCTAGTGATTTCTATGTCTAAAATATTAATGACTAGAAATGCTTTTGTTATGAATTTAGTCTCTACAAAATGTAGTGTAGGGACTTGGTCAAAGTCCCTTTAAGACAAGTAATTTCACTCAACGGCCATCTTTGAAACACCTCGGGCATGCAAGTGCTGCTCTTATCTCTTTGAATGGGGAAACATCAAATTCTCCAAAGCTGTTCACCAAACTTTTGATTAAATTCCATATTTGAAATCACCAATGAAATCTGACAACTTTCTCATAAATTTTGTTTCTAAACGGTCGAATCATGACAAAAAACTGCATTTTTCAGGCTGGATCAAGCTTAACCGGAGCTTTTAAAGGCTGCTGCAGTGACGATGACTTTGACTCTTATTTAGAAGGCGGGACTTATTCCGCCATATTGCGCAATGCACTTTCTCCCATTCATAATAATACGAGTGCACCGTCTTTGGACTTGGTACTATCAGTCGGGTGTTGATTGGATTGCACTCAAAAATAAATGCGAGCTTAAAGGGGCAGGATTTAAGCGACTAAATGAAGTCCTGTATCCAGTGATCAAATTACGTGGTCAAATTTTTTTTAAAAAGAGAGAGAAAAAAAAATGTATGGATGAATCATTCACAATAAGATCTATAACATTAATTTACAAAATAGATGAATAGGTTAATTTTCATGTCATGCCAACTTTGAAAGGTGTCCGTTTAAATGATCTTCGCATAACATCATAGGTTAACAAGCTTCTCTTGCTTCAGGCTATGATGGGCCGGTCATGTGTACAGACTGCTTGGAAAATGGTACCAGCTACTCCAAACACTGCAACTACCTCCCTCATGGGATAGCACCCCCTTCAGGCCTGGAGTATCAGCAGACACACCAGACATCAACTTTCACTAGCCACAACACTGGTGAACCACACTGCAATGGCACACCTAATGGGGTCAGGAAAGACAGTCAAACTCCCATCTTTCCCACCAACCATGACAGGGTGTCAATATCACCCTCATCGCACCAATACAATGACCGAAAAGGTGAGAATGATGAAGGAACGGATTCATCAATCCTTTGCTTCATGGCTGTGCTTTAGATAGCCATAAATTTAATAAGACTCACTCATGCCCCATAAATCATTATTACTACCATCGCTTGGCGAAAACACAGTTTATCTGTCATGTTAGTTATGAGTGATTTATGTCAGGTTGATGATCTTCACTTTCACATTGACTTAATATGGTGATAATATTCCTTGTTTTTCACAACTAGATTAGTGTTTGACTTCACTTATTTTCTAATTTCTCATCCTCTCTCAGGATTGTTGGTGAATAGGTCAGACATACCTCCCTCACTTGAAGAGACCTACCATCGGCCAGTAAAGCTCCTGTCTGGGGACTGTGACATTGGGTCCGAGCTTACACAGACTCTTTTACCCAACGGACACGCACATACACCTGATACCACCCTAAGCGAGAGTGAATCCTACGGGCGGGCCAGTGACTAACACCGCACCATCACTCTTTTTTTTTTTATCCTTTTGCACTGAGAACTGCTACCTCACACTGAGGGGCACAGACAAAGCTGCCCCCATCTATCTGAATGCAGAATAGGGGCGTCCGGAGTTTGAAGGCGAAGCTTGAGTGGGATGTTGGCATCCCATGCGAGCGTTAATGATGTATATAGATATAATCCTCCCCAGGGAGGCTTCGTTCACACTTCAGAAATGTGACTTGCATTTGACGCATGCAAAATGTATGACAGAGTGCTATATCGTTGGGCTTTGAGCTGTACATAAGAGTTTTCATATATAAATATATGAATGTATGTATTCTAGAACTTTTACAAAAGAGTGTTTAACTCTATTCGGTGCATGGTGAGATCAGAGTGGTTATATTTTATTTTTATTTCTTGCCTTTTTTTTTTTTTTTTAACAGATCTCTCCTGCTTTTCCCAGTTTTATAAGCAGTGCCTTATAGCAAGATCAAAGATTTCACATGTTTTTTCGCTGGGAAGATGTACACTTTCCCTTTCACAAATGGGAATTTTGTCATGCACTTGATGTTCAAACAGCCCAATAATCATAATAGGCCATCTTAAAGGAATATTCTAGGTTAAATAAGATACAGGGTTCCCATGGTCAGGGAAAACCTGGAAATATTAGGGACTTTTAAATATTTTTTGTTGATGCCTAGAATAGTTATGGACTTTATCAAACTCCTTAAAATTCATAAAAACGTTACAGACTTTTTATACTGAACAAACACTACTGTTTAAAAGTTTTTGGGGTAAGTAATATTTTTGTTTTAGGGTTGTTTCTTTTCTTCAGCAAGGATGCTTTAAATTGATAAAGTGATAGTAAAGACAGTAAATGTTGGAAAATTTGTATTTTAAGTTAAGTGCTGTTCTTATGAAGGTTGTATACATCAAAGGATCCTGAAAAAATGTATCCGTATTAAAAATATATTAAAATGTATAATAAAAGAAAAGTTAAATTGTAATTTCACAATATTAGTTTTTACTGTATTTATTTGCCTTGGTAAGCATTGAGATTTTAAAAATCTTACAAACCCCAAACTTTTGAACGGTAGTGTAAGGGCACTTTTCCACTGCATGGTACGGCTCGCTTTAAATAGTTCCACCTCGGTTGAGCGAGCCATACCGATACTAAAATGTGACTTGTAAACGTCGGTGCCGATAGCCTCGTGGGCAGTACGCCGAAATGTAGCGTCGTTGAGCTTTAGGTGACCCGAGTTCGAGTCCCAGCTCGTGGACCTTTACTGGTCATGCCACCTTGCTTCCTGTCTACTCTATACTGTCCTGTCACAATAAAGGCAAAAATTACATCTAAAAAAAGAAATAAAATGTGACATGTAAACACTGTAGATCACTGTAGAAAATTGTCATTACCAGTGTCATTAGATTTCCGACACAAGCTCATTTATATAGTCCTCAACAGCCACCGCGGTATCATTTGTTCGCACAACTTATTTAAATGGCCGTCTTTAAAAGACCATCGCACGCAACTTGGTCAGTCGATGAGGTGCAGACGTTCCTCTCATTGGTAGCTGAGGAGCGGAGTGGTAGAAGCGGCGCAACGATCATCCCACCCATTTTGAAGCGGTACTAAACTGCATTGGAAAAGCATACCGAGCCAAAGTAAAGCGAGCCGAGCCGTAGCACATAAGCCATAAGTTTTCTAAATTTGTTTTTGGTAATAAAAAAAATATATCTAAAAGGTTTCTTTCTTTTGTGAGTTCCATCTCCAAAAAATTATGTTTAAATATTTATGACTGGAAAAATCATGGAAATTCACTGGTAAAAATGCATGGGAACTCTAAAGTTAATTTCTCCCCATAACATAAATGGCTTAGTGTCATTAACCACAAAATTTATTTCAATTCATACTTCAGTTTGCAAAAAATGTGTGTATAGAAAGGCATTTACAATAGCAGCCTGTGGGCAGACAACAAAGTCAAGTATTTGTCATCACTAACTGTTGTTTAACCTGGAATATTCCTTTGTCAGAATATATTTATGTTCTGGTCTGTGATGAAGGAAAAGCTCTGCATTGAATTCTCAGGTCCTTTATGGTACAGAAATGACAAATATTGGCATAAGGGAAAATTTAAGCTCTTTGAGTACATTTTTACACCCTGAAATTCTGATGCAATCGAGGCTCTTCCGTTAACCTATGTACGCTTCACCTAAAGCTGCTTCACTCACCTTCGATACCTGTGGTATTTGAACTGAATTTTTAAATGTATGTTGACTGCCTTTTTTTTTTTTTTTTTTTTTTTTAAACACATTTGGGAAAATAACAAATGATACAAAAAAATAACATTTAGAGAGATTTGGTCTAACAGTGACTTTTAGCTAACAGAAAAGCCGAATGCTGCCAAATCACGAAAGGGAAAGAGCGTCTTTAAAAAAACTCAAGCTGCGTGTGCTGGTCTTCAGGGTCTTCCTTCAACCACACAGAATGTCTTCATGTAAAGGGAAAAAGCGGAAATAAGTGAACACCTCATCAGCTAATCTCTCATAGTCTTTGGACTAAAGCAGCTAATGCTAAGCTACATATTGTCTTTATTAGTTAGCCTGAGCCAAACTGGTTCATGTCAACAGCCAAGGATATTTTTTTTTTTTTTTTTTTTTAGGCCAAATAGTGAAACATCTCTACTACTAAACTTGGGGAATGTTTTGTAAAGTTAGATTACAGCAAACGCCAGTTTATCCCCCAAAAGTTCAAATTCACCATAGCAGTACTTTGATACTGTGGGTAACTGGTTAATTGTGTAATCTAGCTCTGTGAAGAACCCCACTAGCTCATATGTTAACTCTACAGATGTTTCATACCAGATTAATTTATTGAAATGAACTCTAATTAACAGCTGTTCACCCACATGGCTAAAACAGTTGGAAGTGTCAAAATGACAGGTGTTTATTAAAGTCACATTTTGCTCTTTTACACCCTCTGGTTTGTGTCTTTTTATTTTGATGCATTGGAACAGCAAATACTTTGCATGAATAGGGTAAGTTAGTGCCCCATCACATTTTTTTATAGCAACAAAGGGCACGAATCCCATTTTCATTTCTTTAGATAAACTATTAAAATTAATGTGATAAATGATTGTTTAAAGTTGTGAACTAAAGATTATTGGAGTATGTTTTGAGAAAATACTATTTCAGTTTTTCTACTTCAAAATTTCAGGTAATTTTAATTCAATGTGTTACTTGCTGTTGCTTTGTAATAGGGCTGGGTTTTAATCAATTCTCATTTTGATAAAGCCCAAGAATCAATCTTTTAGTCTATGCTGTTTTCAGTTGATGAATAAACAGAATATTGTAGCATTCCAATAAACTACAATAAGCTTTGTGCTTTGTCTCAGCTTTCAAATTCTGTCAATTTTATAATGAAATTAAAACAATAAATACCATTTTGGCACTCTTTAAAGGATTAGTTCACCCAAAAATGAAAATTCTGTCATTAATTACTCACCCTCATGTCGTTCCAAACCCGTAAGACTTTTTTTCATCTTCGGAACACAAATCAAGATATTTTTGATGAAATCTGAGAGCTTTCTGTCCCTCTATAGACTGTCTTCACAACTGAAACTTCGCTTCAAAAAGTTCATAAAGAGATCGTAAAACTAATCCATATGAATTTAGTGGTTTAGCCCAAATTTTCAGAAGAGACTTGATCGCTTTATATGATAAACAGATTAATTTAGGCTTTTATTTACTTAATTTTAACCTTTAATATTATAAGAATGTACCAACTGGAGTTTTCTATATAGTTTACACAGCATTATACAGCAATGCAATTTTCTATATAAAAAAAAAGTTGCCATATACTGTACCTGATACATAACCCAATTAATGAATAATACTAAATCGAAATCAGAATTGAATCAAATTGCAGGCTTATAAATCGAAATCGAAACAAATCATAACATTTTTTCTCAAAACTTTGTAATTGTTTGTGAAATTTACTAGTAATTTCTGAGTGAAAACCAATTTTACACCAATTTTATTTCAGTAAAGCTTTAACAAAATCAAATTTCATTTATTCTTCTGATTTTAGCCTGATATCGCTGATTTTGTCCTTCTCGGTTAACAATTAAAATAATCATAATTTTGATGCAATATGTTAAAATATTTAATTGAAAAATTAAAATGTATTTTATCAATCTAATATTTAGCTGTAAACCCAAAGTATACTTAGGGGGTTCGCATTCAACGACGGTCCGTGCAACATAATTTTCATCATCAGGAGTGTCTGCGGACAGTGCACGTACAACGCCACATGTGCGAGTGATTTGAGGACAAAAGTCCACTAGTTAGTGCACACATGCTGAATGTGTCGGAGACGGAGCGAACACAGAAAGTAAGTATACCCGGGGCTCTAGCACCCATATTGTGTGCAACCTTTTTTTAAAAATGTAATGTATAATAAAGTTGTGACTCTCAGGAAATTACTTTTTTTTTTTACAGCACATCAGAAAAAAAAAAAGGGGGGGGGGGGGGGGGCGATAGTTGCTAGTCATCAAACTGTTATACAGTGCTCAGCGTAGATGAGTACACCCCCTTTGAAAAGTAACATTTTAAACAATATCTCAATAAGTTTAACTTATAACATGAAAGTAAGGTTAATAATATAACTTAGATTACACTTTTTTTTTTTCTTTTTTTTTTCAGTTTTACTCAAATTAGGGTGATGCAAAAATGAGTACACCCCACAACAAAAACTACTATCTAGTACTTTGGCATGATGAATTCACAGATGTACTGCTCTAGGCTGAAAGAGAAGATGCTACCATCACTCCGTGCCCTTGGTCGTCGTGCCCTTTTCCAACATGACAATGATCCTAAACACATCTAAGGCCACTGTTGGATTTCTGAAGAAGAACAGGGTGAAAGTGATTCAGTGGCTCCTGATCTGAACCCAATCGAACACCTATGGGGTAATTCTGAAGAGACAAGTTGAGCATCACTCTCCATCCAGCATCCAGTCTCTAAAAGGTCATTCTTGAAGAATGGAAAAAAGATATAGATGTTGCAAATTGTCGCCAACTTGTTCATTCCATGCCTAGAAGACTTGGTGCTGTCATTAAAAATCATGGAGGCCAGACAAAGTACTAGATAGTAGTTTTTGTTGTGGGGCGTACTCATTTTTGCATCACCCTAATTTGAGTAAAACTGAAAAATGTGTAATCTAAGTTATATTATTAACCTTACTTTCATGTTATAAGTTAAACAGATTATATATTAAACTCAGTCTTGTCAACATTTTGGAAATTGTTTTTGTGTTTATTGAGATATTGTTTAAAAATGTTACTTTTCAAAGGGGGTGTACTCAATTACGCTGAGCACTGTAGCTTATGTAAAAACATAAATTTGCACACCCATTCCGATGTACTTTTGTAATTTTATTTGATCAGTTTACTGCTACAGAAATGTCTCCCATGATTTGTTAAGCTCATTCTTCTGTATTGCTGGAGTCTGTGTTAGGACAGAAAGCACATACCAGTGTAAGGTGGTTGTTGACTGAGAGCCCACAGGGCTGGAACGGCCCACTGTTGCTTCAGTCAAACACTCTTCATTGTACTTGTGCCCCAAGCTTCATGACAGGTCAGACAAACATTCACACCTGTGGACTAATCTGTCTTTCTCTGCATTCTGCTCGACTCTTGTGCGTGTTTTTTCAGCTAAAAATAGTGAAGCAGGTAGAGCAACTAGCTTAAGCTTGGGGATCAAAGTCTATACTCAACATGTAATGATAATCCACTGGAATAATATTGGTTACACATTTTAACTTGTTTCCAATTAGTGCATATATGATGACTTTAGTACATAAAAGACTAGCTCGGCCATTCTGTAATACAAATAGCCAATTCATTTTTCTAAAAAAGCTTTTTTAATCGATTCACATAAGCTTGCAAAAATGACATTTGAGTTTGAACCCGATCTGTGGTGCAATATAGGTGGAATTCAGGCAGTTAAACTCAATCTGTTGTGCACTGATGAGCAGGAATGCAAACCCATGTGTTATGTGATCTTTTTATCCAGGCACCAGGTGTCCTAGCCATGGCCCTCAAGACCAGCGGTTCAAACTGGGACAGAGGGTGCGTTTCTCAGTCAGATTTGACCAACCTCCACTCCACTGCAGTGCTGATTTTGCTGGTCTCTGACCTCGTTTTGCAGTTTTGGCCGTACAGTCAGGGTTTGGGTTGAGGAAACCAGTCCAGTACAAACCGACCCACACTGTTCCATGAAGATGGAGTTTATAAAAGCGTACGGCGCACTTTCTCATATGCGCCGAGGAAAATAAAGCCTCCCATGCTGATGAACGTCACTCTGGGGATGCTGCCGGCGAACAGCCTTTAGACATGACGACAAAACAAATAAAAGCAAGAGTTAGAAATAGCTTTTCAGGCTATTAATAATTACAAATATGTTGATTAATCATGATTAAAACGTCAATGTTTGCTGAGAAAAGCCCCTGAATGAAGATAATTCCAAGACATTATTATGGCACAGGAGTAAATCACTGATATTGTTTGCTTTCATACATTTTCATATATCATTGGTCTACAGTCCACAGTGATTTATTTTGTAATTCTGTTATTCTGTTATTTTGTTATTTTGTATTACTTCTGTATTACTTTTTTAATTGTTGGTTTATGTAAACTTGCTCTTATTCAGAACCGGTTCCGTTTAAAAAAAAAAAAAACTCAAACCCAATTATGCCAATAAAGTGATAAGTATAGTACTATTCCCGAACTCTTAACTTTTTCTTTTTAGTGAATCATAAACAAAATGTAACCAGTATGGTCCGATCCCCAAACAAAGAGACATTTCTTTTTACTGAATAAAAACACAGCACAACCAGTATAGTCCATGAATAGTGTTGTCTAACTTATTACTGAACGAATGACTCTTAAGAGCGGTTCTTTTTAGCCAATAAAGAAAATTAAACATGCTAACAACTGACTTATGTTGTCCATTATTTAATGATGTAGAAAGATGACTACTCTGTAAAAATATTTTCATGATTTATCACATTTTTTCCTTTTGTCAAATCAACTTAGATAAATAATGTGGTTCAGATAACATAACATTTTGAGTTCTGTTGATTAAACCAATCGCCTTCATTGTATTAACTCACATTTTTAATTTTAATAAACTCAAAATTTTAATGCAACCAGGTAACTTACTTTTTTAAGTTAGACCAACAATTCTTTTTACAGTGTAGTTGTTCATATGACAACATGTATCTCAAGAGACACAAAATGAGTTTTGTCAGGAGTATGTTAATAAAATTAAAATAATTAAAATATGTTTAGCACATTTATTTAGCACACAGTTTGTTTAGCACAGTTATTAAATGTATAGTTACGGTGAATTATTGGACTGCTTTTATCTTTGTAAACACATTTTCCAAGAACTGTTTTAATTTTATTGTCAAAATGATATCCTATGGCATTTGGCTTACAGAAAAAATATTAAGCAGCAATGTTTTCAACATTGATAATAATATAAAATGTTTCTTGAGCATCAAATCAGCATATCACAATGATTTCTGAAGGATCGTGTGAGACTGAAGACATATTTATATATAATTACACATATTTAAACACATGTATATATTAACCAGTGTTACTTCAAAAAAGTAATTAATTACTAATTACATCAATGTTGTATTTAAAATACTTTTATAATTACTCTGTCTGAAAAGTAATTTAATTACTCAATAAGTAACTTACTAATTAGGGCCCGAGCACTGACGGTGTGAGGACGCTATTGTAATTGCTCAGTCAATTATTCTTCTCCGAAATTAATCGCATTTTTGAGGGCCTAAACATGCTCGAAAACTCATGAAACTTTGCACACGCATCAGAAGTGGTGAAAATTTACGTCTGATATGGGTTTCAGAATTAGCTGTGGCAAAATGCCTCGATAGCGGCACCTACAAAATTTCAATTAAGCGCCCTTTGTGCTACTTTTCACGTACAAAGTATGAAATTCGGTAGACAAATGTAACAGCCCAATACCTACAAAAAAGTCCCTGGGTGTGAAATCTGTAAACAGGAAGTGAGATATTTTGAATTTTCTCTGCAAAATTATTGCAGTTTTTGCCATTTTCAGACGTTGTACTTTAACAAACTCCTCCTAGAGCTTTAATCAGATCAACAGCATATTTGGTCAGTCTAATCTAAAGGCCTTTGTGACGTTAAATTGCGAAGATCTAGAGTTTTCACGAAAGGGCGTGTCCGTGGCGGCCTGACAAAATTCAATGTTTCACCATGAAACAGGAAGTTGTTGTAACTCAGGCATACAATGTCCGATCTGCCCCAAACTTCACATGATTCATTAGAGTCCTGGCCTGAAGACATCTATATGACAATATTCAGTTACAGTTATAGCACCACCTGCGGGCAACAGAAAATGACATGTTTTACACTGTGATTAACTCCTCATAGAGATTTAATCAGATCTACATAATATTTGGTCAGTCTTAAGGCCTTAGCAATGTTACATTGCAAAGATCTTGGGTTTTCAGTGAAGGGGGTGTCTGTGGTGGCCTGACAAATTCGGATGTTTCGCCATGAGGGAGGAAGCTGTTGTGACTCAGGCATACAGTGTCCAATCTGCCCTAAACTTCACATGTTTGATAAGAGTCCTGGCCTGAAGACACCTCTATGCCAATATTCTGCTGACAACAGGAAATGGCATGCTTTGCACAATAATTCACTCCCAGAAACATATTTAAATATGCCATGAAGTACCAAACATACTAGAAACACGTTAAATCATGCAACACTTGGCCAAGTGCTAAAGTATGCAATTAATGCCACGAAACAGGAAGTTGTTGTAACAATGTTCGATCTGCTCCAAATTTCACATGATTGATAATAGTCTTAGCCTGAAGACATCTACATGGCATGAGCTCCCAAAGTGCCACCTGTTGGCAGCAAGAAGTGTTCAACTGTATATACTCACTTACATTCATGTCACCCGCTATTCACTGTTTTCCTAAGGCCAACAGGTGGTGGTGGCCCCAGGTGCGAGGGCCCTTTCATCGCTGCTTGCAGCTTTAATTACTTCTTAAAATCCCTATAAACCTTAGACAATAGAAAGGAAACTCTTTTAATAATTTAGTCAAACAAGGAATAGTTTAGCCTTTTATAGCTTTTTAAAACATTTTAACTTTATTAAAACATATACTATAATACTTTTATTTACTTTATTATACTTACTTTTTTTAGTAACAAATAGGGATGTCACTATACCAAAAATCTAGTAGTCAGTACCGATACCACCAAAAGTGCACAATACTCGATACCAAAGTTGATACCATGGTAAAAATATATAAAAATACAAATAAAACAATGCTATATATTTTTATATTATACAGGTCTATTAGTAGTAAAAATACCACAGAAATTGAATAATCAAATATAAAATAACTCTGCATAGTCATAACTGTATAAATTAAATATAAATTAATCCTTATTAAAGCTTTTCTTTTGTTGTTTTATTATTTTATTTTATTATACAGACAGCCAATAGTAGACAGCAGCATGTTTTAAAGGCTGCTGTCACTAAGACCTAATGGTCGGAGACAATATGCTGTTCACATTCACATAACCAACGCGAATATACGCAAAGACGGGCATTTTGACATAACTGTGTGTGTATTTGAATGTTTATGTGTAATAAACCGCGAAAATTTGACACTCGTGAGAGGCGGCTATGTGTGTGTGCATTGGTCGAGAGCGCACTGCCTGAAGACCGTCTCTCAGAGAGCGCACGCAGTTTTTTCTCTCTAGGACATAGCTTGCATTTTACCGTAATGTTCTTGCCTATCTGTGTCAAAAAAGTGAAGTAATTGGATTTTTCCATTCTGCAAAACAGCCACTTGCTTCTGCCGACATCTTCAGACAGCAACTACGCAGCCAACTGGTGCGAAATTGCGAACTGACGCGCAACTGCACTACAGCTAACGATTTTAAAGAGGCAGCGTTCACTTTTACCTTCAGACATTCAATATAGATTTAAACAGAACTGTTGAACTAATTTACAGTATGTAACGCAAGTACATTATAAGTAACTGTAATTAAATTACCTAAAAATGAACAGTAATCCCTTACTTAACTTTATCAGTGGATAAGTAATTTAATTACAGTAACGCGTTACACCCAACACTGATATCAACTCAATGTGTGTGTGTGTGTGTGTGTGTGTATGTGTATATGTACAGTGGGTACGGAAAGTATTCAGACCCCCTTAAATTTTTCACTCTTTGTTATATTGCAGCCATTTGCTAAAATAATTTTATTTTTTTCCCTCATTAATGTACACACAGCACCCCATATTGACAGAAAAACACAGAATTGTTGACATTTTTGCAGATTTATTAAAAAAGAAAAACTGAAATATCACATGGTCCTAAGTATTTAGACCCTTTGCTCAGTATGTAGTAGAAGCACCCTTCTGATCTAATACAGCCATGAGTCTTTTTGGGAAAGATGCAACAAGTTTTTCACACCTGGATTTGGGGATCCTCTGCCATTCCTCCTTGCAGATCCTCTCCAGTTCTGTCAGGTTGGATGGTAAACGTTGGTGGACAGCCATTTTTAGGTCTCTCCAGAGATGCTCAATTGGGTTTAAGTCAGGGCTCTGGCAGGGCCATTCAAGAACAGTCACGGAGTTGTTGTGAAGCCACTCCTTCGTTATTTTAGCTGTGTGCTTAGGGTCATTGTCTTGTTGGAAGGTAAACCTTCAGCCCAGTCTGAGGTCCTGAGCACTCTGGAGAAGTTTTTCGTCCAGGATATCCCTGTACTTAGCCGCATTCATCTTTCCCTCGATTGCAACCAGACGTCCTGTCCCTGCAGCTGAAAAACACCCCCACAGCATGATGCTGCCACCACCATGCTTCACTGTTGGGACTGTATTGGACAGGTGATGAGCAGTGCCTGGTTTTCTCCACACATACCGCTTAGAATTAAGTCCAAAAAGTTCTATCTTGGTCTCATCAGACCAGAGAATCTTATTTCTCACCATCTTGGAGTCCTTCAGGTGTTTTTTTAGCAAACTCCATGTGGGCTTACATGTGTCTTGCACTGAGGAGAGGCTTCCGTCGGGCCACTCTGCCATAAAGCCCCGACTGGTGGAGGGCTGCAGTGATGGTTGACTTTTTACAACTTTCTCCCATCTCCCAACTGCATCTCTGGAGCTCAGCCACAGTGATCTTTGGGTTCTTCTTTACCTCTCTCACTAAGGCTCTTCTCCCCCGATAGCTCAGTTTGGCCGGACGGCCAGCTCTAGGAAGGGTTCTGGTCGTCCCAAACGTCTTCCATTTAAGGATTATGGAGGCCACTGTGCTCTTAGGAACCTTAAGTGCAGCAGAAATTTTTTTGTAACCATGGCCAGATCTGTGCCTTGCCACAATTCTGTCTCTGAGCTCTTCAGGCAGTTCCTTTGACCTCATGATTCTCATTTGCTCTGACATGCACTGTGAACTGTAAGGTCTTATATAGACAGGTGTGTGGCTTTCCTAATCAAGTCCAATCAGTATAATCAAACACAGCTGGACTCAAATGAAGGTATAGAACCATCTCAAGGATGATCAGAAGAAATGGACAGCACCTGAGTTAAATATATGAGTGTCACAGCAAAGGGTCTGAATACTTAGGACCATGTGATATTTCAGTTTTTCTTTTTTAATAAATCTGCAAAAATGTCAACAATTCTGTGTTTTTCTGTCAATATGGGGTGCTGTGTGTACATTAATGAGGGGAAAAAATGAACTTAAATGATTTTAGCAAATGGCTGCAATATAACAGAGTGAACTTTTTTATATTTTATAGAGCTGTTATCATGGTAAAGCTGCTTTGATCTGCATTGTAAAAAGCGCTATATAAATAAAGGTGATGGCTGACTATATGTGTATATATATATATATATATATATATATATATATATATATGTATATGTATGTATGTATGTATGTATGTATGTATATATATATATATATATATATATATATATATATATACACACACACACATATATACACACATATAGTCAAGTCGTCACCTTTATTTATATAGCGCTTTTTACAATGCAGATTGTGTCAAAGCAGCTTTACCATGATAACAGCTCTTAAAGAAAATGGTGTCATTGTCCAGCTTAAGTAAATTCAGTACTGATTCATTCCGTTGTAAGAACCAATAGTTATTAATTTAGTTAATTTATCTATATCAGCACTGGAGTAAACAGTGATATCATCATCCAGCTCAGTTCAGTTCGCATACAATGGTGTCGATGCAAGCAGATCAAAACATTGTTGACACTTGTCAAATGTCAAGTGTCCCCAACTAAGCAAGCCAAAGGCGACGACGGCAAGGAACCCAAACTCCAACAGGTGACATGTTCTGTTGTGAATAAAATATTGGCTCATGTGATTTAAAAGTCTTTTAGTTTTCTTTTAATTTAAACGTCCCAACATTTTCAGAATTCGGGTTGTATATACAGTAAATTAATTTTGAACTGACAGCTAGTCATAGAACATTTTGTAAACTAGATGCTACATCAGCAACATCAGCTTGGATGTATCTTTTTTAGATGAATTTCACAGAGCAGCATAAAATAAAACATTAGCCATGCTCGATAACACAAGTATTCAGTATTTCTCAGCCGACAGGGTGTTGTTTGACAGATTACGGAGCGTTTGAGCAGCAATGTGCAGTGTAGGGGTTGTTGATGTTGGAGAGGTTAGAGGATGCGACAGGCCATGAAAGTACTGTAGTCTCCTAAGGCTCTTTTCCACGCAGCTGCTTTTGGTATAAGCACTGGCCCCCGGGGGCCTCTCCGCATGACTGATGGCCAGATGACATCCACACACGTCCCTCGAGCTCCCAGCACACCCCCAACACTCTCTTGCTTCGGCTCCCTCTGCTTCCATTGCTTCCTTTCTTATTTTGTTTCATCTTGCTCAACTCTTCTTACTGTTTCTTTTGTCTTTCTTGAAAGTCGCTAAAATCCATGTCTTGCTCACCCTACATACCAAATTCATGACCCCTCAAGCCATCCAAACCGACTGATTTGGGATCAGCCTCTTCAAGTCCTTCAGTGTGACACCTGTGGGGGATAATGGTGGTCGGAAAGTGGGGGTGGGTTGGATCTAAAATTAGAAATAAGGTCACGAGTGGTGTAACCTCTAATACATCAATTTTGTCAACTGCAAAGCTGTACAAGGTGCCAAGCATGTCAGGGATCTCTTGACTATTCCAGTGATTCGCAGAACTCAACGTTTCAGCATGCTTCTGCTGGGATCATGTGTTTTACAGAGAGAGTGAGCATGTGTGTGCAGACCTGTGAGCAAACACACTCATCCTGGAACGAATTAGCAAGGACGCATTCTGACAGTTTGTCTGTGCTGCGTAGGGTTGGTATTTCAGACTATGCACTAAAAGAGAAATGTGAAACCTTGCATGCGTGCTTTGAGTCAGTTCTGATCCTATCTTCGGCAAACGGAAAACACAACTATGCATCACAGGAACTTTGTACAGTTAGTACAACTACTAAAATATATTTTATATTTTCTGAAGAAAGAGTGAGTGTTGCTTATACGATTAGAGTTGAGTAAAAATACAGATTTTCCAAATTAATCACATAAAAACATACAAAGCAACCAGTGTACTATAAAGGTGCATTCAAGCCATGTTGGAATTACTACAATTACAAGATTTTGTTTAATCTTTTATACAGCTTGTAATTAGATCTATCTCATCTTTCTGAGAGCTCTAACGTATACCACCTGACTGCTGCAATGTCATGGGGAACCACTCAAAATGGCATCACTTTAGTAGTAAAATGTAGTTAAGCAGTATTTTGTGATATCCAGTGTAATTATTCATATAATTGACTATTGTTAATGTCTTAATAATGCAAGAATAGTAATACGCTCAAACTCAAATTGCAGATTTATTTTGATGTTGCCATAGTTGTCAGTGTAGCCAAGTGTTGCAATGGAAATGCATAATTCTTCACAATTTCACAAATAATAAATGACCATTTATTTTTAGTGAGCCACAAACATACATGGCCAGTGTCTGATTCACTAACTAATGACTCTTATGCATTGGTTCTTATGAGAGAAATTTATTTTACCTACAGTAAATGGATATTAAATAAAATAAACACTAAAGTGAATAGCAATTGAATAAAATTGAAAAGAAATCTGAAAAGAATCAAATTAAGGGCGTGTTCACACTTGTCATGTTTGGTTCGATTGCTCTGTTAGTGCGATTCATTTGAACACGTGTGAACGTTGCCATCCGAACCCTGGTGCGCACCAAACAAGCGGACTGAGACAGCGGTCAAATGAACTAACAGAGCAATCGAACCAAACATGACAAGTGTGAACACGCCCCCAAAAACAGAAGGATGAAGTACAGAATCCTCATGCATATGAGTTTCTTATCATAGTTTTGACTCCTTTACACATTTTATAAGCTCTTCACGAGTTCCCAGCTGGCCAAAATACCATCATATGCAGGCTATGCACACACAACAAGCGCATGTACCTCAGGACACAGCATTGTTTTGGATGTTCGGTAAGTTCAGTCTCAAAATAAGCAATATGTTATAAAATCCAACCAATCAGGTTGCGAACGTATCCCTATGCCTTTAGGTTCTGTATCTTTTGATTTGGTGATAAAATTGCCAATCTGAACACTAATTGGACCAGGACTACATTTTTTTTTTGTCTTGATTTGGTCCGAACCAAACGAACCAAACTACAAGTGTGAACGCACCTTTAAATTAGAATCAAAATGAATAATGACATTTTTATTAAAACCGGGCCCAATTTGCTACAAGAATAAAATTAAACATAAGACAAAACAGTTAGGTCACAGTGAGGATGGGAATCAAAAACTGATTCTAATTCTGGAATCGGACACTTAAGGCCAAGAATCGGAAACATGTCATAAAATTAAAATTTTGATTGCACTTATTGATTCCTGTGTGCACATTTTAATGTGGTTTTAAACCATTCAAGCATGAGAAGACGTGAAAGAGAACTCAATTTGGTATTCGTTTTCTGCACTAGGCAGATCCAGAGCATGTGCACAAAAGCCTCCTCTCATATAGTGTACAAATACTGAATGGAGTTCTCTTTCACATCTTCTTGCACATTAACAGACAAATACACACAATTTTGTTAAAATGTCCTCGTAAACACAGTTGGTTATGTCTTAAGTGAACGTTAATATTTGAGAAAGAAACGCAGAACAGTATATTGGATCAGTGACATCAAAGTGACACCAGCCTAATAAATCTGCTGCTAGTCTGTGACATTACTGTTAATCAAAGAACAAAAGAAAAAGAAAATCACTCGCTGATCTTGACTGAATAACTTTTGTAACTTTAATAAGGATTAATCTATATTTTGTTTATGAAGAAAGAAAACTATGCAGTGTTTTTTTACATTTGATTTTAATTTCTGAACTTTATTCAGTTGTATTTGCTAATTTGTTCTTATTGTATTACTGACTGTATACTTGTCTTTAATAATGTTTGAATTTTATATTAGTTAGTTGTTCTTTAGGCTGTTGATTTTGCTCATGGTATTCAGCTGCAACAGAATGTTTTGCAAAAAGACACAGAATAAATATTGATATCTAAATGTTTGACTTTTTTTTTTACCATACTGGAATTGAAACTGAGAATTGATTTGAGAATTGGAATTGAGAATTGGAAAATCAAAATCACAAAAATTCAAATGATATCCAATCGTATGTCACAGTCAGATGAGCTCATTGTGACAACATCACCTAGCCCAGCCATGATCGCCAGTTAGTCAGCAGTGGACGGGTCTAATAACACCCCTATTAATGGCTCTATAAATACTGCACGCCTACCAGAAGCTTACTAAAGTAGATTTCTGATCAGAGGCTGGTCATACACCACTGCAACATTCTAAAGGAAGCAACATACACTATATCTAACCAAAGCTCCAATTGATTTCACTGCAACTGGAGGTCATTATGAGCTCACTGCAACATGCTCATTGTAAACATTTCTAGCATTACTCTGTCAGTGGGCTGCTGCATCATCCTGGCCTACTTGCTTGCGGACATGGGATCCGTATGTGGCTGTAGTCTGGGTTGGGGTAGCAACACTTCAAAGCTTTGAGGAAGGTTAGCTCACAAGCACATGGCTGCATTGATTGCCGATGTTTTGGTTGGTGTGGTTAGAAGCTCTCCGCAGAGCTCTGACACACATGGAAGCACTTTCTGGCTTCACTAGTCTGCAATTGGAGCCATTACAGTAATTACAGCTTTAAAGCCAGGCAATTTGTAGAAGGCATGCAGTAGTGAAACTGCCAGAGTTGTTGCCCTTTATGCAAGCATAGCCGAGCCCCTTTGCCTTCTCTGTTTTTTTAGCCCCAGTTTCTCTTAGAGTTTTAAATATTGCAATCTGGGAAAGGATTTTAGGAATTCCTTGAGGTTGTACAGCCTCTTGTTTGTGCTGCCCAAAAAAGTTAATCATTAACTGAAGAAATTTCAGAAAAGTTTAAGATGGAGAGAGAAAATTGTATTATGAAGAGAGAGATTCACAGGATCACTCAATAGGCATCTGTGCACAGAACAATAGTGACTGCCCACTTTTTTCCACTGACCTTTTAGTGTATTTGTCATCCATTATTTTTATTAAAAAAAGAAAAAGAAAAAAAATTATTAGAGTTATTGGAAATACAATATTTGAAGCAAAAAATACCATGGGAAAAAATACTTAATATATTTATGAATGAACTACAGTCACACAATGCGAATTGTGCAATCAAATACAAAATTATTTAACAATAAAGATTTTAAGTCTCACCAAGGCTGCATTTATTTGATCAAAAATACAGTACAACAGTAATATAGTAAAATATTATTACAATTTAAAATAACTTTTATTTCAATATATTATAACATTTAATTTATTCCTCTAAAGGCAAAGCTGAATTTTCAGCATTATTACTCCAGTCTTCAGTGTCACATGATCATTCTAATATGCTGATTTGTTGCTCAAGAAACATTTCTTAATAATATATAATGTGTTGAAGACAGTTGTGCTGATTAACATATTTGTGGAAGCTATGGTACAATTACTCACCCTCATGTCGTTCCACACCCGTAAGACCTTTGTTAATCTTCGGAACACAAATTAAGATATTTTTGATAAAATCCGATGGCTCAGTGAGGCCTCCATTGACAGCAAGATAATTAACACTTTCAATGCCCAGAAAGCTACTAAAGACATATTTAAAACAGTTCATGTGACTACAGTGGTTAAACCTTAATGTTATGAAGCAACGAGAATACTTTTTGTGCACCAAAAAAAACCCCAAAATAATGACTTTATTCAACAATATCTAGTGATGGGTGATTTCAAAACACTGCTTCATGAAGCTTCGAAGCTTTACGAATCTTTTGTTTCAAATCAGTGGTTCGGAGCGTGCATCAAACTGCCAAAGTCATGTGATTTCAGTAGACAAGGCTTTGTTACGTCATAAGTGTTTCGAAACGTTTCGAAATTTCAATGGTTCACGTGACTTTGGCAGCTTGATACATGCTTTGAATCAGTGGTTCAGAGCGTGTATCAAACTGCCAAACAAAAGATTCGTAAAGCTTCGAAGCTTCATGAAGCAGTGTTTTTAAATCGCCCATCACTAGATTTTTTGCACACAAAAAGTACTCTCGTCGCTTCACAACATCAAGGTTGAACCACTGTAGACACATGAACTGTTTTAAATATGTCTTTAGTACCTTTCTGGACATTTGAAAGTGTTCATTATCTTGCTGTCAAAGGAGGCCTCACTGAGCCATTGGATTTTATCAAAAATATCTTAATTTATGATAGAATTTTTATTTTTGGGTGAACTAACCCTTATAATGGAGCTTATAATGAATGGGGGGGAAAAAAACATCATTGACTGAGGAATGTAGTATTAGGACACAATCATTTACACTCACCCAGGTATTCCTCGGCTCCTCCACACTTCATACAAAACCATTAGGATGTTTCCACTGGCTGTGCTCGTCCCAGCCTGACAAAAAGAGACAAAACACAGTAATGACTGATGATCTGTTGTTAAGCTTCTTGTCAAACATGTGAACACACACTGTGTTTTGTCTTCCTTTCGATTCTGCTCTGTCCCTGGTATACATTACCCATCTCCACCTGTTCAACAGCTCCCCTTTCTGCTCAATCTATATTTATAGTCCCTCTTCTGCAAACCCAAAGCACCTTCTTCAAAACAGCCATCTATATCAGGAAACTGTGAAGGAGAGTTAACGTAACAACTGTGTGTTTTACACTGGCACACACCACTTTCGGAGGCTAATTTCGATAACTCTATATTTAGACTGGGTTAGTTTTTCATATTTTAGAGTTTAAGTTGATGAGTTGACTGTACATTGAGCAGCCCAGTACACTGCAGTTCCCCACAGGGCTTGGAAAATAGCCTGGAGTGTCTGTAGGCCAAAACACACAGTAAAGCAGACCTGCCTGAACATGAGGTCTCAATTTCTTTGATTGGTCAAATGAAAAAAAGAGAGAGATTTGGGCAAACACAAGGCAACCTGAAGATGACCTGAAGCATGACACCTTCAGCAAAACACATCACTGTTCTCAGCCAATGGCGTGAGGAGACAGGTGCAAAAAAGACCCTTCACTCAGATTTCTACTTCTTAAATCTTATTCAAATGCAAAATCAACTCCATTTATAATGTTTGTCAAGTATAAATGTAGTTTTTCTTGACCATTCCCATCCTCTCTCTCTGACCATTAGAATTAAACCGTTTGTGCTACCGTACCTTTAAAATTCTTTATGTAAAAATGTAGTGTCAAGTGTTACTATGATGGTGTTTTGTATTTGTATATTACACTTGTATAATACACTGCACCTCCTTATATTAAAGGGGCCATGAACTGTGTTGTTTTACTGTTTTATAAATGTTTCCTGGGGTGCACTTATAATGTTAGTACGATTTTTAGAAATAAAAGGCATTTTTCCTACCCTGATTTTAGTTCTCTTATTTGAACGCTGTTTTGGGGCATGTCTGCTGTGAGACTTCAGTGTAAACGGCCACTGCTGTGATTGGCTAACATCTTTGCAAATGAAATAGCTAAGTATTACATGTGGAATTCTCTCGAAAACTTTTTAGCACGTTTTTACTATTACAGCTCTCAAGGTTTACTTATTGTGAAAAGTGTTTTCAAGAAAAGATTGTGGCATGAAAGGTTGCAGTGATGATCATGTAGCATGTTGAGCGCATGAATGCAGTGATCTCGTCATTGTAACTTGATTTCTGCACACTAACAAATGCTTTCATCATAAGTAACAGTGCAAACAATGTCAATAGAAGATTTGGATCGAGTCCAAAACTCAAGTCACTGATAAACTCACACTATTTGATTGACAGCTCCAGCGTTCTTTGATAGTTTTCTATATACAATTTAATCACAGTTTAAATAACATTATTTTCATCATACTAGGAGAAACAATGAGAAGTTGACCGTTTAGTCACTGGTTTGATTTACTAACAATAAACAATTTTGAGACAAAGATGACTGTACATGGTTTTCCTCAACCTGGCACTGCACAACATTTTGCACTCTTCAAAGGCATGTTCATCGCTTAGTTGCTCGATCCAAAAACAAAACAAAACAAAACAAAACAAAAAGTAAATGATTTTTAGTAATTTACTGTCAATTTAATTTCTACCTTTAAAACTTTAAATGTTGCTACTGTATTTTTATGGTAAATTTATGGCAACCACAGCCTTTTATTTAATTTTCACCATTAATGTCACAGATTTATTTATTTTTTCACTGAGGCTGGGCCAAGTTGCAGAGTACTATGTTAACAGAGACTCAGACCATTTCAGAAGGTTATCTGAGTGTGGTTCCCCTCATTACAGAGACTATGTATCTATATGTATCTTCACAATACATTGCATCTTTCCATTTTTTTTTTTTTTTTTTTTTTAATCTTGTTTTAGTAAAGATTCAAATGCTAGATATGGCTCTACAGTTGGGTCCACAACTCTGTATACTCTGTTCCAAAACTGACCTACATAGACAGCAATTTCTAGACAGCATCCTAACTATTATGGAACCTCATAGGTGACAGATTGGGATCTGCTCTAAATAAGCAGCAATTAGCAGTTCTCAACTTATTTCTAGGAGGTAGGTATAATAGATACACAAAAATGAATAGGAATCAAATCAAATAGAAATCTTAAATCAAATTGAGAGCATGTGCATCAGAATCAAAATGTATCAGGAAATCTCTATTGATACCCAGTCCGGATGCTAGAGTTTTGCCAAGACTTTGCTATGTGGTTGCTAAGGTGTGGTGGCAGGGCATTACCAGGTGGTTGCTAGGGTGTTCTGGGTGGTTTGGTCTGGGAGGTAATTGGTCTAATCAAAAGAGCCCACAAAAGCTATTCTTTGTCGGATGAAGAGCCTGTATGCTCGGAATGTCAGCCGAGTCTGTTAATAAATTTCTCTATTTTTTGGAGCCGTGGTGTGCCGACGTCACACTTTTTTTTCTACACAGTAAGTTTAATCGGCAACAATATTGTTGTTTGTTTGTTTTTTTTACTTTATTTGTCGCAGTGCATTCTGGGATTACCTTATCTGTTACATACAATGCTGCTTTAGATTTTTGCCAAAATTTGTCAGAAGCTGAAGTTGCTTAGCTTTTGGAACCACCCTTGCATCAAACTTATAATGCTGCCTAGATTTTGGAACAGAGCATCTGCACCAGATACCCAAGTCTGCAGCCTTTGCAGTTCTAAAGTACAGTTCTGTTCCAGTCCATAGACAACTGGAAATTACACTTGAATATACAAATGTCTTCTGACATCTAACATGCACATACACAGCTCTGTCTGTTTTGAGTCTCGACTGGACAGCGGACAGTGAGAGGGAGTGCATTTGTGCGTCAGTAGCGTCCCTGGATAACCCTGCTATTGGATCAAGCTGTGTGTCTACTGAGGCTTTTTCTTCACTCTCTCTCTTCTGTTGCTTTTGTCTACATTAGGGCCGTTTGTTTGCTCACCTTGCACTCCATCTGGGAGGCATCAGGAGACAGATTTAAACAACAGTTTCAAAGTCTCACCTTGGCCAACATTATCCAAGTCTTCGCCACATCCAGTGGAGTTGTGAAGAACGCTGCTACTCCACCTGGAGAGAGACGTATTGTGCACATGTATCAGCACATAAACACAAACAAGCACTAATTACAGTGTTAATCACATTATAATTACCACCGAGCATAAATGTAAATATGTGGCATGACATCAGCACTGATCACCCGATGGAAACGTTCTGGAGAAAAAGAGTGAATGCGGATGAATTTTTCAAACTAGCCTGGCACTGTCACGAACTGGTAAACATTCATGCACATTCATAAACTTGTTTTGGCGTGAATGAGAACAGAAAGAGGTTCTCTCTCGTCTCTAAAAGAGTTCAGACAAACAACAGCATCAGACTTTAAACATGCTCTTCTCAACACTGAAATAAACCACTAGTTCTCCCATAATACCTAATTTCACTTCATTAACCAACAATTAAAGGTGTCCCATATGCAAGTGATGTGTTTTAGAGAAATGTTCCAGGAACAGGCTGTCAATTACCACAGAAAATATTTTTGACTCGTAACTCAGATTGTAAAAACAAGCAAAAACTTGTACACAAAGGAAGTTCATTCTTCCATACAAAAAATGTAATATTTGAGCAGTAAAGTTGTCACCATTAGTAGCAGTTGTTTACCCTGGTATAGACCTTAGTCAGGTTAGACACCATATTGAATTTAACGCAAATGAATATGGGGCTGTGACAGACAGACGCACATCTTTACAATGGCACTCCCTGTATAAAGGTCCTAGATCATGTAATTTTCACAACTTTTAAAACTGTTTCATGGAGTTCTTGTCTACTGAAAGTTTTTTTTTCTAAAAGACGTTTCATCAGGTGAACATCTTAGCTTCCCTGACTAAGGTCTCTTTTGTTCCTTGCTGGCTGAATGATCTTCTCAATCCTACCCAAACAGCCGAGTATCTCGCCATTTTCTTTTGCGATTTCTTGAGCACTTGACTGAATCCTCTATAGTTCAACCAAAAATGAAAATTCAGTCATTAATTACTCACCCTCATGTCGTTCCACACCTGTAAGACCTTCGTTCATCTTCGGAAAACAAATTATGATATTTTTGATGAAATCGGAGAAGTATATGACTCGTCCATAAACAGCAATATAATCAACACTTTCAAGGTCCAGAAAGGTACTGAAGACATTGTTAAAACAGTCGACGTGACTGCAGTAGTTCAACCTTAATTTTATGAAGCAATGAGAATACTTTTTGTGTGCAAAACAAAAATAACGACTTTATTCAACAATATTTTCTCTTCGGTGTCATTCTAATACGTTGTTTACATTCAGAGCTTCCCAGTTCTACGTCAGAACACCGACTCATTATTAGCCGGCTCCTGCTTCAGCATCACACGCATGCGTCGTGTAGCTCACGTGTGCAACTTTGGCCAATACTGAGCCGGCATTCGGACGTAAACACGGAAGACCTTCACTGTGCTTACTGTGGCAATTGCGTAAGGATAATGACAGGGAAGATTGTTGATTGTTGAAGATTGTTGAATAAAGTTTTGTTTTTGTTTGTTTTTGCACACAAAAAATATTCTCGTTGCTTCGTAATATTAAGGTTGAACCACTGTAGTCACGTCGACTGTTTTAACAATGTCTTTAATACCTTTCTGGACCTTTAAAGTGTTGATTATATTGCTGTCTATGGACGAGTCATATACCTCTCCGATTCCATCAAAAATATCTTAATTTGTGTTGATGGAACAGGAGGGTGAGTAATTAATGACAGAATTTTAATTTTTGGGTGAACTAACCCTTTAAGTTTCATGGTTTAAGTTTCATTACTTTCAAAAAAGCAATGCCTTTTATTGTAACCAGATTACTGTAGAGGCAGCTTTTGCTTGTTTCCTGAGGGACGAGATGAAATTGTTTTCAGTGGTAATCAACAGCAAGTCATTGTATTGTACGCCCAATATTGTACTGAACCCAGAACAACACTCTTTAAAAAAGTAAAAGAACAACACAATAATGGGGATTGAGAGAGATTTGGAAAATAAAGCATTTCTTGTTCTCTTGAGGCTTGCAGCTGTGGCAGTGATGGCAAGCATACACAACCATACAAAGCATCACAATTCACATTTGTTTGGGTGATTTCACAATGACGCTAACAACCGCAATCCACCTAAAGTGATATATCTGTGCCAAAGCAGCACATGTGCGCACACAATCCGAATCCAACATCACTCTCCAGGTGGCGTGGCTGGCAGCCATGATCTTTCCCTTTTAGGCGAAGCATCCTCGTCCCTCCATTGTGTCACAGTACCTGATGAGTTATCTCAAAGATGTTTTCCCGAATGGTGACTGGAGAATTAGACAGCTGCAAGGGCCCCTGGGCCAGACTTGAGCTCCTTTAGAGTAAACTCTGACTCAATGACTGCTGACCACAGCTACGAAAGTTACAGAGCATGATGTAGGGGCAATAAAAGGTCAATGTTGTACACTTCCTCTACTGACTCTCCACCTACAATTAGCTGTTTCTGTGCCTCTCTGTTGGTGCACACCAGCTGATGAACAACCTGATGTGACCATCTTGACCTGTGTGGAATTAAACAGGAATGTGGCTGGGTAAAGTTTGGATATTCCTGGCGTTGGACCCCATCCCAACTCCCTATCTCTCGTTCTCCTTCGCTCTCTTTCCCAGACCTCTGTGCCGAGGCTAATCCCACACACCTGCGAGAGCTCCGCATACTGCTGACTGCCAAGAGTCCAGCCGTCCCCCCTGCCTCCTCCACCACACGGCCTACAGAGGGAAAGAGGGAGAGAGAATTGGGGATTATTACATTTATCAGTCACAAAAAAAAAAAAAAAACACCCAAATCCCTTGGGTTTACATGTATGGGAACTCAACAGAACAGCTATCCTAATGTCCACATCTCCAGTATGATGTCAAAAGTCTCATTTTCCCCACAAGGAATGGTGACAAAATTTGACTGTGACTTCCACAGCTCAGTGCTATTGTACACACATGCTAACTCTATCAATTCCTAGAAAACACACTGTCTTTCATGCTGGTTCAGAATTTTCCAAAAAACGAGGGGAAATCGATATTGAGCTTTGATGACAGATGAAAGATTATGGTGAAAAGGGGAAATAGTGCTGGCTAAGATATTAGATCCGTTCCAAGACCTAGTGTGCTGCGTATCTGTTGTCCACTGTTATATCTACTAAAGAAGCGTTCCTAACTGAAATAAAATAAAAGGAAAATCATTGAAGCGCTGATCAAAGATAACTATTTATTGAGTGCTTCTCATGTGGCATGCAATTAACTTTGATGTTAGAATGTTGCTAAGATAAAAACAACAACAACAAAAAAAAAAAAACTAATAAAATCTAGCATAAAAGTACACAGCACACAGAATATTAAGCGAACTGGTCAATTTTTATTTAGTTTTATTTTGAGTATTTGTATTATTTTTTAGTATTAAACAAAATATTAGCATGTGTATAATCAACGTTTCTTTCTATGCTACTGTTTAAAAGTTTGAGGTAAATAAACATATTTTAATGTTTTTAAGTCTCTAATTCTGACCAAAGCTGTATTTGTTTAATCAAAAATACAGTAAAAACAATAATATTGTGGAAATATAACAATTTAAAATAACTGTTTTCTATTTTAATATACAGTATTTTAAAATGTGTTTTATTTCTGTGATGGCAAAGCTACATTTTCAGCAGCCATTACTCTAGCCTTCAGTGTCACATGATCCTTCAGATCCTTTTTGTGGAAACTGTGATACTTTGATAAATAGAAACTTCAAAACAGCAGCATTTATTTGAAATTGATTTTTTTTTTTTTTTTTTACATTATAAATGTCTTTACTGTGACTTTTGAACAATTTAATGCATCTAATGCTAAATAAAAGTATTGGACTGTTAAAAAAAAGGAAGAAAAAAAGAAGACTTCAAACTTTTTAATGATACTGTATTTTGCATATTTTAGTTGCAATGCATTCTGGGATTGTCTTCTCTGGAAATCATACATATAATGCTGCCTTCATGTTTGACTATAATGAGATATACATAATAATGTCTCATTATAGCCAACATTATAAAACAATGTTGCTGCCTTTTAGAAGAGTATTTGCAAAGCTGTCAGGCGGCTCACTATGTTTTGGAACAGGGCAGTGTTGCTGAGACGGGTAAGACAGGTTTGACAGGATCTCAGTCATTTGCACAATTTGTACTAATTTTAGGATGGCTAATTGTTGTTTGAACTTAGTATTTAAAGAGGTGAAGTAGGAGGGAAGGAATGTGGTAAGTTAAAGAGAAATGTGTGTGTAAGGACTGTTGTAGAAAGGAGGAGGGAGTTTCAGTGACTTCACGTGTTTGTTGGTTTAATGTTGTGTTTGGTGGGAGTTATTATGCAGCCAGGCAGCAAATAATTGCTGGAGTTCTCCTACAGCCTCAGACCAGGAGCATCTGATGGCTAAGAAAGGAAAACAATTGAAGCACAGCATGAAGTAATTATGAATGATCCACTCCAACTCTGTGCACAAGAACACACACACACATAAATGTTCTCTTCGTCAGTACATCATGTGTGTTTCATTAGCTGTCAGATTAAGGAAGAGTCTTTGTTTTCAAGTTCAAAGAACTTGTGCTGGAGAACATCCATTCCTCCTCGTCACACTCACTGAAAACAAACTGGAAGCAAGTTCTCCTCAAAACAAACGGATTGACCACTGCTCTACATGCCAGGATGTACCTGACATGAACTACATTTGGCAATAAGACAGGTATTACATTCAACCGCAATTATATTTTATCATTAAATGACATCAAAAACATGTTGTTGCCTTCCAAAATATGTCAGAATGACTTCATAATGCAATGCAAGTATGTGTTGCCTTCTCAATGTTGCTACATGTGGGCACTATAGTGGAAATTAGCATGTATTCTTCTTAGACTGCTTAGAAATCGTTTTAGCATGTCTACTGTCTTCTTCTATGGTCAGTTTTCTCTTTCATGTCAACTACTTTCATGGAAGAGAAACAGCTAGATGAGTCTATATTGACGCAAATATAGTAAATATTTTGTCACATCATGTTCATTCATTTTAGTGTTTTATCTATAATTTTGGTCAAAGAAATAAAATCGTGTTGATGAGAGAGTAAAATTAAAAACTAAAAAATACAAAACATTTTAGTTATTAATTTAAAATTCAACATTTAGGGTCCTATTTTAACAATCTAAGCACATGGTATAGGGGTTTAACAATGGAAAAAATGGTCAGCGTGCCTGGCGCGTGGTCTAAAAGGGTTGTCCCTAGTCTCTTAATGAGTAATGGGAGTGTTTTGGGTGTAACATGCAATTAACCAATCAGAGTCTCATCTCCCATTCCCTTTAAAAGCCAGTTGTGCTTGCGCCATGGTGGATTCTCTATTTACATGGCAGAATTTGCAAGCAAAAAAGCTGTACGCTTCTCCAGAGAGGAAAATGTATTAATATTTAAAAATGTTTGCGTGCTGCTGTGCGTCCCTGTGTGTGTAATAAGCAGAGTGTACACGTTTTGTTCACCCACCTATAGGCACATATTACTAACACACTCTTTAAATAACAACAAAATATTGTGTTTTGGATTTTTAAGTGTGGCTATTGCACTCAAAAACAGAGGAAGATAAACGCAAACTTGCATGGGCGGAGTTTAAATGGGCAAAAGTTTGGCATACATCACAAGAGAAAAGTCTGTCATATCACCTCATAAAAATTGAGGTGAGGTAAAAAAATAAAAAAATAAAAAAAAAAGCACAGATAATTTGTTCAAAATAAGACCAAAAACATGCATTTAAAAAAAAAAAAAAAACAGCATGTAAAAACTACCCTTGTTGTGAACAACACCACGTTTAGTCACATTTAAATAAAAAAAATGAACAAAAATTGAAATGCATGGGTCTTCATATGAATGAGGTTGTTTCACCACTGAAAGGTCACGGATGGAGACATCTGTAGACCCGAGCAGGTGGGCTCCTTTCATGTGGAAAGATGGGGAGCTTGATAAACTGACATGGTCAGGGTGGGTTGTATGGTTTAATAAAGGACTGTGAGAAGCAGCGAGTCAGGCACTGGCAGCCTTGTATGACAGGAACAGTGTGTTTAATATGATTCTGGCAGCTACGTAAGATATGCGAATAAAGGTGTAGTGAGTGGATTTCTAGAGATTAAACATGCTCAGAGCATAGGGAGTGGATAAGGAGCGAGTTGCAGGTAGTTGTGAAATATTTTGGGCCTAAATGGGAAATGAGGTAGTTCAGGGGTAAAGAAAGAGCCTGACTTGCTTGATTATTCCAACTGGCAATGTTAAACCCATAGCTGCGTCTGCCGTAGCTTGAAATTTTCATTTGATAATAAGTATAATAAAGACTGACTCATCTAACTCTTTTGTTTAACCTCAGATATGCCTGAGATCAATTTAAAAACATTTATGCGGACAAACGGACCTTTTTCTAATCATGCTAAACACTAAATGTAAGATTTATTTACTATAGTCTTTTCCGGAATACACCACCTTGGCCAGGCATTACTCCAAATGTGCGCTTCAGCTTCAATTACTCAAAGCAAACTAAGACTTACTCATGACACACTTGCACTTAATCAAGGGAAAAAGTTTGATCCACTGACACATAAATGTCGAGTTGAGTGGGCACGGTGGGAAATAAATGGCCGGCTGATGTAATGACACAGCTGCTCAGTGGTTTTGTAACAGAGCAGCGCTGAGTTTAGGGGATTGTTGGTAGATAAACTTTGGGAATTGTGGGATACGCTGGAGAGAACAGATGGTTTACTGCGGCCTGCCACTCGGATGCTGGGGCTTAAGTTGTTTTTGGTGCGAATGACTTGAGAACTGGTTTGGTGATACTTGGGGTTTGATTTCTCAACATGAAATGCTTGCCAAGCTTGTAGATTGCGGCATTTTTTTGGATTCTGTGCAGCCCACTGCACTTTATTGCACTTAATGTGCTGAAAAACAAAAACATGCACATAGTACATAAAATCTTTTAATTTAAAAAATAAAATAAAATCCTGATATGGTCCCTTGAAGGATTTTTTCACTGCTTTACAATCTATTATTACAATGCTGGCAAAGGATTCAGCTGCTCAAAGATCTTTGAATGTGACAAGCAGAAAATATACACACATGTAGACACAAGAATGGCTGTATAAAACAGAGGTGTAATGGTTCAAATTTCTCAGTTTGGAAAATACTTTGTACTTCACTATTTATGGTTGATTAGGAAATCCACTTAAGGCCTGCACACACCAGTGACAATAACTATAATGTTACCTCTAAAGTTTGAAAATTCACTCTAATTGTACAGGGAAGTCCACAAAACAGCTATAACAATAACGACACAGAGGAATGATATTGTTGGAACCACTTTCAGACTGATTTTTCTTCCAGCTGATGAATAATAAAAGCCAATCAGAATCCACCCAACATAACGGCAGCACACACTAGCAATAAACAGAATGTTATCATACGTTGGCCATAAATAGTTTTCATTGCAGTTATTCTTGCAGTAAAGGGCCTTTATACATAAAATAAATGTATTCATTTACAAATAAAAATAAAAATCACCTTTTATATAATAGACATAATAAATACACATATTTAAATTTTTATTAAATTCATGTTCAATAAGGTAGATAAATGTGATGACAAAATAATGTGTAAATTACTTTTCAAATAAATAGGCATACTTAAAAATGTTTAATTATTAACTGTAGTGCTTAAAATGTTTTAATAAGCTCATTGATTTGTCCTACCAGTGAACTGCATTTTTATAACTTGCCTTCAAATTAATAAAGAAAAGCATTTAGCAAAAGGATAAAGAAACAAAATTTGTAAATGCTTTCTAAAAAAATGTTTTAAATTAAAGTATCAATTTATTATTTATAGCTACATTAAGTACATTTTAAACACTAATTAAATAATTTAAAAAAAGGGATTTTTTTATTTTATTCTATTGTTCACCCAAAATAAAACAAATCAGTAATCATTTACTCACCCTCATGTCATTCCAAACCTGTATGACTTATTCTCTTCTGTGGAACATAAAATAAGATATTTTGAAGAATGTTGGTAACCAAACAGTTTTGGTGACCATTGACTTCCATTATGAGACATTTTTCAAAATATCTTCTTTTATGTTCCATAGAAGAAAAATGTCCAAACACATGTTTGGAACAACAACAATTTTCATTTTTTGATGAAGCATCCCTTCAATACATTGCTATTTGAATTGACAATCCTACTCATCCACAGCCAAGAATATAAATCCACTGAAATTGAATTCTAAACCACTGGTACTGTGCCTGGTCCCCCTCAATGTCCAATGTAAAAAATTCGGTCTTGAATAAAAAAAAAACATTAGCTGAATTAACCCTACACTTTTTTTGGTCACAAAAATTAGTTTCCAGGGTCATTTAAAACTGAATGCAATTGAAAGAATGTAGTATTCTTGGAAATAATCAATGAAGCGAAAGCAGCCGTTTAAAACCAACACTGGCATCCAATGCCATTGTCTCATCTACGCTTTCTTGCTTTTCAAAGCCATGCTCTTTTGAAAGAGAGTTTAGCAAAGACTCTCACATTCCAGCAGCTCCACACAGATGGCCGGAGAGGCTGAAAACATGGAAGAATGAAGGAGTGAGAAAATGCCTTTGAACGTGTCACAAAGAGGCGGCCATGAATGACACTCCTTATTATGGTGGAGAATCGCGGTTAACGCTCGCCCACAGCTGCACGTGCTATTGTCCTCCGATGCCTCTCCTTCTCTGCTTCAATCTGGTCGCTAGGCCAAGAGCGCTAATGGAATTTTCTGCTCTCACCCTGGAGACATGATGTCATCCTCACAAACTGGGCCTTTTTTTGAAGAAAAATGACTTTTATGTGGCCCAGACCAGACAATGAAGAAGGAAATGGACATTTGGCTAAGACTCGAGGTTTGTGAGAAATTACGATTTCGCTTAACCACCGGTGAGGGCGACCAATAAAATGCATCGTCATTTTGAGAGCACCTAAAAAAGAGAGTTATTAACCGATATGGAGGCAAAGTGTGTGTAGTTTGAGTTGTAAATGTGTCAGACCATTACCAGGCCATTATTCCTTCATTTGAGGGAAATTATGAGGCCAAATTAGAGCGAAATGAGAGCAAGTGAAAGAAAAAAGTGGATTCATACCTTTAGGTACTCCCAGAGTGGAAACTGCACCAGAGAGAATGGAATCTGAAATTAAAAGAAATATTTTTTATAATATAGGCAAGAACAAAGTTAAAGGTATAGTTAACCTTTAACATATATACAATCTGAATGGCTTTCTTTCTTCAGTGGAACACAAAAGGAGAAATGTTGAAGAATACACTAGCTGCACTTTACTGCACAATGAAAGTGAACGAAGATCCAGGCTGTCAAGCTCCAAAATGACAAAGAGGCAACATAAAAGTATCATCATCATAAGTTAACATTTTTCCTTTTGTATTCCACAGAAGAAAAAAAGTCATACAGCTTGGAACGACATGAGGGTAAATAAATAATGAAATAAATTTAATCTTTTGGGTGAACTAATACAACTCTCAAGTCTCTATACAAAGACAGATGATAGATTACAATGATAGATTACACAGTTTTTTGGGGAAAAACAAAGGTTCTGACATTAATGAAAAACTGCCTTCAGAACAACCTAAATAATGCCATTATGATGTTCAAAAAAATAAAATAATAAATAAATCTCTTAGCGCACTCGTCTTCTGTAAAAGAAAATGGATGACTTGTGGCAACATGTTAAACCACAAGCAATGGCCATTTATCTCATGTGTCAAACTGTTTTAATACTGATGTCTGTACGTCTGGAAGAGTGAGGTATGTGAGTGTGTGTGAAAGACACAGAGAGCGAGACGATAAATAAATGAAGAGTCTGTGGTCAGAGAGAGAAAAAAGATAGAGCACAAAAGAGAGAGAGGTGGCAGAAATCTTCCTCTTCATCCAATCAGGCACAAATGGAACAAAAAGAGAGGAAATCGATGGCACTGCTGAAAAGTGGGCTGACAAAATCCCAAAATCATGTGGCTAGCTGTCATGTGCGAGAGAGAGAGAGAGAATAGAGTCATTTATTTCCAATGAGAGTTGTTGATTTGAGGGAATATGAGCGACAAAAGTGATGCAACAAATACTTTGTGGTTGCTGGGGTTTTGCCAGGTAGTTGCTAAGGTGGTGTGAGAGGTTGATAAGGGTTAGGTAGGGAATTCTGGGAGGTGTTGGTGTGTTTCTAGGCAGTTGCTAAAGTGTTAGAAGTGATTGTTAGGGGGTTCGCCAAGCATTTAATAAGGTGTTTAGAGTGGTTGCTAGGGTGTTTCCAGGCAGATGATAAGGTTGTGTGAGGTGTTGCTAGGGAATTCTCTGTGGTACTAGTGTGTTTGTAGGCAGTTGCTAAGGTACTTGTTAAGGGGTTTTCCCCCCCAAACATTTAATAAGGTGTTTAGAGTGGTTTTTAGGGTGTTGCCAGGCAGTCGCTAAGGTGGTGCGAGTGGTTGATAAGGTGTAGGTAGAAAATTCTGGGTGGTGTGTTTCTAGGCAGTTGCTAAAGTGTTAGAAGTGATTGTTAGGGAGTTGCCAAGCATTTGCTCAGGTGTTCAGAGTGGTTGCCAGGGCATTGCCAGGCAATCAACAAGGTGGAGTGAGTGGTTCATACTATGATGCTAGGGAATTCTGGGTGGTGCTGGCGTTTTTAGGGCAGTTGCTAAAGATTTTAAAAGTGATTATTAGGGGGTTCGCCAAGCATTTAATAAGGTGTTTAAAGTGGTTGCTAGTATGTTTCTAGGCAGTTGCTAAGGTATTTGTTAAGGGTTTTTTCCCCCAAACATATGGTATGCAATATGATATCAATGAGGAAAAAATTATTTTGTGTTGTTTTTCCTGCTTAAAATTGGACACTTTAACAATATCAATAAACTTTTTTTTTTTATAAGTTTGTTCCACAATGGACAAATTGAAACATTTGGCATTTTCATGCAGAAAAAAATATATTTATTGAAAACATCAATTTCTTTAACTAGACACTTTTATCCAGTTTTTAATGTATTAAAAGTTTCATATTTAATAAAAAGTAACATTTTATATCCAGCTGTTCCCCTCAGGCAACATCGTACCATAGTAGAACACAAGTATTACCAAACCATCATAACTTTGTTATTATATCAAGTTATCATATCCATCTTCATCTTCATCCTCATCTCCATCTTCTCTCTCACCCTCACTCTCTCCCTGACGGATTTTCACTATGATTTCATCTTCCTCATCACAGTACGATCCCTCATCATCACCCTCATCAACTGGCAGTGCTACCTGTGTTTTATACCTTTTTGAAGTGCTACAGAAAATGTGTAGATCATAATATATGCAGATATAGTATGTGAATTACTATTCTTATAAGTGCATTACAAAATCATGTGCAAGTGTATTTAGATAATTCTAACTCTTTTCCTTATAAATATAATACATTTGTATTCAAACCTATTATACCTGTATGGCCTTATGCGATTCCATTATGGTACAATGTTGCCTTGAGGCAACACACAGTTTTTTGTTATTTTCTCTAAAACATTTGATGATATCTAATGAAGTTTTTGAAAATACTTCTTTACTTGCCAGTGAAGGTGACTCGTATGGTTGATTAAATGGATACAAACAAGTGAAAAAAGTACTTTTCATTGGAGAAAATATGGAGCCATGTGACATGTGAAACAGGACACAAAATGGACGCCTGTTGGTCATGTTTTGATCTTTTTTGCACTTTTATTGATTAGTATTTGAGTTATTCTGTCCTGAGATACGTTTGATCAATCAATTGGTGCCTTATTTTATTAAAAACAAACTAAAATAGATCATGTTGCCTGGAGGCAACACTGTACCATAGAGGGTTAATAAGGTGTTTAGAGTGGTTTCTAGGGTGTTGCCGGGCAGACGCTAAACTGTTCTGAATGGAGTTCAAGGCATTGCTAGGCAGTTGCAAAGGTTTTCAGAATGGTTACTATGGTGTTGTTAGAGTGGTACTAGCGTGTTTCTTGGGAGGTACTATGGTGTTCTGAGTGGTTGCTAGGGCATTACTAGGCAGTTCCTCAAGTGTATATGATATTCTACGGCAGGTGCATAAACTTGCATTAACTTAAGACTGCTTCTCATAATTAGTCTAAGTAGAGACTAGATTAACTAAAGATGGCAGAAAAAGTCAGTTTACAACAATATTGGCTGCCTTTAGTGCTTTGCTTAGTGTTCATAGCACAAAAGGTGAGGGACAAGTTATGTGCTGACGTTCTGGATGAAAAATACCAAGTATGATAAACATAGGCGTATTTTGCAGGTGGGACGGGTGGGACATTTTGACCACTTTTTGAAACATCTCGCGGCACTGATGTGTACCAATACAAAAGTGGTTTATTAGCTGGTTGATTAGCAATTCATTTGTTTGTGTTAAATAATAGGTGATCTGGCACTGGGATGTGTTGTTTTTGAAATCATGTTGAGTGCTCGTTACCGCTGTTATCAGTGGCACAACAGTGTTCTCCTGGCGCTCCTGCACACTGCGCAGTCTTCACACGGACGAGCGCTTCAATCTATCACTTAATGCTGTTGTGGCCGGAGACTCTATTCGTTCTGGTGAAATTACAAAACAAAATGCACATAAACGTGTCCCTGCTCTTGATATACAATCACTGATGGACATCTTTTGATTTAATGAGAAAAATTTTTTAAAAAATTACATGAGGGCGGATTAGAACCCAGAACCTCTGGCATGCTGGTCCATTAGGTACAAGTAATATCAATCTAACATTAGATGCATATCCACGTATTTATTGGTTAATGTGAATACTCTTGAGACTAACAATATATTGTATTATACTAGATGTCATATTAAATATGAGGTCTATGTCAATAAATTTTGTGCATTTATTATTGTAAAGATACAAATACAATACCCCCCCCCCACACACACATTCCTGTCCCACCCACTTTTTAAAACAAAGTTACGCCATGATAAATAATAATGATGAATGATAAATAATAATACTGATGCTTAGTATAGCATGCCCCCCTAATTGATAAATGACAAATTCCCTAATTTTGACTCTCTTTTCTCACTAAGGCCTTCATACTGAACACACTAAGGTCAGTTTAAAAACCTCTGAGCTCCATACAAAACTCTTTATTGGAAACATCTTGTTGGACAAACAGAGTGTAATCTAATACAATAAAAATGGCTGATTGTGAAAACAAAGCCCTCATTGGCTTTAGTTGGAAAAGCTTCCAAAGTTTAGACAAAAATTAACATAACGAACACAATGAAGCAGCACTGTAAACGCTGCGTGGGCATCATGCACATTGCCAAAATGTTGCATCTCTGATTTCAAAACAAAGAACAGATTGGTCCAATGTGACCCGATGCTGGGGAGTGTTTGTGTTTTTGTGCGTTTTTTTCCAAAAGCTAAATCAGCCACCTGTCTTTTATTACCAACGTGATAAATTCAACTTCTCCATGCTCAGGAGGAGCGGAACGCTTAGAGGAATCTGCAAACAGAAACGAGGCACAGCTGATTTATGCATAAGTTTAACACTTCTGGCAGAGACGGGGCGCCTGAGCAACACAGATGGTCAGATTTATATTGATAAGGCCAAAATGGATGAGAAGAGAGTGGATGACGGATATGGAAAGACAGAAGGATGGAAAGCAGGTTTTTGAGCAAAGGCCAGAAAGCTTCTTTACAATAACGAATCGGTCCGCTGGATGACAGCACATTTAACATGTGTGGTCTGACTGCTGACCAGCTGTACTGATATCAGTTTAAGTACATTAGCATCACACTTTTTCCCTGAAGTGCATTTATAATGTTAGTTAAGGTTTCCAGCATCAAAAACCAAGCCATAACTGCTCAAGGTGGATTGTGTGTTGTGTGGTATTGTCAATTTAGTGATGATAGACAAACAACAACACACCAATGTGAATCAAACACTCTCTCTGCTGTCAGTGTGTAACTGTCAGGTACGTTATCATTGAGAGATAGGGCTGGCTGTGTGTTTGTGATAGGTTACCCATGGGAATATTAGTATTCTATAGTGCTCTTCACTGTCAGGCTCCTGGCCGCCAGTGTGATATCTGGGAAAACAGATGTCAAAATGCATTTAAATGAGGCTTGATTGGAAGGTTGGTGCTTTGCATGCTATTTGACAAATGGCTTTAATAGGTCAGACAGTACTGGATGAATACTAATGAGATGAGAAAGGGATAGAGATCAATCTGAAATCTGATTCAGTTCGATTGGATTCATTCAAATCACATTCATTTTTAATTTGCCTTGATTAAAATACGATGCAATGTGTTTTACTTCATTTCAGTCTAAATTAAATATGCTAAATAATTATTGGACTTTATCTATAATTTGCATGAAAGCATGTCTGATAGTGTTGTCTGTCACAAAAACAAAATAATGTGATAAAATAAACAAAATATTACTAATAATTAACAATAAATATTAAAACACTATATAAATGACTTTGCATTAAATTAATGTCAAACCATGTGGCCTTTAAAAAAAAAAGACAGCAGAGGCACAAACAAAAGGAGGTTGTTTGAAAAAAATAAAATATAAATAACAAATAACAGTAAATATTAAAACAAAGTGTTTGGACATTTCAACTACACTAAATGGGTTTGTATTTGCATAAATGTATTTGAATATGAAACTAATTGGCATGTAAAAGAAGGACAGAGGTACACAAGAAAAAAGCTTGTTTGATAGAAAAAGGTATTAATAAATAATAATAATAATAATAATAATATTTAATAATAATCCATTTTTTATTCCACACTGTAAAAAATGTGTGATTTTAACGGTAAAATGCTACGGTGAAAAACAGTTAATTGGTTTACAGAAAGTTTCCGTACTATATACGGTAAATAACTGTAATAGATCTAACTGTACATTTAATGTAATTTTACAGTTAAATACGCTTAAATTGACAGATTTTGGAAGTGAAAAATAACAAGTCATTGTATAATTTACAGTGAAAAACTATAAATTGACATTCCCACAATTCCCAGCGTGACACTTCAAATTTGATGTATTTTTGCTGTAAATTAATGGTAAATTAACATTATATCGGTTAATGAAACATTTTTTTTTACTGTAAATTTAAGTTAAATCTGTAAAACCTAAAATGTTGCTACCGTATTTTGTACAGTAAATTTCTGGCAACCACAGCTGCCAGGGTTTTTTTTTTTACTATAAATTTAACAGAATTTTTTTTACAGTGACAGTTATGAACCATAATTATTACAATATAAACCTTTAAATTATACTTTTTTGAAGTGCTTTTGAAGTGCTGTCTCGTAAAACCTAAAATGTTGCTACCGTATTTTTTACAGTAAAGTTCTGGCAACCACAGCTACTGTTTTTTTTGTTTTGTTTTTTTTTTACCATAAATTTTACAGGGATTTTTTTTTATTTTTTTTTACAGTGCATCCATATATGTATATATTTTGTAAGTAGCAGCATACTAAGACAGTAATCTATCAGCTTACTAAGAGAAAAATAAATATTCAATTGAAAGTGAAGGAAAGTGAGATACAGACATGTAAAATAAATGAGGAAGAGGAAATAATCATTGTAAAAGTTGAAATAGTCATCGTAAAATGAAGCTGTTAAAATGAAAAAATAAGTACGGAAGCATCAAATTAAAGAAAATTAAAATAATGTCTAATGGAAAGGGTTATATTGGAAAAACATAAGAATGGTTCTGATATTGCAGTTCTGTCTACAATGTGAGGGAAGACAGCATCTGTACAGGACTGAAATAAAAAGAAGAATTATTAAAACACAGTGGAAAGCGGATATTTCTCAACTCTAGAGGGACGACATACTGACCACTCCAGAGACACTCAGCGAAAGAAGAAAAGAGAGTGAGACAGAGTGACAGGAAGTAGATGAGGGCCAGATGGATATGTCATCAGCTGAGCCGTGATTCAGCAGCACTAGGTATAAAAACAGCAGACTGGCTGGAGGAACCCACAGACTAACCCTCATTTATTACTGAGAGCTGCGGACACTCACTCTTACAGGCCCTTCCTAACACACACACACACACACACACACACACTTACTACTTACTTTATCCTCTTCATCCCGTGTGAGACATAAGGCCGCATACACACACACACGCCTAATACATAGCAATGCATACTGAAAGCATCTGTAAGTACAAACAGAAACCTGTGATTTTCTGTGAGTGTACACACATCAAACATTGATGCAGTAACTTAAAACATAAGCATATTTATCAAAGCTTTTAATTGATAGCTAGTGATGAGGAACAAACAGGAACAAATTGGAGGTGGAGAGCAGGAGGGGTGAAAACTTGAGAGAAAGACAGTTTTATTATGCAAAGCCATCTGTCAAAGTCAAACATGTCGCTAAACCTGTTTACGTTTTGAGTGATTTATGAGCCTCTTCACAGGTGTCTGCGTGTGTGTGTGTGTGTGTGCACGTGTGGGTGACACATTTGTGTTTGTTCAGGCATGTTTGCTCACCACTGTCACGATACTCTGTGTGTGTGTGTGTGTGTGTGTGTGTGTGTGTGTGTGTGTGTGTGTGTGTGTGTGTGTGTGTGTGTGTGAGAATATGTATTCAACACCTGATAGAAGTGCAGAGCCCCCTCATAAGATCTATTATCTTTACAGTACTTTCATAATTATGGAAGGGATCCAGAAATATCTCTCTAGCTCTAAAATACACAAATTTAAAACGGATAACTCAACCACTCTCTCATTCACCATCAGGGCACATACATAAATATAAACATACAGACTGGGTAAAATGCATCTATAATATAATACATTGTTCCCCATTACAAATGATATGATATAAATAAATGGAAACATAAAATAGCTAATATAAAAAATAGAAAAATATATAGACACTCATTCAAAGAAAGAAAACACGTTGAAAGTCTACTGTTGCAATAGTAAGCATGTGCATTTTAAACACTTGCATTATGTTTTTGCTCCGCCTATGCAATAAATGGATGTCTGGCTTTTCTAGCGCATTTCCTTTAAAGTTTCAAATATTACCTTTCATGTAGGGTGTAATATAGCGGTTTGTAAATGTAAAAGGTCTGCAAAGTTTCAAAGATCAAAGTGCACAACAAATATAGTTATTGTCTCCTAAAGGAAAGAATTGATTCTGAACTGCCGAAAGGAGTCGTCAGTAATTCAAGTCTTACTTCCTGTTACATACCTACGTAACAGTGTAACAAATTTGCATAATGCCCACAAACAACATCTACTTTGATCCACTCTCAAACACTGTAGCTCTAGCTGAGGCCTGGAAGAGTTCGGTTCATGTTGTCGACATGTCAAGACGACGATATTTTCAACGTTGTGAATCCACTTTGCATGCACTTCAAAAGGACGAAGAATAGGGCTGGAATTGATACTGGAAAAAATTACGCCGTCATTACTTTTTGTATCACTGTGTATGGAGCTAAAATTCAGATATGGTAATGAGCGTTTTGTTTCCGACATGCACTGTAAGCGTTAGACCAATCACAACAGACTGGGCCGTCTGTCAAATGTGTTGGCTTGCGGATAAGAGGGGTTTAGAGAGATTGAATCTTCGAACAAACAGTTTTCAGACTTTTTGAGAAATAAGGTGACGGTGCAATGTGCAGAAATTATGAGAAAATTAAAGGGATGGTTCATCCAAAAATAAAAATTCTGTCATCATTTATTCACCCTCAAGTTGTTCCAAACCTGTATACATTTTTGTTCTTCTGAACACAAAGGAAGATATTTGGAAGAACGTTTGTAACCAAACAGGTCTCGCCCCCCATTTACTACCATAGTAGGAAAAATAAATACTATGGTAGTCAATGGGGGCGAGATCTGCTTGGTTATTGACATTCTTCTTTTGTGTTCAGCAGGCTTTTTATTTTTATTTTTTTTTTTTTTGCATGTAAATCTATTGTAGGAGACCACCAAAACAAAATCAGGAACCTTTAAAATAGCATATTATAGGCACTTTAACTTCTCAGGTACTAATATCAATAGGAAGACCTATTTAAGGTGTGGCCAAGCCTTATTAGCCGCATATCATTAATTAGGAGGGTTGTGAGGAGAATGAGATCTGAGCCAATGTGGTCTTGCAGAAGAGATTATTAATATTTTCCTAGTTACATAAAGGTAAATAAATACAAATAATAATAAAACCACAAGACAGATGGACAACATGTCTTGTTTTTCAGTGTCCTTGTTAATTGGTATATATTGGTAAAATATATATATATATATATATATATATATATATATAAAAAATGCATAATTACACACAACTACCCCTAAACCAATCCCTAACTCTACAAGTACATGTAGTTAATTATCATTATTCAGTACTTAAATGTATAATTCCACTGTAACACATACACTTAATAAAGGGTAACCTATCAAAATCATTACTAGGGACAGTAGTTGCTGGATATTAGTAGGGACATGTCCATAGATCGCCTACCAAATTCTAAGCCCTTGGCATTAGAGGCTTCTTTCAAAAACATTTTAAAAATTCTTACAAATTCCCCAAACATTTGACCACATAATATAAAAACTGCATAATTTTAAAAACCTAGTTTGCACCCCTAATTCAATTGTGGACATTACACAACTTTTTCTCAGAGGTTGATATTAATGGAGCAGGATCAGTATCACTGATCTTTTGTGAGGCTTAAAATGTGATTTAAACCCCAGTGCTATAAAAACTCCTCTGGGAACCAGTTTAGAAAATAAACAAACACATAAATAATGGAAAAATCAATGCGTTGAAAGCAAGCCAGTGGGATGCCCCAAACACTTTATCAGACGAGAGAGAGAGAGAGAAGCTGTGTTATGTTTCACGCATCCCTATGGTCATATAATCTTGGCTGAGAAGAGAGAGGCCTGTTCCCTCATACAGAAAATGCACACATGTAACTCCCACGACTAAAATGCATTCTTCATAGTAAGTTCAAAGTCAAATCTGTTAAGAGAGGTATATATTAAAAATTTTGAATGTAAATCTAAGCTGTATGGGGCAGTATTTGCACATTTCTGGCTCATAAGTATGAAGAAAGCATGAATCAGCTCAGCAGTGCTAAAGAGTTCAATACTCTTTTGTGTTTGGATATGTGAATCCACTTGCTGTGGAATTCTGACAGGCTGAATGCTTCATATGAACACTTTTACTGACTGTGCATGGACAAGCCTAGAGTGCTAGAATGTTCCGATCGGCCAATCAGAAGGTGTGGAATGATGCAGCCAGCCAATCAGACTTCAGAAGCTCCCTGGTTTCCATCAGCACCAGGGACAAGCAAGTTAAAGTTTTGGGTAATAATATTCTAAACAAATTAAGACTTGTTCAAGGCTGGAGGGGGGAAGAAGGAGAAAAAAAATGAAGAGGCGAGGGAGGGGTTATGTGGTTAAGGACTGTTTGGAATCAGTGAGCTGGCAAATATTCAAGAGTGCAATTCCATTGACATGAGCAAAAACGCTTCCCAGAACCGTCACATAATATTTACATTGTGGGGGGATTTTCTGGCCGGAGTTGCATTGTGCCGTCACAGCAAGTGTGCCAGGCTGATACAACAAGTGAACAAAAGAACAGTGAAAACATAGACCGCACCCCTATCAACAAGCTACCGGGTCTACGGCCGAACTGCTTGTTTCCTTTGTTCGCATTCGAACAGGTGAATGACCCGACAACAAAATAGGAAATTCAAGTCCAACAGTGACCAGTTTAAGCTACAGGTGCCTGCGTGCACACGAACAAACACAGAAACTTGTCCGACTGGCATGGAGGCCCTCTCACGCGAGGCACCAAAGTGTGGAGCGGGGCCTCACACGCAGGGCATGATGTCAGAGGAAATCTTTAAGTGAGTCAATTTATAATCTGTGTGTATGTGACATCGGATGCCCCCTGGCTGGTCCAATTAGGTGCTGACAGCAGCGGCGAGATGGATAGTGGTCCTTGGGGGAACACGGAAAGTCTGAGCAAGACAGAGGGAGAATGAAAGAAAAAAAAAGATCGGCCGGAAAAGAGAGAGAGATACAGAAGGTTTTCAAATTCAGAGCTTTCCTACTGGTTACTAAAAGTTTTCACTGGGGTCCAATGACTACTTCTGATCTTCAGAAAGCAAAATGAAGTCAAAAGATTAATTGTGATTATTATATTTAACAGTAAGAAAAAAAAAATCTGCATATAGTTTTGTGAAACATAAAATATTGTCCATATAACATTTTAACAATTTGCTTTAGTGTAAATAATATAATTAGTGCTGTCAAATGATTAATCACATCCAAAATAAAAGTTTGTTTATATAATATATGTAAAGTACAGTGTAAACATTATGTATATATAAATACACACAAATGCATGTATATATTTAACAAATACATTTATATATAAAATAAATAAATATATATATATATATATATATATAAAATAAAATAAATAAATTATATATATATACACACACACACACACACACACACATAAATATAAATATTTTTTTTAATCACGATTAATCGTTTGACAGCACTAAATAAATATAATGTAATAACCTTTAGGCAACAAAATCTGGCATGTGAACCAGACTTGAAAGAGCTTGAGAGCTGCATTCACCCTTGTTGAACCGCACTGACATTAACTAACAAGCATAAATACTGTGTATAAACTCAGCGACCTCAGTCTGATAAAGATGTTTGGAACCTTATCTGGAAGACACTGTGCAGAAGGTGTGTTTGAAACACTTCTCCAGTTTTGGTAAAAGTGTTCTTGTTCTACAAAGCCTTCTTCATATCTGGAGAAAGGAGACAGCCGAAGACTTTGATATTTGATATTGGGCTAATAATAATTACTGCAAGATAAAAAAAAACAGATCAACAACTTGCCATCATGCAGAATGATAACGGTACTGGTAAACTATACAAAGCAAAACATTCTCCTGAAAGAATAAAAGCACACTAGTGAACTGTTTTTACTACATGAGGCATTGCATAAAAAATACATTCTATGAGGGTGACTTCACAGAAACAATGGTAGCAATGTTTTTTGATTATAATTGGTGGTTGTTATGGAGTTGCTAGGGTGTTCTGAATGGTTGTTAACATGTTGTTATGAGTGTTTACTAGTTGGTTGCTTACTGGCCCAAGTCCCTACTTTAATGTAAGTCTATCCCCCGGTTTTAGAGACAAGGCTTAAAAGGATAGTTCACCCAAAAATGAAAATTCTGTCATTAATTACTCACCCTTAAGTTGTTCCAAACCTGTATGAATTTCTTTGTTCTGCTGAACACAAATGAAGATATTTGGAAGAATGTTTGTAACCAAGCAGATCTCGCCCCCCATTTACTACCATAGTAAGAAAAATAAATACTATGGTAGTCAATGGGGGGGTTTGATCTGTTTGGTTACTGACATTCTTCCAAATATTGTCCTTTATGTTCAGCAGAACAAAGAAATTCATACAGGTTTGGAACAACTTAAGGGTGAGTAAATGATGGGTCATTCCACACCCATAAGACCTTCGTTAATCTTCGGAACACAAATTAAGATATTTTTGATAAAATCTGATGGCTCAGTGAGGCCTTCATTGACAGCAAGTTAATGTACACTTTCAGATGCCCAGAAAGGTACTAAAGATATATTTAAAACAGTTCATGTGACTACAGTGGTTCAACCTTAATGTTATGAAGCAACGAAAATAGTTTTTGTGTACCAAAAAAACAAAATACGACTTTATTCAACAATATCTAGTGATGGCCGATTTCAAAACACTGTTTCATGAAGCTTTGTTTCGAATCAGTGGTTCGGAGCATGTATCAAACTGCCAAAGTCACGCCCCCCAGTGGTAAACTATTGAAATTTAGAAATACTTATGACGTAATGAAGCCTCGTTTACTGAAATAACGACTTTGGCAGTTTGATACACGCTTCGAACCACTGATTCGAAACACACAAAAAAATTGGTAAAGCTTCGAAACTTCATGAAGCAGTGTTCTGAAATCGCCGATCACTAGATATAGTTGAATAAAGTCGTTATTTTGTTTTTTTGGTGCACAAAAAGTATCCAAGCATGAGCAAAACAACCAAATTATAGACAATGGAAAGAGAAGATGTCGAGGGCTTCAAGAAAGACTTTTCCTCCACTCTGAGGGTTAAATAAGTGCAGTATTTGACATGAAGCAGTGACATCATCCTCTCACCCCCAAACCTGACGGCTCCCTACAGATGTTTCCAGCCGTGGGCTGCTGTTATGTGAGCTTAACTAAACATTACAGTCAGTCTTCAGCTCTCAGCAGTTAGTGCTTCAGCAGGTGCGTCCTCCCAACCCACCAAACATCTACGCAGCCCTTTTACATCGCACAGATATCGGTTTTTGCTTTTTATCCGATATTAGTTATGGTTGCAGTTAGAAATTGTGATGAATCTTACACTTATAAAAGAAAAAAACAAAAAAAACAATTTCTACCTAGCAAACTAATCACAGCCGCATTTATGGCCTTCCCAGCATGCAGTTTGAAATGACATCACCATGATTTCATTCAATTTAGTCCAATACTATCCCTCAGGAGAGCAATAGTGTAGTAGAATTGGCCATGATTACTTGTTCGCTAATAGACGACATTGTGTGTTTTGTGATTTATATTATGTGCTAAAACAATGGGAGTTCATTCATATTGTCCTGCCAGATAAAATCTGGCATGAGACATGTGTTACTTCAGCATCTGTTGACCTTAAATTTGGACACAGGAAATGCTGAAACTGAAGTCAATGCCGATAGTTGGGTCAAACATGTGGAAGATAATCAGCAAGCTATTTAATGTTTCACATCTGAGACATGATAATTGGTTAAAACCTCAAATGCAACAACCAAATCTGGAATAATTATCGATCGGAACAAGCTCCCGGTCTGAACCCCTCTCAAGCTGTAATAATAACATTAACTGTCCCGTAAAGCCGTTCACCTTCAACCTCCCATTATCATGCAGCTCGGTGCTCAGACTCCATTTTTCTCCAGAGACGACTGGGGTTAAGTACACAACTCCAGGACACATAAGCATCGCTGCCCCTGAAATAAACTACTAAGAGCGGGGGAGAGCCAGAAAAGGAAAAGATGTCTTCAGAATTAAAAGCAAAGAGTGTTTTGAAAGTAACATTGAGGGAGAAATAAGATGAAAACGCGTTTGGAGAAGGACGGAGGGAGAGATGGCGCGAAGGAAATAAATCACAGCATGAGACAGCGAAACTCACCCTACAATTAGAGGTTAACCTCACACTTGTTTTACAAGGGCACCGCTCTTTCATGAAAAGGGCAATGCATATTATCCTCTAGGAGGGATGACTTGCTCCCTTCCCTTATTGCCTTCTGATGCAAGTTTTATTAGATTATCATTATATTAGTTTTTTTTTTTTGGGGGGGGGGGGGGGGGGGGGGGATTTATACATGTGAAGCAGTTTCATTTAGTGTTGTTTTTTTAATGTAATCACACACTGTATGGTGGATCAAAGTATTTTAAAAGAAAAAAAAAAAAATGTTCGGGTGAGTGTGAACGTTCTTTTTTTCTAGTTCTTTTTTGCCCAGAGGCATATTCAAGCTCAGGTCACAGGTCTGTGGGCCAGCAGAGGGACAAGATCCCCTCCCCACCCCCATCCCAGTCCTTCTTTCTCTCGGGGTCCCCAGCCAAACCGGCGGCCCTTATTGAAACCATATGTGAGGGGCTGAGATGGTTTTCTGCTCGGATTGAGGCAAACATGCAAAAAATTGTGGGAAGCAAACATAACCCCAAGACCTAGCGAAATACACTAATTAAAACAACCTAACCAGCAATCAGAATGTGCACACAAACCCACAGCGACAAAATCTGACTGAGTTACTGTTAAAATAAATAAATACAATAAAAACTTGCTTCTCTGAACATCAAAGGTCCCCTAGAAAAAAAGAAAAAAAAAAAAGTCTTATTTGACTTACTTCAAGTAACTTGACCTTACTTCACCTAGTGCTGTGCAGATACAATCATTTACATACAGTATCAGGGGTTTTGAATTGGGGTCCAGGGATCCTCAAGGGGGACACAAAGGGGTCATCAGAAACTTTGAGAGAAAAAAAACAGTGTAAAAGAGCACTATTGTAAAAAAAAATTACAATTTAAATAGCTGTTTTTAATAATTTAATCTATTTTAAAATGCAATTTATTCCTGGCAAAACTAAATTTTCAGCGGCCATTCTAGTCTTTAGTGTCACATGATCCTTCTAGTAATCATTCTAATATGCTAATTTGGTGCTCAAGACATATTTCTTCTTAATACAAAAGTTGAAAACAGTTGTGCTGCCTAATATTTTTGTATAAATCGTTTTGAGGAATAGAAAGTTCAAAAGAACAGCATTTATTTGAAACAGAAATCTTTTGTAACAATATCAATGACTTTAGTGTCAATTTTGACCAAGTTATTGCATCCTTGCTGAATAAGAATATTAACTTCTTTCCAGAACAATATTTATAAATAAAATGTATTAATTAGAACTGTCTTTACACAATTTTTTTTTATTCTATTGATAGTCATATATACAGTGTGGAATTTAAAAATAAATAAATTGAAGGTATTTGAATTATATATATGAATTGATTTAAAAAGGTTTCTCTTTAAGGGTTATAATAGCAGCATGCAAAAAAATACAATGTCAACTTAAAAGTATTAGCCAGATAATATTTTATCAAATTATTTAGGCAATTATTAAATTTAAAGAGGTATTGTCTTTATAATATTATGATTTTTTTCCCCCCTCACTCAGCATATATGGGTCTTTACAAATTAAACTATTTATGCATTTCAAAACACGGTTACACTTTATTTTACAGTGCCGTAGTTACATTGTAATTACTCAAATAAGTACTGGGTACTATTAAATAACTACATGTACTTACTATAGAGTTACAGTTAGGGTTGGGTTTTGGTTTAGGGTTAGTTACTTGTAATTATGCTTAATTTACTGTTATTACTTTAGTAAGTACATGTAGTAATATGTAACTACGGCACTGTAAAATAAAGTGTTACCCAAAACGCATCCCTAAGATTCATTGTTGTGCATTCAGCAAGAAATTCAGCACATGTGGATGTTTGAAATCTTGCTGAGTATCAGGTGGAGAGTCATCTGAGTAAAGCAGTCTAAATATCTATTGACAAAACTATTATGTGCTTGAGCTAATTTAGTTGATCGGTATGATGCTGGACAGAAATATCAACATTTCAATCCGTTCTCAGGGTCCCATTCCAGAAAGATAGCCGAGGAGTTAGTCTTGTGATTGTTATGCTATCAGTGAGAGTAACATGCACTGCAGTGGATTGTGGGTAAAAAGATAAATTAACAGCAGTGCTAGACCCCAGCATGAGATATGAATCAAAAGGATGACAGATCGAAGTCTAGCAGGAATGGGAATCTAAACTGCACACCAACAACATGAACTATACATCAATCTCTGTATATTCCGCCGCTACCTGAAGTGTTCATGAGTGTGTGCGTGTGAACCAGGACATTTCTACACATGGAAAGGTCTGTATTCAATTCAAATCCTCAGGAAAACCCAGATAAATGAAGTGTCCTGTTCAGCGCCATCACATAAGAGGATTCCTCTAATGCTGATCAACAGCCTTGTGAGAAGACCCGCCAAGAACAGTCCCTCTGAGAGAGGAAAGAGTGGACAAGACTCATACAGAGTCTACTCATCACACACACACATACACACAAAACCTCTCTACACCTTGGCCCAAACATCTCTACACTACATCAGCACCATCTGCAAACCAGACAGAATTCTCCTTGGGTCATTTTGTTTAAGCTGCAAATAGTCTCACGTAGCCAGACTTCTGACTGTCGACATAAAGTCTGGTCCACACTGAGCCGCCCACTTAGAGAAGATGTTTCTGTCTGACCAACATGTGAAAAACAAGCAAAATTATGCAAATTATGCATAAAATCGGCCACTAGTTAGAGAACAAAACATATGTACAACAACATTTAAAGGTGTGCTCAAGAATATGTCATTCTCTTGCTACTAAAATTCAAACTAAGATTTAATGCCACAAACCTTGTAAACTTCATGACTAGCACTTTAGAAAGCCAGCCAATCATATAAAGCCAGCCAATCAGACTTGAGCTTGCCATTTTTGAGCTTGTACCACTGGATGTTGAACTGTAATTTTAATTGGAATAACAGAAGTGGAATTTACTGAATTGCAATTGAAAAAGGAAACAAAAAAAACAAAAAAAACAAAAAACAATGTAACAAAACAGGAATTACATTGATCTAACACAGTACCAAACATTTACCAAACAAAACATAATTAATTATATCATTAATTTTTACTAATTTTGCCTACTTAATTAACTCTTTTCCCGCCACCGTTTTTTAAAAAAAATTGCCAGCCACCGCCAGTGTTTTTGATCATTTTCACAAACATTTGAATATTTTGTTGAATAAATATCTAAACATGCAATATATCAAACGAAAGAACAGACCCACTGCTTTTAAACTTAAAATAAAGAAAAATAAAGACTTTGAACACTTGAATATGGATAAGTTTCATTAAAAAAAAAAAGCAACATGTTGGGCAAAAAGCTGAGAAAATCATGTTTTTGTTTGTCAAACAATAACACGTCCTCCATATTGTTTTCGGTTAACTATATAAAAATAAATATTTGTTGGGTAAATTTGAACATTATTATAAAAAATATATGGTGTTAAAAATGATATGCTTATACTTAACTGCAGCATTTCAAACACTTTATTAATACGGTGTTTAAATTAATAAATAATTTAAGTTATTAACATTATTAAAAGGTACGCTATGTAACTTCTGGCCCTCTAACAGTTAAAAAACAAAACTGCATGCATTTTGCGGAAGAACATAGATATGGTTGTGCTTCAGCTCTGCGTGACTCAGTGGATGAATATGACCCTTCACAATAGATGATGCTTTATAATGAACTCTGTTAGAGAGCTTCATACTGTATGGGAATGTATCTGTTCAATAAAATACCTTACTCACTTGTTGAGTAATAAAACCGCCATCCCTGCGTTGCTTTTACAACATTTTAAATCCCTCAGTTTTTGCCATGTCTGAAAAGCCAAATCAGTGTTGATTCTTGTTTTATTACGAGCTCTGTCGCATTCTCTTTTTGCCAGCAGACTCTCCTCTATTCTGTGTTTGTTTAAAATGGATAATTCACCAGAGATTCAGGATTTAGCGTGCTCCATGTCAACCTTTCTTGCTCATGACAGCTAACTTATGCTATTCCCACACCATACACGAGTCAAAGGAAGTTACATAGTGTACCTTTAATATCACCTAATATTTCTGGAAGTATTGTTTTCTGGATAATATTAATGGGTAAAACTATGTTGTTGTTTTTTTGTTTGTTTTAATTCAACTTCCTGTAATTTCAACTCAAATTCTAATTCTAATTCCACATCCTGTTTGCTACCCCAGTTCAAATTATGTAAATGACTTTAACTGAAAAGGCATTTTCTATTCAGTTGTAAATGGTGCTGAACCTGGCAGCTGTCATTAAGTCAGCTGAATGAGTGAGAGTGTCATCGGTGGTGTAGATATGGAATATGAGGTTCATTGCCGCAGTGGGAGCTGGATTAGCAGTTTAGTTTGAGGTTTGGAGAGAGCTGAAACTTTTTTCTCACCAACAGCCTCGGCAACAGCTGGTCTGCTGCGTCACGGTTGACATGCAACCCTCCATGCCAGCACCAGCCCTCGTTAATACACAGCCAGTATGGGAACAGCACTTTTATCCTGACACCACACCACATTCTTCAAAACGCTCACATTTCAGCTGGAGGCATGATGTGTTCAGGTGGAGGATAGAAACGAAGCCTTCGTGCCTTCACACGTGTGCTATAAATCATTCACTCATACAGTATGTGCCACAGGTAAAATAAACAGAAACTCTGCCAGCCAGCCAGCCAACTAGCTGAGAGACAATAAATACAAACCAGTATGGATTAACGCTAACACATATATATATACATAATGTGCTCACACGCACGTCCACACACATCATTGTGAAATATGCTGAGGAATGCGCATGGCAAGCATGTTTAATGTCTGCTAATCAGATCAAATAAAGACAATAGAAATGATCACAGAGTAATGAGGCAGGGCTAACAAACTGGATGGCTGAACTCTGAAAATATCTGATTGAAGTTATATTAAATCCAGCCCTGATAACCCTCAGAGACCCACTGCAGTATAGCTAAAGTTGCCTAAAGCAATTAGAGAACTATTTTTCACCAAATTAAGCAGCAGCAATAACCTTTTCTTTTTGCTCACCAAGGCTGCATTTATAATTCAGTTAAAATAGTAATATTGTACGATATTAGAATTTTTTCTATTTTAATATATATATATATATATATATATATATATATATTATATATAATAAAATTTATTCCTGTGATGGCAAAGCTAGATTTTTAGCAGCCATTACTCCAGTCTTCAGTGTCACATGATCCTTCAGAAATCATTCTAATATGCTGATTTGGTGCTTTAGAAACATTTCTTAATATTATCAAATTTGAAAATGGTTATGCTGCTGTAATATTTTTGGAAACTGATCACTTTTTGAGGGATTTTTGATGAACAGAAAGTTCAAAAGAACAAGAACAAATCATCTTACTGACCCCAAACTCTTGAACAGTAGTGTAATCATAATTACAATCTTCCATTATGAATCTTTCATTTTTAGTAACAGAAATAATATTTACATATTGTTATATTGAATATTGATTGATTTGATGTCAATTTTGACCAAATGTATAGTTAATGAATTCTGACTTTTTAGTCTTTAATTTATTTATTTTTTTAAGTTGAGTCAACAGTCATTTATAAATCATTGACAAATTACAAATGAGTTTCAACAGAACTTGATCTTTAGGCAGTGTAATAGGGCTGTTCTGACATTAACATACCCAAAATGTCCGAAAATATTTAAAAGCCTCTTCGTGACCTGCAATATTATTGCTGGATTTCTGAGGGTTGAATAATTTACAGCCCCTGTTTAAAGGGACTTTGTTGAAAGGGTCAAAACAACATTCTCATTCTCAGTTTATAAAAGATTGGAAATGACAGTTTATAGTTAAATGGAGAGAACAAAGTACTGTGAAAAATTGACAGGAAATTGATTGAAGAATAAATCCACTGAACAACAATAAAAAAAACCGCACACCCCTGCCTCTTATCCTCTCTTTGCTTGCGTTATAAAGTAGAGAGAAGCGAATCCACAATGAACTGCAGGTCAAACATACACACGTCCACCTGTTAGCTACACAGTCCACTGTGACCAATGAACAACAGCAACATAAACACAGGGATAAGTCAGACAAATTGATCTTGGGCAGGTCCAAGACCTCTGGGGCTCTTTGGCTTCAGTGTCAACTAGAGATCAGAAGAAGGTGGAGTGAGAATGAGAGGCAAGAAACTGAGAAGAATTTGATTTAATTTGATAAGAAATGTGTTTAGCATTCTGTCAAACACTGACACAGTGCAATAAAAAAAGAACGAAGGTAAACACACTCTGATAAATCCTCTTAAGCATAACAATATTCTGGAAAATGCATTTACTGTAACTAAACAGTGTTACTTCAGCTAGTTTTCTTCCAGAATCCAGTTATCTTCTGTCTATGCCAGTGGCTCTTAATCAGGGGGCTTCAGCAAACTTCTAATAGGGCTGCATATTAATATTATTTTATTAATATTAAAATCTAACTTAATTAAAATGCAAAAAACACAATTTAATTAAGTAAAATATATAAACTATGTAATAAAATATGTAAACTGAATATTTCTTTGTTTTAGCAAGCGTACACTCATGGCCAAGACGTTTCACATTTTTAGTTGAAAACCTTAAACCTTACCCTTCATTTTAATATAGAGCACCAACTTTATTGTGTTATAAAACGGCAAAAAGAAGGTTTGAAATTACATGAGGGTGAGTAAATGGTATAATAATATTCTTTTTTCCCCTTTAAAGGTGCAGTAAGTGATTTCTGAGAAACACTGTTGAAAGTGGTTTTGGGACTGAGAACTACAACACACTTATAGCCAGTCAGCAGTAGGGGGCGTAAACACTCATGATGAGGGAGGAAAGGGGAGGAGAGTGAGCAAGAGGGAGATTTGAAGAAAGACTGTAGAAAGAGAAATTGCTGAGAGACATTACAAAAAAGAAGAGGTCAAAGGAATATCACTGGAAGAAGAAGGGTTATGATTAAGCAAGAGCTTTATCGCCTGCGTTAATATTAGAAAAGGTTTCCAGTGCTGGAGAAACCTAAGTGGGAAGGCCTGAAAATGGACGCTGATGTTGCATTTTTTCTGCTCCATACATGAGAAATATTCGTGATATGGTTATCACAATCTAAATGTACAATACTATGGATGATTAACTGTCTGGTTTCTCCATCTTTTACTCAGGAGCAAAAATCTGCCTTTAAACTTAAAAGAAATAAAGATTTGACGTTTATCGTGATAATTAACGATATTGACTGAAATGAAAAATTTTAATCATAATAACTTTTTTGGCCCTTTTTTAATCACCCAGCCCTACTTAAGATCAGTGACTGAATCTGAGCAAATGCTGAGGGAAAAACATTTTTTGACATCTTGGCAACAACTAATGCAGAAGTTGACAGGAGCGCGGCTCCAGGCGTAGGTGTTTCATAACTACATTCTTACAAGATTGCCAGTTCTCCTCTCCTCCCCTTCCCTCCGCTCTCACATCTGTGCTGATATACAGTAACCAACAGTATTGTGAGCTGTATCTCCAACAGCACTCTTCTTCTGTCTGTCTGCCTCTGTCATTCTCACGCTCTCTCTTGGGCGAGTGTCACGGACCATGAGAAAGTGCTATGATCAGATCCCTCCGTCAACATGACAAACATTTCTAACAAATTCCATATTATTCATTTTTAATGCTACTGTTTCACTGCAGCAAATTGGCTAAGATATATCAGGATAGGTTACAAAAGTGTTAGCCAGAGAATATGGTTTTATCTTCCATTCAGCTTTTATAAAGTTGATTAAAGTTGTACTCTTTGATGTTTCTAGTAATCTGAGTGCTGTGGTCTTTTTTCAGCTTTCATGCAGATGGTTATCAGATTTGCCCAAATCCTGTTATGCCCTCTGGTGGATGAAACCATGATACACTATAAAATAATATTAAACTGCCAAACTTATGACTTATGTTAGTCTTATGAACTAATTTTACGATATTTTTATGACAGCCACAGTCCTTACAATACTGAAAACAGTAGCCAACGGCTGGGAAGTTGGGAAGTGTTCACAGAAGAAAGTAAATCATACGTTTTTGGAACAACATGATGGTGGGTAAATAATGACAGAATTTTCATTTTTGGTAGGCTCAAGTTGAGGAAACTACAAATTTTAAGGATAATGGCTAAAATATATTTTCACTCAAAAGTTCTTTCTCAGTAAGATTTTTTAAGAATAAATGAATACTTTTGTTCAGCAAGGAAGCATTAAATTGATCAAAAGTTAAAGTAAGGACATTTACAACTATAATATGTATAGTATGGCTGCTGAAAATGCAATTAATTTCTGTGTTTGCAAAGTTGAATTCTAAAATATACTCAAATAGAAAACATTTCTTTTAATTGTAGTAATATTTTACAATACTGCAATATTACTGTATTTTTGATCAAATAAATGCACACTTGGTGAATATAAGAGATTTTTATAAAACTTACCTCTTACTGACCCCAATCTGTATTTTTTTTAGTCACAAAAGTAATATTCAAACTAAAACCTATTCATTTATATTGACATCATGTATCATGCATGCAGGATTCCTTTTTACACCAGTCTTTTTGTTTGTCATTTAACTGCTTGCCATCCTCTCTCTCTCTCTTCTACATGATCAACTAGCGCATATCGGGCTGTATCTCATCACAACCTCTTGTCCGGGGTTCTTTAATGAATCTGCATAATGGAGAAGACCCCAATTAAATCCTTGCGCGAGGAGGACTCGGCATCCAGGGTAAACAAACTTACCCTGACAGGGTTGCAGCGCTGGATAAGATAGCGGGCCAAGAAAATGAATTAGCTTCCTGACACACGTCAAAGCCAATCCCAAGAAAGAAGCGGGGCACCTCTCGGCACCTCTATTTTATCTAGCCCTTAGTATTCCGCCTGAGCCGCTCGCTCGCATCCAAAATGTATTCATTTATTCAGAAGCCCTTGGAGAAATCAGGAAAAGCTTGTTGTTCTTTTTTCTTTATGTCCAGATGGAGTTTGCGTGAATAACGGGAGTTAAGTGAGGCGGAAAATAAGTACAAGATCGCCCGGCGGTGAGAGACGATATCACCTCACGAAAAAATGAGTGTCACCTTCATGCAGACAAGTTTTCTTTGATTTCATATATTTCCCTCATTTTATCTTCGTCTTCGTGACATGGAGGAGAAAATAAATTTGGAAAACAAATGAAAAAATATGAGCTTTGCCTGAACTCAATAAGCATTATCATGCAATGCAGGTGTGCGAGGAAGCAGACGATTAATCAAAGAAAATAAGAGATCCAATTTTTTTTTTTTTTAAAGAATCTTCTCTTGAGTCGGAGGGCTACAGTGCGTTTCACCTTGTGGTTCCTCTGCCTGCTATTTGTTCCATTGCCAATTAGTTTAAGAAGCTAGATAAATTGTTAATAGAAAAAAAAAAAAAAAAAGATACTTTAATGAGCAAACTGAAATTCAGAACAAAAAAGAAAGGGGTCAAAATCTTGCTTTATAAGATATCACCATGTCGTTCCAAACCATACTTTCTTCAGTGGAACACACACAAAACTTGCGTATGATGAATGACTATGCGTATGATGAAAGTAAGTGAGGTTAAAAACAACACTGGATTCTTTAACTTCCATTGTATGGACAAAAGAAAAAAAAAAAAAGACTGAGGTTAGAAATTACAGTAACACTTTACAATAAGGTCTCATTTGTTAACATAAGATAACGCATTAACTTAAATAAACTAACAATAAGCAATATATTTGTTACAGTTTTTAACGTTGAGATTTACATTACCTAAGATAAAGATCAATGCATACGATCGTCTGGCGGAAGCTAGTTATTTTAGTTTATAAAGTTTTAAATATGTATATTTTACTTCAACAATGTATCGCTTCGCTTCAGAAGGCCTCTATTAAGCATAAAGCTGGATATGGATTAAATTTATGATGGATGGATACACTTTTTTTGGGTTTCAAAACAGCCCCTGTTCACTACCAATAAAAAGCTTGGAGGAGGATATTTTTAAATATATCTCCGATTATGTTAGTCTGAAAGAAGATCGTCATATACACCTAGGATGGCTTGAGGGTGAGTAAATCATGGGATAATTTTCATTTTTAAGTAGGGTTATAGATTCTATTCTATATACATACATACATACATACACATATATTTCATGTCTGTGAGGCAAGTTTACATGGAGTTTCGGTTCTTTTTCTTTTTTGGCGCACTCCAGTTCACATAGTGATGAGAGAAAGCGCACCTTCATTGCTTTCAATATTTTACAAAAGCACAACATTTTGTTGTTATTGTGAGTGCACACAAATAAAAGTAGACTTCACAGATTCAAAAGATGTATTACTCTTATCTGTATGACCAAAAAATGACAGAGTGCAAGAGTGCAAGTGACTTGCCACTGCCTCCATGTTAGCCGTCATGCAGTAAGAGTGCTACTATTTAGCTTTCACACTCCGCACTTGAATAGCCCACATTTATCTACATTAACGTTAAAGCAAGCAGCCATGTAAAGTCGCTACTACTTCCATGTTTCAGATGATAAGCCATATTTGAGGTCGATAAATGATAGGCAAGCATTTGGATGTCCTGTATTTACCACATAGAACAGCTGTTAACTGTCACAGACACAGGGATTTGTTTTCCCCGTGTGACTAAGCAACTAATATTGGTCGACTAAGCCTCTTCTCGTCGACTAACGGTTAGTTGACTGTTAGGGGGAAGCCATATTTTTGGGTTAAATGTCCTTTTAATAAATGCTGTAAACGTATTGTTCATTCTCATTTCATAATAGCTAAATTAGTTAATTAATGTTGTTAATTATTGAAATTATTTTGAAAGTGTTACCGAAATTGCATGTGGGTAAGTAAATGACATTTTTTTTTTTTTAGAACTTTTGGTCACTGTATATAAGGTGCACCTACTATGTACTTACTGTACATAAAAAATACAATGCACTTACAGTATTCGTGTTGTACTGCAAAACACTTTTGCTGTTGTTGAGGTGGGATACGGGTAGGTTAGGGACAGGTTTGGCGGTATGATTTGGTATAAGGGTGCGTTAAGGTGTAAGGGAAGGGTCAACAGTGTAATTATAGATCCAATTACAGAAATTAATTACATGCAGGTAAAATATAAATACAATGTAAAAACACAAGTATGCAATAAGTGCATTGCATCAACTGATTAATTTAAATGTTAGCACAGTTAAAGACACTTAATGTAAAGTGGGACCTATCCCTTTAAGAGATATTCAAATCAAATGCCAATACAACAGCATTTCTATAATAATGTAAAATAATTGAGTATTTTATGTGTATACAGAAAACCAGCCTACCTCCCTAAGTACTGTGCTGCCATAACCTCTGTATAACCCTCTGAAACCCTGCAACGACAAATCAAAAAGGGTTGTCATCTCTGTGCAAACAAAAAGACATGGCATTTTCATGACTGACTGCTTTACAAAACGACTTATTTATCAGTCAATCCACCCGTTCATCTGTGTTTAACACGACAGCTCAAGTGAACTCAAGTGCATTGTTCACTGTAAGTCAAGCTGACGACATACGCGCACCTCTTCTTGTAGTGTATTCAGCAGCACCCGGTAGGTATTGAAGGAGGGATTGGCCTGTGTTCTCTGCTTTACCACTTCAGTCGGCACACGAATCAGACAGGCAACCTGTGTAAGAGGAAGAGAACACTCATCAACACGTCAAATAGTACTGTTCACACAAACAGATGAAACAAATACTCAAGAACACTGCACAATATAGCCGTTTGAAAACAGGTAATAAAACAAATTCACAGTTTAAAAGAGAAGATTTAGATTTAAAACAACAAAAACAGATTTCCAAACCAAGCACTTGAATAATCAAAAAAAAAAAAAGATGATACAAAAATATATAAAATTATTATATTATATAAAATATTGTTTAAATGTTAAGTTTTAAGTTAAAAATGCAAGACTTTAGTTAAAGCACTACAGGTGATGTCCTGAAGGGATATTTGTTTTTAATAACCATACAAGTTTGATTAAACCATAAAAATATGGGGAAAATGTTTTATATTTTTAAAATATTTTAAATATGAGGGAAGAACAAAACACTAAACTTGGCTAATTTATTCATCTAAAAAAAAATATTTGGCAAAAAATGCAAACTACAGCTACAGGTTTTATTTTTAAAAAAAATGCATAACATACATTGTCTATAACTTAATCAGTTATTAATATTTAATTTGTTCTCTTATGTTTTTGCATGTGTTCATTATTTCTTTGTATGACAGCCTACCCAAAATTATGTCTGAACAATTCAACACTAAGACTATTTTCTTTTACAGACTTTTTTCCTAATGCTTACACCCCCCCCCCCCCCCCCCCCCCCATAATACAAAAATACTGATTAAGAATATGATTTCAGAAAATATAACAACTAACTGTCAAATGTTTGTACTTATTAGAATAACACACCTAACCATTAACACAGTTACACAAAAATTGACTAAGCGTTCATTATTTAATATGTTCATGTGACTTAATAAACAACCCATTATAAATGACTTATAAATGTCCACGTATCACAAAAGTCACAAAAACGCCGTTTCTCTCACACACACAATAGCTGAAATGGCGACCCAGTCAATTCCAGCAAACATGCTCTGTCAATAGCTGAAGTGTGGCATTATTCAGGCTCATTCTTCACGGCCGCATCCCCCTCTAAACTACACTTGTGGTGCATTACTTCTGATCCTCTCCATGCTGGGGGGCGGAAATACCAGGGCGAACCGAGGATGGAAAGCAATCTCCGCAACCACGGGGAGTTTTACCGGGCCCTCCACGAGACCTCCAGGCTCACACTGGATCTGTGGTGCTAGAAGTAATCTCTTCTGAATGACAGCGCGGGCGTAGGGTGCTACTATGAGAGAGGTTAGGACTACTGTGAGCCCAGCTGACAGCCTACATGCACGGGGTGCGTGAACAAGCTACGATAGTTTGCGCTCTAGATGAGTCTGGCAGGCGGCAGAGCATCACACTGAAGTTGCCGAATTAATGGCCACTTGGCTTACAGAGAACAGCATGCAAGACTTTGCGGTATGGCATGACACAATTGTGCAAGATCCAGCTGAGGGATTCTGTAATTGTTATTTCTATTGAAAAAAAGAATATCAGTGGGTAGTTTTCGAATTTTAAACAAGCCAAAAACGTGTACCAAGAGTGCCATCCAGCGGTGAAATCCGCGACCTGCGACCATCGGTCTCTTAGTGAAACTGACAGGGCACATTTTACTAAGCTCATTACATTCTCTTTTTGCTGGGTAACATTTATGAAACACTAAACATCACGTCCCCTCGTATAATTCTCAAAAGGATCAAAATTACTGCACTAAATAGAGAGGGAAGTGGATATGACAAGTAATTCGTGCAGTAATTGAATTGGTGGGCGCGAGTGCGCGCCGCGCAATTTCGTATCATCTCGCAGGGGAGTTGATGGAGGACTGGCAAGAGATAATATCAGATCAATTACCGACATTGTGTATTTCTGGGTAATTTACAGAGAGCAGTGAGGAGGAAAATTAGTCTGAGGACATTTTAAAATAAGTGGATGTCGAAGTCTTTACAGTTTCGTGGTGTTTATGGAAGTACCTGTATGTGACCAGTCAGGCGATTATCGAGGCACTGCCATTGACTTAAAGGCAGTTTTATACTAATTAACGTTTGGTTTCCTTGTTGGAAAGAGTTGTGAGATACATTTTGTATGTGTGTTTTTGTATTCCCATCACCATTTATCTTTATTTGCGAGTAATTTGGAAGGTGTGGCATTAATTAGTTGCTGCCTCAGATCCAAGCGCGCGCTTCCCGTTCCCGCTTTGCGCTGCTGAGGTGGAAAAACAAACCCCTCTGAGGACGAAAGTCTCAATTCCACGGCAACACGATGAACAGGCCAGCACACAGCCACGACAGGAAGGTCGGTGAAGAAGCAGGGGCAATTAAAGCGAGGCACATAGCTTATTTTAGCACTGGGTGAATCAGTTCAGGGCCGTTTGTCTTGTCCTCACGCTGTTCTTTACAACACACACACACACCTATAAAGGGACGAATGAATACACACTGACCATTTGCCTCGGACACTAAACAGACTGAAAAACATTTAGTTTTAGTTATATTATTTATGAACTTTTTTAAGGTTCATAGAAATCACTATAACACATGCATTATGCAATAACATCACATAATCAGTTGTTTACATGTAACAATTATGATTCGAATAGCCTGTCATAAAAATAGATGGTAACGTCATTTTAATTAACAATTTCAACTATACAATGTAAAAAAAAAAAAAAAAATGTTATGTGCTGTTTACTTAAATTATGGTAACAATATTACACACAGTAGTTTTTAAGGTTAGATTTCTTTAATGGAATCTACTTGAATAAATCATGTAAAATTTCCTAAATTATTTAGTCACAATTAATTTAATATTTTTAGTGAAATGTGCTTTTTTAAGTTGACTCAAAAGTGTGATTTAGAGTGAATGGAAATTCAAAGTCAAATATAAACAGATCATTATGTTGTACAATGAAAAGACTGTAAGCTGCTAGCACAGCACAAGTAAGAAAAAACGTGTTACTGCACTGGCAATAGCAAAGTTATTGCTCACTAAACAAAGCAACAAGCTTCAAATTATTAGTACATGCAGATATTCACCTAATCATAAGCTCTACTCTTCTGCACAATGGTAACGATCAAAACATAACAGAAACTCTTTCAAATGTCAAACATAACTGAACATTAAACATTAATGTTAAAATGATTTTACATTATAATACATAATAAATTATGAAAATGATCTATTCAGGGTTATGCCTTTAAAGGCTGTAATGAATTAAAAAAAACATGCTAGTGTGTTACATCATGTGTTCAAAATTACACTTTATTAAAGGTGTAACTGAGAATAGATTGTAATTTGTCATAACTGTGGTTAAAATGAAAAGATATAACACTTTAGAATGTATATTATAAGGCATTAGTAATTCATTTTAATAATTGTATTATTTAAATTATCTATACAGCTTCAAGTAAAGTGTTACCAGAAGTGTAAAATTTGGTATCAGTAAGATTTTTATTTATTTATTATTATTTTAAATAAATAGATAGTCTACTTTCATTCAGCAAGGATGCACTGAATTGATCAAAAGATCAATAAATAAGACATTTATAATATTACAAAAGATTTCTATTTCAAATAAATACTGTTCTTTTGAACTTTGTATCCTGGAAAAAAAATATATCATAGTTTCCACAAAAATATGAAGCAGCACAACTATTTTTAACATTGACAATAATAAGAAATGTTTCTTGAGCAGCAAATCAGCATATTAGAATGATTTCTGAAGGATCATGTGACACTGAAGAGTAATGATGCTGAAAATTCAGCTTTGCCAACACAGAAATAAATTATATTTTAAAATATATTAAAATAGTAAACAGACATTTTCATTCATTTGTAATAACATTTTACAATATTACTGTTTTACTGTATTTTTGATCAAATAAATGCAGCCTTGGTGAGCATAAGAAACTTCAAAAACATTCAATAAAATCTTACTGACCCCAAACTTGGTATAGTATGTAAATATATACAGTAATTCTAAACATTTCTGCCATTTTACCCACAAACCTGAAGCCGCTTTTTAAATCCCAACAAAACACATTTCCATCAGCATAAACTAAACCAAGGTCACTCTCACAGCTGTGACTCCAGACATCAATAGACACAGCTGGAACATTCCAACCAGTCCGTGAACTCGGAACACACATCTCCCAGCAGTGTTTCAGGAAGTTGGAATTACAACAGGCATCTGGAACAGTCTTCCACAGATCGTCCTACAGGTGCCTTAAAAAACAACAACAACAACAACAGCGTCCCCCTCGGGTCCTTATGGAGCGATGCCTCCCAAAATCTATCTGCACAGACCAATATCTGCCTGCCACGTCCCCTGTCTCTTCCTTTAATAATACCAATGCATGTGCAGAGATAACATTGTTAACCCAACACCAATTTTGGATTGCCTATTTTTTTTTCTTTTTAGATATTTCAAAGACCTGCCAGGTGAGAACAAGAAGAGGGGGTGGGAAAAGGTTGAAAATGAGCCACAGTACAACACTCTGGCTTGATTTGTACAATAAATCATAGGCAACCCTATTCTCGCAGGCAATGCATGGATTATTTGCTGTGCCAAGCTTAGCGGGGTGCCAGTCGCCCTCCTCTAGTCATACTACACGCTGTTTTCACCCCACAGCCATAGGGAGAGACAAGGTTTATAAATGTAGGAAAAGTTCAGCTTGACAAATGAGCTTTCGGAGAGCGCATTGGGCAAATGGGAATGAAGATAAATCTGATATAATGGCTAGATAACAGCCTACTCTGGCCCTGACAGACACCATCAGCTATTGCATTCTTTATAGCACATACACAGACTAAGAAAGAAGAGGCAGAAATTACTGCTGCTATTATTACACAACAATAATATAGAAACCTTTCATATGACTATTAAAAAAGAAGCTTGACTTAAGAGAGACTGGTAAAGGTGAATTAAGTGAGGATAAAATTTCCAGACAATTTAAATCTTGCTGGTTACAGATCCAATGCTACAAAGGAAAAGTCTGAATCCCTAAGCTTAAAGTCCTGGATCCACATTGCGTTTGATTAGTGTGCTAGCGCTAACCTTATAGGGTCAGCTGGGTAACTATGACAGAACAGCAGCGGCGTAGAATCTTATTTCTGTAATGGGGAAAAGTACAAAGAAAATACTCAAAGTAACTACTGCACAAACAAGTAACAAAATGGTTTGATGCAAAACTGGGCCAGAAAACTCTAAATCTAACAAATTATAAACTAATGAGTCATTAATCATATCCAGTCGGGAAACCTATTAGCGTGAACTTGTATAATGGTAGTAGTTACATAAGTAAGATGACTTTGTCTTCTTCTCCAGACGGCCTGAGGGGAAGACTTTCATGGCTAAGCTGCGGTATTACGGGCTTTGAACGGGGCAACGTGTACCCACAACACACTGGGATTCTGCTGGGGTTCTGCTGTTAAAAATCCCCTTTTTGAAGTGTGCAAATCCCGCTGCACCAGGCAAAGGGTTATCAACAGACCTGACTTTAACTTCACCTCATATTTAAATATCTTGAGTATTGGTGAAGGCTGACCTTTTCACTTGACTTATTTTTTGAGTCATGTTTAATGGATGTGATTAGCATGTAATGATAGTTGCTCTAATTTTCCAAGCAAAAAGCCACTTTTCCCCCAGAGTGTCATTTCAGTATAGAGATTAGATGGAAAAACAGCCAATTAATTTAATGGGTAATAAACTTAAATGATCCACCTAATTACAACAGTTATATACTGTCACTTGAAATTGCGTATTGAGATGAATACGATGGTAATGAGGAAAATCTGCTGAATAGATTTAAATATGGTCAAATATGTTAAAGGGTTAGTTCACTCAAAAAATGAAATTTCTGTCATTAAGTACTCACCCTGCTGCACCCACATGTCGTTCCAAACCTGTAAGACCTTCGTTCATCTTTGGAACACAAAAATTAAGATATTTTTAATGAAATCCGAGAGCTCTCTGATCCCTCCATAGATAGCAATTTAATTTCAAGGCCCAGAAAGGTACTAAAGACATTGTTAAAATAGTCCATGTGACTACGGTGGTCCTACGTCAGAACACCGACTCATTATTGGCCAGCTCCTGCATCAGCATCACAGGCATGCGTAGTGCTGCTCATGTGAACAGCGTTGGCCATTACTGAGTCTGCGTTCTGACGTAGAACCCAGAAGTGCTGCACTGTGCAGTGTTTACTACGTCAACAGTGTAGGAAACTGACAGGGAAGAGAAGTTGTTGTTGAATAAAGTCTTTTTTTTTTTTTACACAAAAAGTATTCTTGTAAAGTTAAGGTAAGGTTGAACCACTATAGTCACATGGACCATTTTAAAAATGTCTTCACTACCTTTCTGGGCCTTGAAAGTGGTAATTAAATTGCTGTCAATGGATGAGTCATATACCTCTCGAATTTCATCAACAATATCTTAATTTTGTGTTCCGAAGATGAACAAAGGTCTTACGAGTGTGGAACGACATGAGGGTGAGTAATTAATGACAGAATTTTCATTTTTGGGTGAACTAACCCTTTAAACAGAGCTGAGAGGACTGAGATTTCAATCTTGAGATTTCAACATTTCATGCTGATTCCAAAAGGACAAGAAAGCATGTCCGACAAAAAAGCTTGCTCTACAAAAAAACAAACAAATAGAAGAAGAGGTCGGCACACTTCTTACCTTTTCTTCAATTTCATGTTTTTGAAAGAAACTGATATTTCTGCTCACAGTGGTATCTTTAACTGATCAAATGTATGTACACTACAGCTCATAGGCTGCATTTACAAAACAGTGATATTGTAGAATATTATTACAATTTAAAATAACGGTTTTCTATTTTAATATATTTTAAAATTTAATTTATTTCTGTGATGGCAAAGCTAAATTCTCACATGATCCTTCAAAAAAATCATTCTAATATGCTGATTTGCTGCTCAAGATTTATTATTTATTATTATCAATATTGAGAACAGTTGTGCTTCAAAATTTTCCAGGATTCTTTGATGAATAGAAAGTTCAAAAGAACAGCATTTATTTGAAATAAAAAAAAATATTTGTGACATTGTAAATATCTTTACTGACACTTTTGATTGTTTAAATGCATTCTTGCTCAATAAAAGTGGTAATTTCTTTTGAAAAACAACAACAAACTTGCCCAAACTGTTAAACGATAGTGTACACACATTTCATGCCAATCATTGTACACTTATTTAATTAAAAACTGCCAGAAAAAAAAATAAAAATCTATATTAGTCTCATGTTCTTTTAAGTGAAAGCAATCCATATAGCACAAGAAGAGATATGGATGGCCATGTGGCATAACCAATAAATGTCTTTATTGCAATTTTTTAATCAATTAAATGCATCTTTGAATACATAAAAGAAACATAAAAATGTCAAATTGATTCCAAACTTTTGAATAGTAGTGTATGTATTAGATTGCATTACAATTTTTAAAGTGGAATATGCACTAAGGAAAGATTAAATGGCAATCTTTTTGCTTATGTGTTGGTTCGTTCTGGAATGCATTGATCCGAGCGTGCAGAATTTCACTAGCAGAGGAAATGAAGGTGCTCCTTACAGCTCCAACACCTAAATCTCCTTTGACAAAACTGCAAGACTCATCTGTATAAAAACAGTTATGTCAACAGACAACAACAAGATCCTATTTGGCCAGCTGGTGGGAAAATAAAGGGTCGTCTGTGGCCCGGATCTAACCCAGAGCAAAAAACATCCAACAAAAACCCCATTCTAAGCCTTCTGCATATTTGTCTCTGAAATAGACATACTGTTCATTTGGAATGTAGTGGGTAAATTATGATAAATACAAAGGACAAAACAACAGGAAAGAAAGAAGAAGAATGACAGGAAACCTACGATTTCTCCTAGTGAAGCAGCCAGCATGTGAGTGATGGGGGCCAAGCTTGAAGCAGTGTAGCCAGTGAAGAACGACTTGGTGCTTTCATAGGTGACAAAGAATGCAGCAGCTGGAACCAAGAAACAAGAAACATTTTATTTGGAGAAAACTATTTAAAGTCGGCATGAAACAGAAGTTACGAACTTGGTTACGAACTTTTCTTCCATATTTTAATGTACACCAATAAGCCAAAACATTATGACCTGCCTAATACACTGTTGGTCCTCCGAGTGCTGCCAAAAAAGTGCCGAGGCATGGACTACTTTTTTTTTTATTATTAAAAGACGCACACAACGCGGAAAAACATCAACAAATCAGCTTGAGAATAATATTTCATGTAGCATTACATTTACCTCAGGCAAGTCATTTAGTGCCCACAGCATGTTAGTGCAGTAGAGAAATGAACTATAATGTGCAAGAAACGACTCCCTATATATAGTTTACAGCATTAACTGAGATTTTAATCTTTAAGAAAATGTTAATTATAATTGAATTTATTTAAACAGACACAATTGGTTCAATAAATCACGGTTTAATAAAAAAGAAGAAAAAAGAAGCAATTTTATTTTTAGATTTCTGCCCCCTGCTGTACCGAACCGTGACTTCAATACCGAGGTACATACCGAACCGTCATGTTTGTATACCGTTACACCCCTAATATACACACATATAAGTCGGGGGGGGAAAAGACAGCAAAAAATATAGATATTGTAATGTGCTTAGGTACAATGAGAGAAACAATATATTAATCTAATGTAATGTAATAATAGTAGTTATTATATTCTGTTACATATCTGGACACTATAAGATTTTAGGCCAATCATTACAGCAATCGCAGATATGCTTAACTCTCTAGGTTTGGCAGCCACTCCAAAACTGGCGGCGAACACAACCAACAGACCCTACCAACAAAGACACCAGCAACCCCACGTCCGGTCCTTCCACCATAAACCTAACCCCTTTTTTGATTTCCAAAAAGTCTGATAGTTTATTTGTGATATCTGTCCAGAAGTGATGAACAGGTGGGCATAACCAGAGTGCATGAAAGTAAGAATCTGGTTTATTGAGATTGCAGTTAGTTCATCTGTCAGAAGTTACTAATCCCATTTTAAACATCTTGTGCTGTGTTCTATAAAGAATTTTATACTGAATTAACTGAATATTTGTGTCTGTACTTAAGATTTAAGTATTTATGCAGACTGTTTTCCAGAATACCTCATCTGTGTTGATAGTGAGATATTGTTCCCATTGTTTAACTGGTGCTGCTGTATTAGTATCTACTAGAGTGTTTAGTAAGTAAGTATCTTTACTTTATCGAATTACTAATAATGTTGATTATATACTTTATAAGTGGTGGTAACTTGTGCAATATCTTTATTTCCAACTGTGGCTTTAACAGAATTTCTAATTTGTAGGAAATACAAAGAGTGTTCTTCTGTAAATATAATGAAGGTGTTATCAGGAAACAAATGATATAAATGAGTGATGCCTTTCTCTTTTCATTTAGTATTGTCAAGTGGTGATTGGTTGATAGTGAAATCAGGATTATGCCATATTGATGAGTTGATGTGGTGTAAGTTCATGGCTTGTCAATGTATTTATTTGCCACCAGGCAGTGAGAGCTGTTTTAATCATTTTATTCCTAAAAAGATTTTGTTTGATTTGATTTATTTATTTATTTATTTATTTATATATATATTTGCCATTGATCATTTCTTTACATTCTGCCTGTTCTAACTCTAGCCCATTTGATCCATATGCAAAAAAAATAAAATAGATGCTAAGTAATAGTGCTGAAAATATGGTGCTGCTAGATTGCCTTGAGCTTTATTTTTTGTAGTGTTTGTAAACTTATTTTAGAATTTTTTTTTTCTAGTAAAATTTGCTTATTGTTTTATTTAATGATGTAAACAATTTCTTAGTTGGTTGTACAGAAGTCATGATGAATAATAGTGGTTTTGATAGTTTGTTGCAATACGAGCTTTAATGGAAAGTGGTAGATTCATCCAGCGAGTTAGATCACCTTCTATTGTTTTTAAAAGTGTAAGAAAGTTTAGGTTAAATAAGTTGGAGAGGTTCTGGGATATATTTATTCCTAAGTATGTTATATTATTTGTCGTGAATTGTGTGTCCTGTATGCTAGTGTCATGTGTTTCATATTCAATAGTAAGATTGTTGATTTGGTCCGGTTTATGGTGTAGTCTGATATGGTAGAATATTCACTGATGAGTTTAATTATTTCTGTAAGTGATGTTTTGGGAAGGGGTGTACCTGGCCTGCAAGAATGGGCCTCATTCATGTAACACAAGCAGAACGAATGTGTGTGTAAACTGTTCTTAAAGCCGCTCTGACGTAAATTTTGGATTCATGAAAATGTTTGTATTTTCAAAATGTTAGTTGGTGTTAAAGAAATTTACATCTGCTCCCTACCACGTGTAAATAGTGCATAAAATATTCTAATGTTTTGTGTTATTTTAGGCAAACTGATCAAACTGCATTTAGATATAATATTTCACAAGTTAATTTGCCCTGTCTTTTTTTTTAACTGTTCAATTTTGGGTAAAACCAAACGCAGTGCTCGTCACTGTAACTTTTTACCCAGCTGTCCAATCTCAATGAAGGAGATGTGGGACAAATACTATACAGACCAACCATCCTACTTGTACTTTGACTGAACAACAATGGAGAAGTTAATATTGCTGCTTACTGCATTTTTATATTGAGTAATATGAGATACTAGCTCTCAAGCGCCACCAGCTGGCCGTTTTCAGAAGAGCACCAGGCATGCTTGGCTGTTAAAGGGATAGTTCACCCAAAAATACACAAAGGAAGATATTTGGAAGAATGTTTGTAACGAAGCAGATCTCGCCCCCCATTGACTACCATAGTAGGAAAAAACAATACTATGGTAGTAAATGGGGGGCGAGATCTGTTTGGTTACTGACATTCTTCCAAATATCTTCCTTTGTGTTCAGCAGAACAAAGAAATTCATACAGGTTTGGAACAACTTGAGGGGTAATAAATGATGACAGAGTTTTCATTTTTGGGTGAACCATCCCTTTAACTGAACATTTATTGTTAGGCATATGGCCTATTAGTCTCTTTTGCATTTATGCAATACTGGAACTAGAGAAGGGAGTCTGTAAGATTCCACAGCCTTCCTGGACACGTAATTTGCATAGTTGTAATTCATAGACGGGGATTATGCTAATTGTGAATGAGTGTGCACGCGCACCCTATTTACGAATGATTGAAATTCATTAACATACACGTTTAACTATCAGATCTGATGTTTATGAAGCATTTGTGAATCCGGAGGAGAGTTTACGGGAAGATCCGTTTTACACACAGATTTCTCTGAATTTACTTATATATTTACAAAAGTTTAACGAATGAGGCCCAATGTTTAAGTAGGTAGCATGTGTCAAATGTCCACATGAATGCCCATCACCTCCCTCCACCGGCTTGTTGTCATTCCAGAACAAGAAAAAAAAAAAATGTAGGACGGGACTTGATTTTGTTCATCTGGAATTGATTGGATCGTTGTGGTTTGCTATTGCTGTGATGGAATGTGAGTGACAGGTTGTCCCACCCTTGCGACGCAAAACACGACTTCAGAGAAAAGAAGAGATGTCACTGCAAGTGGGAGTTGAAGTTACTTTGATTTAAGATTACAAGAGCACATGCATTATGATGTGCATTGATAAATTATTCAGAAAAAAATACTACAATATTCCATAAAAATAAGAATTGTCGATTTTGATTTCATGGCAACTTTAAACTGCATCCACTTTCTGACATTTACTTATGCATTTAATTTGTAGCCGTATCCTGAGAGCTAGAGATCCCAGTATTTCTGGTTTAAATGTGCTATTTATCACAATCAAGGAATTTTTGCAGTATGCACTTATATTACTCTTCTAAAGAGTTTAAAATGAACTTTTAAACATGCAGCCATTTTTCATGTTCATTATAATAAGATATATAAACTTACCATTGGGAAAGGAGCCTATAGCAGCAGACGGGACCCCTGCATAGATCCCACGGAAGCCTCCCGCTTTGTAGAAGCCCTGCTGGCTCTGCAGCCTTGTCTTTATGGTGTCCAGAGGGAAGAGAGTGAGATCTACACACATTCCTGCACAGCCGCCTGCCTAAGGGACAGAGAGCAGGGATAAAGTAGTAATACATCATTATCCAATGTATCATTACAGTATAATAAGGTGCTTTAAACAAATTCCGGTGCAATGTAATTAGTCACTGTAATACCATATTTGACCACATAATAATGTGAATATGCTCATACTGTATGCAGAAAAAGGCAAATGACTCAAAGCTTTAAAAGAAGTGTCAAGTTTGTGCTTAATATAGATAGCAAAACATAAATTAGAGACACATAACACTTTTCAACCAATTAATTATTCATCTTTATTAACCACATTTTTCATCCACTGTTTTTAAAACATTGCTGACTAACAAATGCAATACTGTGCATAGGGATCTGTAAACAATCTGTAAAAAACAAATGTAACTTCTCCCATTTCAATGCTAGAAAAATGCGAACACTTTGATTTATTATTACTCTAAAAAAAAAAGTGTTTGAAAATAAGTTTTAGTCCAGGTCCTGTTTTGGTACAGGCCAAGTTGAAGCTGTCAGTTAAGTGAAGAATTGTTAACTGTATTATTATTATTATTATGAAGCGCTATACTCATAGACTAATTTATGATTATGCTGTAGAAACAAGGTGAAAGAAGAGTGTCTTATTTCCCTTAAAACTTTTTTTTAAATCCCTAAAAAGGTTAAGAAACATAAAAGCTAAAATAATGAATAAATAAGGTAAAAAAAAGTATGTACTAAGAAAACACAAATACTAGAAATGGTCAGTTTGTTTACTGACTTATTTACTTAGAAAAAACAGACTATATCAATTTTATAACGACTTATATTTTCTCCATTACTTTCGTTATCATAGTCGCTCTGTCATCATAACAATGATGAAAAATTACTTTCAAATGGACTAGCCTGAGATAAATGAAATAAGAAAGCCTCTAGATAGTGTTACTCACACAGTACACACTGTATTAACTCTGTATGCGAAATAAATGTCATGAGGAATGATGCTTCTGCTTTTAGCACGTGTAATAGACATAAAATGTGCATTACCACAAGGGAGGCTGTGAACTCTCGTCTGTCCATACTGCACGCGCGGATTTCAGCTTTCAGCAGATGACTTTGTAAAGTAGCTCATCTTTGACACTGTATGCAACAACTACTACACGTTCATCAAGGGCGCTGCCATGTTTAAGGCGGGCGTTTCAGATGACGTCATGTGACGACAACAACATCGCTCTTGATTTTCAGCAGACAAGGAATTTCATTATATTATCTACGTTATTGACATAAATTATCAGTAACGTTCAATACAACGATCTAAATATGTTTATTTTAGTTGTTTCCATTTATTTCATTTTTTAAAAAAGGCAATTGTTACAGCAATTGTATGTTGATTGCTCCTAGAAATTTTATTCTCCCTGCTTTGGGAATTAGATTCTGGTTTTGAATTTAGAATAGTTTAATTTAGCATTAAAGGGATGGTTCACCCAAAAATTAAAATTCTGTCATCATTTACTCACCCTCAGTACTTCCAAACCTGTATGAATTTCTTTGTTTTACAGAACACAAAGGAAGATATTTGGAAGAATGTGTCTAACCAAACAAAATAAATACTATGGTAGTAAATGGGGGGCGAGATCTGTTTGGTTACTGACATTCTTCCAAATATCTTCCTTTGTGTTCAGCAGAACAAAGAAATTCATACAGGTTTGGAACAACTTGAGGGATAGTAAATGATGACAGAATTTTCATTTTTGGGTGAACTATCCCTTTAAATGCTCAAAATAAAATCAAGTATGGTATAACAATAGGTCCAGCAGGGGGAACCATCTAAGGTCCCAATCTTTTACAGTCTATGATCCCAATACACAGGAAAAAGAAAAGAAAAGAAAAGAAAAGAAAAGAAAAGAAAAGAAAAGAAAAGAAAAGAAAAGAAAAGAAAAGAAAGATTTACATATAGTACATATATAGAGAATAAAACATTTTTTTTCTACAGAACAATACTTTATAACCGCAATTTAGTGAAAATAAAACTTGCATTTTGTGTTAACTTGTCATTTGTTCCTATTATATAAGACTCATCTCAGATCATTTCAATTTTTTTTTTTCAATTTCAGTTAAATTCATTGTATTTTTTTTAAATATAAAAACATTTTAGCTTATCTGTGTACAATGAATGAAAATGCAAAATGAGTTAAATAAAGTCAATTGTTAATGTACGCATATTAACATAATATATAATTTCTGGTTGTGGTATTAAATTTACAATATTTTTTGGCCAAACAATAATTTGATATTTTGTACGTTACCTTTCACATTATTATGGAAACCCATTTCCACCACATAAGAAAAAAAATGCTTTGGTAAATAAAATTTATAATAGACCTTTTATGTCTTTACACTTTAATCATGTGGTGGAAATGTGCTTCCATATTTTGCATTCAGTACTTTTGTAGTCAATAAAAATACAGAAAAAACTCCCTGATAACATTCACTTGTGTAAAAAGTGCGACAATCCAGTCCGCTTTTAGGGCGTGTCTTGTGGGGACTGCGCGATTACGTCACCTGCGTGATGACATCGCTGGCTATCACAGGGTTGTTTTGGAGGAAGTTAAAGCAGATCCCGAAACAGAAAAAGACCCGTCAGGTAACAGTGGGGCAATAACGGTAACAGCACCCGTATCGGTAACCCCGATTCAGGATTAGTTCACTCATACACTAGCGTAAGCGATCCAGTCTTCCGCTGGCGACAGAGGCTGGAGTTATTGTTTGTTTTTCTCATAAACATCAGGCTTGTGTAAGGACACGGTAGCGATTTAGCTCCCAGGCTACACCACAGCGCAAATACAGACTGATATTCGCTAGAACTCCTGTTTTATAAACCAGGTGAGTCATAAAATCAAGATATATGCCTGTATATGTTAAAACCAGACAGAGACTGGTCGTGGATTTGTCAAGAGAGAGAGAGAGAGAGAGAGAGAGAGAGATGGTGTATTGACATGTAAGCTAACTGACGTTAGCAAACGAGCTCATTTGTTATGCTGTTAAAGGACACTGAGATAATTCAGTCACCTTCTGTATATGCGCTTCCTTTCTGCTTAAAATCAGTCATTTACACTCTATGATGTTGATCTCTATTCAGGCCCTCGAATGATCAGGTGTTTCTAGTTACCCTGACAGGCCTGACAGTCGCGCTGGATTGTGTCGTTTTACATTTTATTTATTTTAAAACGCCTGTTTTAAAAACGAATGAATATACATAAGAATAGATTTTTATTTAATCTCACTAACATAATAACAATCGATTATATATGGTTTTTACAGCGCTGTTTTGCTTTCATATGAAACGCTGTTTTGCTTTCATATGAAATCAGCTGATTGCTTAATCAACACATTCACTTTCTGCTTGTATGTTTACAGCACACTGAAACAGGTGTGGAGTATTGCGAAACGAGCCATTTTAAATAAAGAACCATTTACTATAAGGCTAAAGCCTCCATTCCACTATAACCCGAGTGCCTTTTATTGTTCAGGAAGTATTGTAAACTTATAAGAGACTGGTATGTATGATGAGTATGCATTTGAATATTTGTTGCGATGTGGCATTCTGCTATTCTTATGCATGCTAAAGGAAAGTGCTTTACCATGTGATCCGACTTTACCGAGTGTCATGGGTTCCAGATTAAATATGGAGTCGTAAAACGGCACTCACGAGCTGCCTTCGAGACAGCGGTCTATTTGGAATTGCATACTACTCATACTACATCTGAACTACATAGTGTGCACAGTATGCATATATTTTCATTAAATATAGCGTAATACACCAGTGGCTTATTATTTTTGGAAAAATGTGCAATATACCACCAGATAACACTCCCTACGTCTGAATATGTGCAATTCCTTACAATATAGTATGCAGAAATCTTTGCTTTGAATGTGTAGTATGACAAAGTTTGCACTCGGTTGATGCTGTGTTTCTGCTATTATAAAGTATGGAACCAGTGGACACTTTGCTATCCCATAAGGGCATAAAAGTCTGGTGGCACTTTAAAAATGGGGTCACAGCAAAACTTTTGTGGCGAAATAAGGTCCATTGTCTATAGTAAGTAGTGTTTTAACGTATGAAGCACAGCTCATACAGAAGTCACTTTTAAAACCAAGCAGCTTTTTGTTGTTTCAACGCACGAGATTCGCATTACCTGCTTGGGAAAATCTTTTGCCCTCACATGAAATTTCCAATCACTTCAATTCCTGTTGAAATGAATGGATTTCATCCTCAAAAACTCAGCAAAAAAATGTGACTGCACCTATAAAGTGAAAATGCTGAAGCATGAACGTTGTTCCATAGTTCTTTTGTACTGGTTTTTTGTACTTTTTTATTTTTTTATTTTATTTTTTTTTAGTGTTTGTAAATACATCACAGTAACATGAGGGTCAAAGGACAATGCTAACATGACAGATGTACCGTAATGTGTCCGGGAGTGTATTTCTACTACAGGGTAAAGGTGCGGCCACGTTTACCAAATTTTAAGGGACAAAATCAAATCATTTTAATTCGGCAACCAGAAATTGACATTTCAAAGACATTTCTCCACGCAGATTTCACAATGGGTTGGCCAACAGAAATTTGCTTAATTGTAAAGTGACTTCTGTGTAAGCTGTTCTTCATACATCAATGCACTATTGACAACAGACAATGGACTTTTTTTTTTTTTTTTTTTTTTTGCCCACAAAATTGACCATGCATTTTGGTTTGTGATTGATTTTGATTATTTATTTGATTAGACTGTCAAAAGACATTTTACACAAAATTGGATTAAAAGACAAAATATCCATTTTATGGTGCTCTCACACTAGCACTTTTGGTTTGATTGGATGATGTGTGAACGCTGGTTTCCTATTCAATGCTGATAAGAATGCAATCATATTAAATTACAGAAGTGAACTGCCATTGATGACGTATGATTCAATAAAACTGTTTGTATGTGTTCTCACTAACTTTTCTGACAAGCGTGACTGATGCGCTGTAGGACTGGAACAATAAATCGTTGAATTGCGAATCGAGAAATGATTCTAAGCTTAGTTTTTATCAGCAGATGGCATTTCCGTGAAGCGGTTTATTCTCCTAGCCCTAATGCGTTGCAAGCAAAGAGAAGAATATCTCGTTTCTGCTGGATTCCTGTGTTCTTTAGAACATTTATATGCAGGAGATAGAAGCAAGTGCCATTATGTGCTGATGCTTTGAAAAAACCAAAATATAAAAGTGAGGTGAGCAACGCTATGCATTTTGCCACCTTCTGCTGCATTGTTGTTACCAAACAACAGGGTTAAATGGCTGCTGCTTTGATGATAAAAGTGTACTGCGGTTCGGACCCATATAGTATAATGTGAATGCAATCCATTTCTTTGTTCTGCTAAACACAAAAGAAGATATCAATTTCAGATGATATTTCTATTGACTACCATAGTAGGGGGAAAAAAACCCAAAAAACTATGGTAGTCAATGGAGGGCGAGATCTGCTTGGTTACAAACATTCTTCCAAATATCTTCCTTTGTGTTCAGAAGAACAAAGAAATTTATACAGGTTTAGAACAACATGAGGGTGAGTAAATCATGACAGAATTTTCATCTTTGGGAATTGAATTGAACATGCAATGCTATAATGTCTTGTGACAACTATGTAGCAAACTAGTATTTGAAACATTTCTTGTTGCATAATGCAGTCTGTCATGTATGTTTTTTTAAATAGTAGGCAGAACAACTTTGTGAGCTAGAATTCATTTTTTTGAATCAAAGTTGTGTCCTTTGTTTTAAAAAAAGGCTGCACATGCCTTTGATGCTGCAAATTGCAATCTAGGTATGTAGGCAGCTTGTTAGGTTTTGACAGAGCTATACTGTCATGAAAATGGAACATAAAGAAGCTTGTATAGTGATTTTATGTGCTGTTAAACGAGGATGTGTCATATGGGTTGGCCAGGGTACATGTAAAATTACTTCAACTCTGCTTCAATCCAGGCTCATCTGCTAGCATCTGAAATTGAGATGAGCTTTTTGAAACATATTTTGGTTTTTTTCTTCTTGTATTGATTGATGCAACATGGGACAATCAGAGGAAAGATATCAATTTTACAATATCCTGGTTATTTTATGGGGTTTTCCTATCTTTCCATGTGTGTATTGGTGATTGTTTCTCTCCTGTAGTATTTGTTGAAACAATGTGATATACTACAGTGAATTTTAAGAGACCCTAAGGTGTTCCAGGTTGGTGACGTTAAGTTATGTTTGTATGGAGGAGCTCTTCAGTCCACTTGTGGTTCCTACTGAAACGTGGTGAGGGTTCTTCTTGTAAACTTTAGTATTTTCTGATTCTTGCAGTACCACATTCATTCATTGTTTAAAGCTCTGCTGGCTTTGGCATTTTTTTTAGTAACTCTAATTTAAAACAAACCATTTTAAAAACTAATCAAGCATTTGTTTTGTTCCTGAGGGTCATTTCATGATACTTTGCTTATTGAGAGCCTGAAGATATTGTCAATGAACATAAGCTAAGCTTTCATGTAGAATCAGGAGCTCTTTGGGGGCATAATACATAATATGGTGGCTTTTGATATTCATGCTAATTTTGGAGCAGGAAGAAGCGTTTTGCAAGGTTTGAGTTGGATATGTATGAAACGTTTATTTATTTATTTATTTTCCCCCTGTTGTCTGGGTTTTAAGTGGAAAAATTACACCTCAGATTGATTAAAGCTAACAAAATCTGCTGTATTTACAAATATGGTAATGCATGACATTCTTTGAAGAACCATATAAATACTATGAAAAATGAATCATTAATTTCCAACACAATCTTATGGCAACTATTTTAGGTTTTGACACATTGGTGGCTAATTTGTACAATGTCATTCATACATTTTTGTACGATCTGCTTACGCCCCAGTGACGGGTATGTTTAGGGGTGGACCTTCATGCTTGTATTTTTCTAATAATCATATGTTTACATTCTACAAATCACGACCTTGTAACATAGTTACATTTTCCAGTCAGATCAAGTTGATCCTTCTCTACCATGGCATATACATCAATGTATATAACATGGGAAGCCTTGATTCACCAAGATATGCTGAAAAGTTGTCTTTAAAAGTCTATATTAGACCTTTGTGACCAACCCTACAGTTGGATGCTGTTTTTCACTACTAAATGAAGGACTAATTATATAATCCATCCCACATTTGATTTTATCTGCCTAATTTTAGCCCAGTTATTGGAGTATGCTGTTATGTAATATGAAAATGTGCAGATAAAAGGCACTAATGGGTCTCTAAGTTTCAAATGGCCTGATTTAAACCCACTTGAACCTATCGCACTATGTTAGGGGATTTACAAAGTGTTTAATGTTAAAGCTTATTTTTAAACTGCATATTGTATCCCTTCAGTATAGCGGTAGGATGGGCGGGTTTTCATTGTCTGGACATAATATATTATTGTTTACTTATAAGCTGATTTTCCAGAGATATTTTCCCATTTGCATCCGGATTTTGTCACCAGTTTGAAATTTTGTATGCTTTTGTATATGTCTGGAGACCGATTTAGATCAGAAACTTTTTTCCTTTAGTAGTTTAGTATGATCATACTATAGTAGTATTGTAGTAGTGGTATATTTGTATAAAATATATATCGTTGTTACATTTGTGACCTTCAAAGTTCAGGTAAAGACACAATGATTGAATAAGAGGTGGTCTTGATATGCTCTGTTATGTCTTCGAAGCTAATAAGGTTCTTTACATTTATGAGATAATTGCTGAAAAAAAAAAAAAAATCTAACTTTATCAAACTATGCCATGATTCAAATTATGATCTACTACTAATAATCAGTAATCAATAATACACCCAACCCTTGTATAATATTGTATAATATGTATCACCCTCAAGAACAGTATGTTAATTTCTTGAAACAATTCATACAAACAGCACAACAAATTGGATTACCTGCAAAAGCCTGTAAACTTGCTCAAAATCCTTAGTTCATCTCTTAAAAGCAAGTATTTTTGTCAATGAACATATCAGTGCCATCAGAACAAGTCCTCGTGTCATTGTTCTCGAACAAGATAGTCGAAATGCTTAGCCATGTTGTCAATATAACAGTGATGAATTTTTCAGATGTAAACTATGGCTACAGTTTTTATGACAGTGATTGAAACTGCACAAGACTGCACTTTGTCTGTATGGCATATTTTAACAGTACAAATGGGCACATTACTGTATATGGGAGATTGATTGCAAAAGACTGGACAGGATTCACAGTTTTGTATTTACTGTTGGTCTGTCAACAAATCACTGTAAAATGTCCTTGTGATAAAGACAAGACTATATACATACACTATATATATATATATATATATATATATATATATATATATATATATATATATAATATGTATTCATGAGTATAGTATGTATAAAGTTGTATAAATGTCTATGAAATGCTTAGACCCACATAAGCTATTGTAAGGTCATGATTGAGAACATTGTTTACAATAGTTGTCTTTATTTCACTAGAAATGTGCCAACACCCTTTGCCTTATCTACCTCTTCCTCTGTTTTGCCTCCCTACCCTTCTACCACACATCCTTACTCCTCTTCTTCTTTCCAGCTGTTGACCCTGTTTGTTTCCATGATGTTCGTTTCCATGATGTTCTTCCATTATCAGAAATTGTAACTCTTGTCTTGTGCTCTGTCTATATATGCTTTCCAATTGAAGATTCATGACACGCATCTTTGAGCTGTTTTAGAGAACTGATTGGGTCATTGGTTGATCTAATGCTTTACATTCCCAATGCTCTACAGTGCGAGCATTTAGGCATAAATTAATGGAGGCTTAAGGGCAAAAATGCCACCAAAAATGAAGAAAAACACGCACCATGTTGCCATTTTACTTTCGCTTTTAAAGTGGCGGCAATTGCTTGAATGCTGGGTTGGTTCACTATTGTTCTTGATGAAAAAAACACAACAACAAAACAGTACAATGACAAACTCGCTTAGATATGCTTTTACATTACGCTTTGCAACCAAATCTTCATCCATCGTCATTCAGAGAAGTGAGGCGAAATGGCCGAAGCGAGGTGAAATCTCACTCCTGCTGCGACTCTCGTTCAGCTCTCACTGAATTGAGCAGACGCGTTCAGTTTTTAACTGTATCTGTTCTCTAACTGAACTAAATTATTTTTATTACTATAAAAAAATTAAAACGACGGTGCCGCGGTCACGGTGGGCAAGTGATATAACCGGTGTCGCGGCTGAACACAGGTAACACTGTCTTTCGCAGCAAGCCTAATGTAGCCTAAGTTAAGTAATATCACACGAGTATACTCCTGTTTCTCCGAGTATTGGCATGATTGCAAACTTGATACTTACTGATCTTATTGAAGTCCAATAAACAAGCTGATATTAAGTGATTTAACATTAGACACAATGTCTGTTTTTGCTCTATTTCGTGAAAACAGTTTAAAACAAAGCCACACCAGAACTGTTGCACATCTCCAAGCAACGGTGAATGAATTAATCTGCGTTTTGAATGACTGAATGAATGACTCGGACATTAAGCTACTGGCGGTAAATGGAATACATTTATTTTCATATTTACACTTTACACAGACTGTTTTTACTTAAAATGTCAAATATGTAATTTTTTACATATTTCTAAATTCAAAATTATATTTAAAAACCATTCGTACAACATTATTTACCAATGAGATGCATTAAGCAGTCTATGTAAATGTGTGTCTAAAACTACTTCAGATGGAGATTCTGTGCCACTTCTGCAGTGCAAAGATTTTTGATGATTTATTTTGATTGGTCAGTCTCATTGGGTGTTATTGTTCTAACTGAATTCATTGTTTAACGTTTAAAAACAAATGTTCTATTTTAATTTAAGAAATTGACAAAATATAATGCATACATTTAATAAAATTGTTTTTATAATGGTAAAAATGCCTGTGGAAATTAATTTAAAGGGGCAAATATCGCCCTGTAATGGAAAAGTTAGTGTCTGTTATTGATCAGAAAGTGCTCCTACATTTTTGACTGTGCTCCTAAATTTTTTTTAATTTTTCTCTAAAGAAAAATGTTAGCATAGAGCCCTGATTCCCCTGAATACATTACTGAAATTCAGGATTCACCTGCAAAATTCATCAATTCAGGACACATTTACAAAAGTCTAATAGTAATGTATAGATAATATACTTGACACATTGTGATACCTAGGTCAACAATTTTGCATTTAATGACTTGTGCAATGAACTAATGACTAGATGTTTTGAGGGGTAAGACTATTCAACAGAGAACCATATAATAAATTTTGAGCAAGATGACATTAGCAATAGATAATGTAGGAAATGGCAGACAATTGTACATAATCAATTGCCTGAATGTACTAAAGCAAAAGAATGAGAAACTGCTTTTATGATGTGCACAAGTGACTAGATAATGTGGTGGTTGAACAAGTAGTTTTGAGAATTTTAGTTCTGATCTGAGAAATGTGCCAAAACGACTGAGAGAAACTGTAATACCATGTGATATAGCTAGGTTTTTGGTGGTAGTTGTTGCTGTTGCAGGACATGGTTTCCGAGTAACGCTGTCATTTTGATTTACTTCTTGAAGTGTTTAGCATTGATCCATGCCCTGTGTTCTCTTACATAGCCTGGATAAACAGCAGTACCTCAGCAGATGGACCTTTATTGATTGAAAGATGGAAAAGCATTTAGTGAACGACATGTTCAAGCCCCCCTCTTAAAAAGGGAAGTCTGTGTGTTCAATAGTAGGCGGTCAGTGGTACAAGTCGTCTCTGATAGTGAGTTTCTCGTGACTTTGGTAGTTAGAGTGCACATGACCAATTTGAGAATGCAAGCAGAATCATGAGTTTTGTCATTGAAACAAAAAAGGCTTTTATAGCCCCTTCTAGTGTGTAAGTTCAATCAAATGGGTGATTGTGGTTCTAGCATGTAGTAGTTGTAGCTTGCTACATACTACAACGCTTCTGCTGTCTCCACATCCTTGAAAATTGGCCTATTTGAGTGCAAACAGTTTTTGCTTTCACTTCCCTTTTTATTCATATGAGCCATGCTGTTGAAATCTTTGCTTCATGCTTTGTGTTTTCTCTTCCCCAGCTGTGACACTATGACATCAAGGAAGAAAGTTCTTCTGAAAGTGATCATCCTTGGAGACTCCGGGTGAGTTTCCACATTCAACAAATTCAGAGCTACTGCCAGTTTCATTTAGTTTTAAAGGATGAAATTATAGAGCATTCTGTTAAATAATAGTAGTAGTATGATTAGATTAAAGTTGCCATAACATCAAAGGCATATATATATATATATATATATATATATATTATATATTTATTGTGTTTTTATTTTTATTTTTTTTAATAGAATATTGCAGTATCAGGGCTCCAGACTGCACCTAAAACGGTCGCATTTGCGACTAAAAATATTAATTTGCGAGTGAGATTTTTGCTGAGGTCACCATTGGCGACTATACAAATTCACAAGTTATGACTGTAAAATTTGCATGTTATTTGCGTGTTCCGTAAACAGTAGCCTATCACATAATTTGCTGTGTTGACGTAATTAAACGAGATGCTGCGGGTGAAAGTTAGAGAGTTAGAGATGCGAAATATGAACGGGTAAGGAAAAATTTCATACTCCCTAATGTGATTATTAACTTTAATTTCATTAAATACATGTGAGCGCTGAATGTTTTAAAGTCAACAGATGGCGGTGTTGCACGTTCTTCAGAGCAGCTCGCATTCAATGATTAGCGCACATTTGTCAACCGATTGCTTATGAACTAATGCTGATCAATAATCACAAAGTTTACTTTATATTATATTGTGTTGTAAACGGTTGTAGCAACAATTTTTTTTTTTTTAATCCTCATCTAAACTTGAATGAGCAGCAAAAGTAAAGCACAGATATGTCAAAATAAGAGTCCCGCTGCATTTCAAAGTAATCAAAGTCAAGCAGTATGTATATCAATTGCCCCTGTTTGTTATTTGGTTACACAAACCAAATTTAATATACTTATATATTTATTTCCATATTTATATTTATTTTCATTTGATTCAAAATAAACTTGTAGCTTCAGGAAGGAAGGACTAAGAACATTATTTGACACATTATTCAAAATTTTACTAGCATCAGGGTTATTATAGTCAACTAAAACCATTAAAAAAAAATTGTATTGCTTGAAATAAATGTTAATACTAAGATAAAAATCTATACAAACTAAAAACAACAAAAACTAATTAAATCTTAACAAAAAATGAAAGCAGACAATATAAAAATCTAATCAGATTCAAAATATTAAAAACTATAATGGTATTAAGTGAAAATAGTGACATTCGTTTCCCAGAAAAGTCACAAGATGAAAAAGCTGAAACTGTAAAGGGGAGATATATATAAACACAACAGGATTACTAAAAGTAAGTGATTTTAAAATTTTAAGTTCATTGTTGTGTGGCTCTTTAAAAAATTATTTGCCACCTGTTTTTTTCCCCCCCTATAGGAACCAATGGCTCCTTAATGAATTTTTTTGTCTGGAGCCCTGAGTATATTCCCCACCATCAGTTTGATTTATTTTTTTATAGTAATAAAAATCATTTAGTTCAGTTAGAAAACAGACACAAGAGTCGCAGTAAAGACCAGCAGCAAGAGTCAGATTTCATTCATCACGAGAGTGAGGAGCTGACTGACAAGATGATGCGGAAGATTCGTCTCAAACTGAAGCGAAATGTAAAAGCGCCTATTTGGCAAACCCAGTGCTAGTGTAACCAGGTGGTCCTGTTCAAACCGCTTGACTTGAACTTGGGTCCGCCGGCATGGGAGTCTGTGTGTGTGTGTGTGTGTGTGTGTGTGTGTGTGTGTGTGTGTGTGTGTGTGTGTGTGTGTGTGTGTGTGTGTGTGTGTGTGTGTGTGTGTGTGTGTGTATATATATTATTTATTATTATTATTATTATTATAAGATGCATTCACAAAGTTTTATTGTAATGTAATTTTAACTAAAAAAATGGAAAGTTCAAAAGTTTGGGTTCACATACTGTCTTATGCTAACCAACGCTGCATTTATTTAATAAAAAAATCCAGTAAAAACAAAAAGAATGTGAAATATTATTACAATTTAAATGAAGTTTTTTCTATTTTCATATATTTTAAAATGTAATGTATTCCTGTGATGGCAAAGCTGAATTTTTAGCATCATTAATCCAGTCTTCAGTGTCACATGATCCTTCCGAAATCATTCTAATATTCTGATTTGATGCTCAAGAAACATTTGTGAGATTATTAATGGGCCGGTTTACACGTGGTCACTGATTTATCAGATATCTATCTGATTTATCAAAACAATTCATTTTACACTTGGCCACATAAATGTGTCTCCACAAAACGGATTTAAATCCGATCTTCAATTCCCACGAGTTCACATCACCGAAAGCAACAAATATGAGCTGCATTTTACTGATCATCAGCTAATTTCAAAATCGAAGACCGCAATAGGAGAGAGAGAGCGGAATCCGCACTGTTAAGATCATTTAGTCTCTTACTTTTAATGAAGATGATTGTGTTTGGAGCGCCTGCAACTTACTTTTAGTTCATTTGCGGCAGTTTGCATGTCAGGTTGCTTAAGAGACAGTCTCATCTGTGGCGATGCGTGATTCAGTAGCACTGTCATATCTGGCAGTAACATGTTATTTTGCCTATTACACACTCTCAAACGTTATATATATATATATATATTTTTTTTTTAGCATTTTTGGGTGAAGTAAAATTTACGTATGTGGTTTCAACAAACAAATGCATTTAGACCTGTTCAGTTTTGACTGGAATGTTTCCCAGACCACCTCCCTGAAGTGGTTTAAGCGATCTGATTTAAATCCATCTTGAATGCGTTTCGGAGGGCATTTATACCTGGTCTTTTCACGATCGGATAGCTATGAAGTGACCAGGTGTAAACAGGCCCAATGTCTTTACTGTTACTTTTGTCCTTGGTAAATGTGTAATTTAAGAAGAGAAAAAAAAAAAAAAGAAAAAAAAAAGAAGAAAATCTGAAAGCAATAATGATCTCATTGACCCCACATTTTTGTACTGTATGCTCAAATATTTTTAATTTTTTATTATTATTTTAAAATTAAACTAGTTCATTGTAAGATTAATAAAACTGCACCAGTAAGCTTTAAGGCAGAAGTGTGACCAAAATGAACCGTGTCCCACAGAGTCATGCCACATGAGCATTTAGATGTTCAGCTGAAAATCTTGGATAAAAAAAGTGCAAAGAATGCTATAAATACACTCTTATAAAAACATTCAGTTACACCCTATGACACCCTGCCAGTGCCCTGTTTGACAATATAAACATATGTTCATGACACACCGGGCATATAAATGTTGGGTCATGTCAACCACCCAAACACAAAATGTCCAAGAATTCCATCTTTTATTTCCTTGTACTGTCTTATGAGCTTTCCAGATGGGAAAGCTTGTGGGTGGGATATAAATTCTTAAGAAAATAGTTTGTTTCATGAAGGGGATGTAAATTTTATGGCCTAGACTGATAACTTTCATTTCTTTTTGTGTAGAACTATGAGTCATACAAAATCACAAATAATTATAGTTCTACTTTCTCCTTGCCAGTTGCTGGTTTAAATGTTCTTTTTTTGTCTCAACAGGGTTGGGAAGACATCTCTGATGAACCAGTATGTGAATAAGAAGTTCAGTAATCAGTATAAAGCTACTATAGGAGCAGATTTCCTGACAAAAGAAGTGATGGTTGATGACCGACTTGTCACAATGCAGGTAGAGATGATGGATTATTTTTTTCCATTACTTCAGCTAGCTTTACATTTTTGTTTAGTAATTTTTTATTTTAATCTCTTATAAACTGAGAGCAGGCTTTAAAGAAAATAATTAAACAGCTAAAAATTGATTTGTCATTTACTCACCCTCACATCATTTTAAACTTTTCCATGGAGCATAAAAATATGTTTCCATCCACCTACTTTTATTTGAATTTCAGGATATCGCATAAAAAAACACTTCTAAATTCTAAAAATGCGCTTGATTGAGGTGGATAATTTTGTTTATGGGTTAGGGTTAGGGTTGGAGGACATGCGCATAAACAACGATGGAAACACGTTTACCGAATAAATCCCACATGAATGCCAAGTATGGTTACGCATACGTGGAATTTGTCCTCTGCAATTAACCCATCCAGTTAGTGCACACACATTAGGAGTAGTGTGTAGTGAACACACACACACTGCAAACCGTGGAGACACACACCCGGAGCAGTGGGCAGCCATTTTTGCTGTGGTGCCTGGGGAGTGATTGGGGATTAGGTGCCTTGCTCAAGGACACCTCAGTCATTTTCCACCGGTATTGAGACTCGAACCAGCAACCTTTGGCTTACCAGTCTGACTCTCTAACTATTAGCCAATAACTGCCCAAACTCGTGTGAATGATTTTGTCATCTTGAACACACGGGATGGAAACGGTGCCCTTTTTGCAACCGTTTTATGCAATTATTCCAGTTTTTGGGCATAAGTTAAATTCGCAACTTTGGATGGAAATATAGCTATTGTGAGACGCAATAAGAGCTTGATAGAAAATTCATATTTGAGTGAATTTATGTGAATATTCTGTATATTTTTTTTTTTTCCCATTCAGATATGGGATACAGCAGGTCAAGAGAGGTTCCAGTCTCTGGGTGTGGCTTTCTACCGTGGTGCTGACTGCTGTGTGCTGGTGTTTGATGTCACTGCCCCCAACACCTTTAAGACACTGGACAGCTGGAGGGACGAGTTTCTGATCCAGGCCAGCCCACGCGACCCAGAGAACTTCCCCTTCGTGGTGCTGGGCAACAAAATTGATCTGGAGAATAGGCAGGTGGGTGCTGTGGTGCAGTGATACTTTTTGTTTTTTCCACACCACGTGAGTTTAATTTGGCAGATAAGCATTTATAAAACTTAAGAATTACAAAGAATTTGTGTATTCATGTCATTGTGTCTATGAAATTGCATTTGTGATGCATTTTAGAATAAATTGATAGGTCTGTACAAATAAATAATCATGTAATTGACCCTTGTACATATAGAAGTGAGTGTACAGTATATTTCAAGATCACGTCACATTCTAAGAGGCCAAGGGAGCTAATTTAGGACCAGCTGCACCCTCTCCATATACATGTAAAGTGTCTTAGAGAAGTTTGAAGTGCCTGAACCTCCAGTGAATTATACCGCAAATAAATAACTAGTTCAGTCATGTAATTCCAGAGGGCACAGGCTGATAGGTCCTTTACATGTAGTCTGCAAGTAATTGCATCATTTTTGCATGGCACAAGCTGATTGGCCTCTGCTGATCCTGCAGCCAATGAGATTGCTTGCTCAACATTTTAAATAGTCTGGTTCAGTGTTTGCTGTAAGCTAGTACTGCAGTGCTCTATCAGAGTTCCTCTGACTGAAGCCCTCCACCTGCCTAGATCTGCTACGGGATTTGTGTCTATTTATGCAGAAACAGCAGCATACCAGATCTAGTCCTTCAAGACCAAATACACTGAAGTTGCCATATTCGATAACTATTCAGAGAATTGTCATGATTGAACTTATGACTGTCTTTACTGTCACTTTTGATCAATCCTTACTGATCCCAAACTTTTGAATTGTAGTGTACATTAGAGGACCTGAGAGATATTGCCTAGTATCATGTTGGAGACACTTGCATGGGCAAACTCCACTGACTTTATCATTTTGAATATAACTGTGTATTGACAGTCACCTACAACCTTATTCACAGTCTTGGTATCTCTGTGAAGTTCGCATTTTGATTTTTTTTTTTTCCTTCTTTGTTTCACACGTTAACCCTCAGGTAACAACCAAGCGGGCACAAGCTTGGTGTCAGAGTAAGAACAACATCCCCTACTTTGAGACCAGTGCAAAGGAGGCCATCAACGTAGAGCAGGCTTTCCAGACTATCGCACGCAATGCACTCAAACAGGTACGTGTGTTGTATGTGTATATATATTAAATATATGTGTTGCGTTAGGTGTGGAAACAAAGAGATAAAGCCCAAAGTATACTTAAGGTTTTACATGTACGCTAGGATATGCTTAGTGCTTTTTCCACAAATTTCATCATCAACACAGTACGCACAATGTCCAATTTTTCTGACTGCACATACAATGTACGTTCAGCTCACACGTGTCAATAATTAGTTTGTCCACAAGGTGGCAACACTGCCCAGGTCTGTTGTTTCACTGCAGCAAAAATAAATTGATAAGACAGAACAACAACAAACTTGGGATGGGATAGCAAAGTGTCCATCGAATGCGCACATATTCGGACACACTACTTTTTTGGCATATTGTTTTTCGCATACTATATAGTAGGGAAGTATTTGATTTGGGACGCAGCATCAGTCTGCTGCAAGCTTTGAATGGAATACCTACTTTTCTAGATCCAATCAATTACCAGCAGAGAAAAAAAGCAGCACCCTCCATTTTTTTCATTCAATCATTCTGTTTCACTCTAAAATACGCCACAATACTGAAGTAAAGTCGATCGCAGCTTCTGGTTCATGCAGACTTTAAAGCGGCAGATGCAGTGCCAGGGATGCCCCCCCCCCCATATTTATATGTATTTCAGTTTATTTTGCAGACCTGAAAAGTCCAGCAAAAGGCTAATCATATTAATTACCATCATGTGACTGATGTAAAAAGCGATACCATTGTGCAGCGTTTACCTTAGTAAGTTGAACAAGTGGATCCCTGAGCTGGTGTGAGCGAGAGGAGTTGGGGCTAATTTGCATATTCATTGCTCCGTGTATATTAAATGAGGCAAGGGTTTAGAGTTACATTCAAGCTATTACTAAGGTATTACATTCAAGCTATATTAAGGCATGTTTTTTTCCACATGAAAAAACCTTTAAATATGTCATTTTGGTGATCAAAGAGGGTTTTTTAAGGGATAAAATTATTGACTACAGGGGGACTTTAAACAATTACTAAAAAAACTAGAAAATATTATGTTTTCTAATACATTCCTTGCCCTAAACAATTACTAAATAAACTAAAAAATGATATGTTTTCTAATACAATCCTTACAGCACTGCACAAACTCGCGGCGCCACCCTTAGGATAGCCAGGGTTCAAAGCGCCAAATCCAAGTAAAAATCAACATTAAAATGGTGTTACTGGCCAGTTGCCCTGTAACTTTTTGTGAACTTTGACAATGCATGGTTGAGAATGTGATATGGCTTAGTGTGATCCTTCTTTTTTTTGTCTTTAGCTGATCACATGCCTGAGTGCACGCTGATAATAAACACAACACTTATTGTCTGCTGTTATCGTTCTTTGTGTGAACGGGACTTAAAAGGATAGTTCACCCAAAAATGAAAATTCTGTCATCATTTACTCACCCTTAAGTTGTTCCAAACCTGTATGAATTTCTTTGTTCTGCTAAACACAAATGAAGATATTTGGAAGAATGTTTGTAACCAAGCAGATCTCGCCCCCCATTTACTACCATAGTAGGAAAAATAAATACTATGGTAGTCAATGGGGGGGTTTGATCTGCTTGGTTACTGACATTCTTTCAAATATCTTCATTTGTGTTTAGCAGAACAAAGAAATTCATACAGGTTTGGAACAACTTAAGGGTGAGTAAATGATGACAGAATTTTCATTTTTGGGTGAACTATCCCTTTAAGTGTTCACATCAAAACTGAAGTATACTTTGTGATTAACTGTACCCCTTTTTTATTTTGTAGGAAACCGAAGTGGAGTTGTACAACGAGTTTCCTGAGCCAATTAAACTGGACCGGAACGATAGAGCCAAGCCATCAGCAGAGACTTGTAGCTGCTGAGGACCTCCCAGGGGGCGCAACGTTTCACTCTCAGCCTCTCTGGCCTCGTCTCTGCCTCACTCCCTCTCTCTCTTGCGTTCTTTCTTTCATCCCTCCCTCCCTATCTCCTTCCCCAGTTCATCTCCTTCCCTCCCTTTACTCGATATAATCACTGGCCTTTGTAGACGAGCAGACTTCCTCTCATTCAGTATCCTACAAAGTTCGCATTCACAGCCTTAGACACAACACACACACCCACATATGCTCCAGAGGCTCAATTTCCGTACATGAATCCCAACACTGCGCACCAGTTCTGCAGAATCATCGCCTCGCCCACGTAAAAAGTCTTCACAACACTTGAATGGCTCGAGATATTTTATATGATCCCATCCCGCAGTGCAATTGAAATACGTGTGACGTGAACGCTGAAAGATGGGGGGGTGTATTAGAGCATTAAAGCCGTATGTTGGTACCAGAACTACCCGTCATGTTCTTCATCGTTCTGCTTGAAATAAAATGGCGGCCTGGCATAAAGCATGCTACATTTGCCTCTCAAAGTCGTGAACCCGAAAATGCTCCTCAGTTTGTGAGGTCCCGAAGCACTGGAGGTCTAACACTGCCCCCACTGTTACATCTGAGAACTGCAATCCAGCGTACGCCCAATCGCTGTCCTCGAAATGGAAAACGAAAACATGAATTCCCAACCAAGTGATGGGAAATTTAGATATTACATCTAAATTATCTACAATTCATACTATGACTATTATTATTATTATTATTATTATTTTTTTTTTTTTAATCATCAATCCTCATGTCAGCATGACCGAATCACCGCGAGTCTGCCATGAACAAGTAGTGGCGTAGGCCATCTCTTGTCGTATTTTTTTTTCATTTATTTCTTGCCTGGACTCTACCAGTAGCTCAGGATGGTAGAGAATTTAAGTGCTTATCACTCGGATATTTTCCTGTCTGTTCATTATTATTGTAATTATTATCTTTGTTGCATTATATACAAATAAACACAACTAGACAACATTGGGGGAAAACTGAATTGTTCATGACATTTAATGAAACAAAATGCATATACATTGTTCAAGATAAATGTATTTCAAAGTAATAATGGAAATAAAATTAAGTTGTTGAGTAAATGGGTTGTGCATTGAGTGTTTTGGAGAAGTGATATCCACTGGAACTATTTGAAAGGAACAAATGAAATGTGTCCATAAATCAACTATTAAATGTGAAATGTTTATTTGTCATATAAAGTCATGAAAAAAAGAACACATCTACACAATGAATACTTATCATTTTAAGGCATTTTAATTTAAACTAGTCAGTTTGTTCATTCTGAAAAGATGGGATGTCTACAGTATGTAAGGAAGTACACTGTAGTTCTGTTTTCAAGTCCGTGGTTTCTTGTTGGAACCAGTTCCCAGCAGCCATTGCTGGAGAGTCCCAGCCGGCTTGGTCTGCTTCACTGCTTCAAGCTTTTCTTCAGGTCCTTTACCTGATGTATCTTCATCAGGATTCTTCCTCTTAGTGGGCGAGGCAGTTTTCAGCCAGCTCATCATCATTTTACTGCTGGCTGTAGGTTGAACGGTCTGGACAGTGCGGAAAGTCAGTTTTGAATCAATAGGAATATCTAAGATATTATGCATGCATCTCTACATGTACTACACTATATGTAGCAAATTGCATTTCCATGTCAAAGATTTTGATTGCTCTGTTTAGGGCATCCTATTTTTCCTCAAATACTGTCATTATCACAAGGGTGTTTTTGTTTTTTGTTTTTTTTACTTTAGGCACTTTGATTGGTTGATTTTTGTTTCATCTAATAGATTTCAACTTCATAATGTTTTTACTATGCCTTCATTTATTTTTGCCAAATGTCTGTAATGTGTAGATTTTGTTTTACCCTTCTCTGAGACCCAGACAATAAACCTTAAACTATTAAAATCCATCATAAAAATATGAACTAACTACTGTACATTACTGTTCAAAGGTTTGGGTCAGTAAGATTTTTTTTTTTTAAAGAAATCAATACTTTTATTTAGCAAGGACACATTCAATTGATAAAAGGTGACCGTAAAGACATTCATAATGTTGCAAAATGTTATTTTAAATAAATGATGTTCCTTTGAACTTTCTATTCATCAAAGAATAAAGATGACTGGAGTAATGGCTGTTGGAAATTCAGCTTTGCCATCACAGAAATAAATTACATTTAAAATATTCAAATAGAAAACATTTTTTTTTTTTTTTTAATTTTAACAATGTTTCACAACATCACTACTTTTACTGTATTTCAAATGAATGCAGCCTTGGTGAGCAGAAAAGCCTTTTTTTTTTTTTAAATATTAAAAATCTTACCGACCACAAACTTTAGAGTAGTGTATGTATATGAAAAATGTTAATCTAAATAAAGTTGAATAAATAAAACATTTCAATACTTAATATTTTTCAAAACGTACAACTCCTTTCTATCAAATTTAGCAAGAAATAAAAAATAAAAAAAAAGGGGTGGGGGGGATGTCATTTGTGTACATTAAGACAAAAGATTTTGATTTCATTCCAAAAAAATATAATTTCCATCACAGAATTCTAGTAACCATCATTTGAGATATGGTGGAAGTGACACTGTGGTGGGAATTATGACTTTCAGAAAAAAATATTATTCTTCAATTATGTATTTATATACAAATTAAATAAACTAGTGTGAAAAGCGTTTTTTTGTTTTTGTTTTTATTAAACCGGCCAAAAGTTTCACCTTCTTAATCGTGGGGTCTACAGGCTGCAGACACTCTGGGGAGTTGTTGCGGGAATTGTTGACCAGTGACGAGACAGGGTGAAAGGTCAGAGAGGACTTCGGCTGAAGTAATTTCATGGCTTCCAGTGACTTCACTTCTCCAAAGTCCAACCATCGTCTTACCTCATCCTCTCCGTCCAGCACAGCCGGCATCCTGTTACAAAACACATTAACTCGAGGTTAATTTAGACTCATTACAATAAAGTGTATGCCACTGTTTTGATGTGACGTGAAAAGAGTCATATTTATTTGCTCAACCTGTCATGGATGCTTTGAAGATTTGGAGCGGCATCCACAGTAATAACAGTGTAAGTGTACAACGCCTCTCCACCACAAGGAGGAGTCCAGGAGTCAAAGAGACCTGCTATTGTCAGCAGTCGCCACCCGGTCCAGTCAGTGTCGTCTTGATCGTTCTGTAGAAAAGTGGGGGAATAAACAGATGTGTAAGACTGGCATAAGTGAACAAATGCAGTTCTTATGACTGTTAAGCTTGGGCTAACCTCGCCCTGGTCCAAACTTTGGTCGCATTTTGGCTGCTGTTTACTTTGTTGACTGGGCACTTGTCCTCCTTGGCTTTGTGGGAAATATATAAAGAAAGGCTGCTTCTCTTTCTCCAGTCGCCTCCATTCGTAGAAGCCGTCAGCTAGAATGACACAGCGCTGGCCTTTCAGAAGAGGATCCTGTACAATAAGTTTCCAGCAACAAGTCATGTGTCTGTCCACAGCATATTAGTAGATATTTGATGTTTAATAAATAAAAGGGTGCAACAGTGCCCGCTCACTTTTTCAGCAACCTTGGTTCTAGCGGTATTTTCCCATTATTTTTTCCTATTTTTCTTATGCCCACTAAGACCGCATTTATTTGATAAAAAATACAGTAAAACATTAATATTGTGAAATATTATTACAATTTAAAACAAAATGTCATTTATTCTTGAGATGCAATCTTGTAACATTATAAAAGTATTTACTGTCACTTTTGATCAATTTAATGTATCCATGTTCAATAAAAATAATTTCTTGCAAAAAAAAAAAAAAAAAAGGAAGGAGAAAAAAAGAAAAATCTTATCAACTTTTGCTGTGATTTGCTTGACAGTTCCTGATTGGTGGAGATTTCTCTGCAGAATCATGGCTAATGTAGTTTTTACTTCCAGAACCTGTCAGTTACACTATTAATTTTCTCCATAAGGGAATTTATTTTTAACAATAACTTATAAACCTTTAAAGACAGAACTACTGTGAGCTACGAGGTTGTTAATCAATTATATTTCCTTCTGTTGAAGCCATCAGCCCACACAATTTTTTTAAACAATTGTTTAACAGCGGAATTCATGATTCATGAAACTACACTACCCATGATGCTGTACAAAAAAAATTACACCAATCAGAGAGTTGAAAATCCAAAGCTCTTTAGCTCTGCCTTCTCCCATGAAGCACCACAAATGAAGTAATGGAGACATTCTATTGTTTTTATATAATATAAAAACAATATATTTTAAGTTAATTATTTATTGCAAAATATGCACATATTTACAAATATTTAAGTATATAATCCACATATTTAAATGAGCAGTATTATATTTCTCCATTGTTTTTAATTAGTATATTAGTTCTTTTCCTCGCTAAAGCTATTAAGAACAGTCTTATACATTTATTTTTTTGTCCGATTTTCAAATACTTTTTTGCTTCAAATCAAAGTTTGTAATGTTATGATTCACCTCATAACATTACAGTAGCTGGTTGTCTTGGTTCATGGCTTATTAAGCTTTAACAAAGATTTTTCTAAAATCCCTATGGGGAAAATGAATGGAGAAAATGCTTCCGGAACCAGCACAGCTGAAAAAGTGGGCGGGCACTGTTTCACTCGGCCAGTGACTCTAGCAGTGGACGGGGGCTCACTGCTAATGTAGAATAAATGAGGATGTCTTATGTACCTTGTAAGACTTCTTTTCTAGCAGGCTCTCACTGCGACAGTTGGAGGTGTTGTACTGCATCTTATTGGGGTCATTCTCTTTGAACCATGCTGGGACAAGACCCCAGCGCATCGCTGCCAACACACACTCATCTACAGGGGCATCCTATGGAAAGTGGTTTATTTAAGAGCTGTTCTTCAGTGACAAAATTTGTGTGTATATGTTTTGACATGCCTTGTTGAAGTGTCTGTTGGACAGCAGCACAGGACTGAAAGACTGAGGACTCTTGTTGTATGAGGGACGGTATTTGTCTGTGTCTCCATCCTTCCACCGGGGCCTGTGTCGTTGTCCTGTTCGGTCTCGATACCGAGACGCACAACTGAGCTCATCCGGCGCAAGAGTGCAAGCTGTTCTCCCGCACATCCTGGCACATGCCAAACCTGTGTGACATCACCACATATTAGACGGTACATTTACTTAATACCTTAAACAAAATAACTGTGTGATTTGGCATTTCTTTGTTAAAAAGAATACACACTAAATGCAACTCATATAAAAATTGTTTTATATTTTTCAATATATTTAAAAATTCTTTATCCACAAATGTAAATGCATCACAGAAAACCTACTTTTACTCTTTTTAAAGTACCTGATACAATACTGTTTTACAATGCACAACATATGCAATTAGCTTACCAAAATGCTAATATAACCTATTTGTAGAAGTTCTTTCTTTTTTTTGTTCTCTTTTTTTTATTCTTTCTTGTGTTTATTTCAGTATTTCATTTGATTCGTTTGGTTTGGTTCGGTTCGTTTCAAAGAACTGTTAGTAAAGTAATTCACTCACTGTTCCTTTTACGTCATTAAGTTGCGTAAACCGTCATCGCGGGGTTTCTGGCGTCCCAGGGAATGAGAAGGAAAGTTTCTTATTTCTCTTCTATGAACCGGGCACATTGGTTCTCGGTTCAATGGTTTAATGATTTGTTGACTCGACAACCTCTCGGACATATTTCACTCCAATTCATTCAACCATTTCATTGAGAAGAACCGACTCACGAGAACGATTCGTTCGTGAAGCAGTAGCTGTCAGGCCGTTCAAAATGCAGTAACATCGCCGTTACCTCACTTTACTCTAAAAATACGTATTTTAACTTCTTAAAATGATGAACGCCGTTTAATTTTACTTGAAAGCTTATTTTTCTACAAATGTTTCGGCTAGACTGCTAGTTGCATGCAACGGTTTCTGCACACCCAGAGTTTACCGCCTTCATAAACTGGCAAACACGATACAGATGCATTAACAAATAATAGGGACTACTAACAAGGTTAGAAGGTAAAGTACATTCTCACCAGTCAATAACAGGTCCTTATTTTGAAGTAAAGGATGTAAAAACAGAAAGAGCAACGATATTGATGTTCACTGAACATGAACAAGTGTGTATTACTGTGCGTAAACACGAAATAGCGCCCTCTGTCAGGACAACCGGTCATAACTCTTCAAATCACTACTTTGCATACAGAATAGAGAACCAGTTATATAAACCTGATACGAACGCTGGTCTAATAATTAATCAAAATTTCGTTTTTATTTTCAAACACAAACATACATGCAACAGCAATGTTCAAAAGTAGCTTACAAAATGTCTGATACATACGACTAAATTCAACATAAACTGAAATAAATGACAACATAAGCATGAATTTACAAACGCTGATATGTCCACTTACAATACCTTTATACAAGCTTTATTTATTTTTACTCATATAAAAACTCAAAAATAACGTGTTCTTTCCCTATCCCGTGTAGTAACAAAATACTATCAACACTATGACAACAGATTTAAAGAGATAGTTCAACCAAAAATGACAATTCCGTCATCCTTTACTCACACTCATGTCGTTCCAAACCTGTATGACTTTATTTCTTCTGTCAACACAAAATAATATATTTTGAGAAATGTCTTAATGTTTGTGTCCATACAGTGAAAGTGTATTGTCACCAAAAATTTTTCTTCAAAATATCTTCCTTTATGTTCCAAAGAAGAAAGAAAGTCATACAGGTTTAGAACGTCATGAGGGTGAGTAAATGACAACAGAATTTTCATTTTTGGGAGAACTGTTGATTTCACAATATCAAACCATTCTAGTAATCAGTTGCATTTGGAACTGTACAGAAAGACAAAAAAAATAAATGGTAAACTCAAGGTGCCATACTTCTGGCAATGTCAAGTCAGTGGCACTTGAAATCCATAGTGTCAAACACCTTTATTTATCACAACTAGCCATGTCAGGTCTTATTTTGGATAGAGAGTAGTCATAACATATAAACAATTATATTCAATGTTCATTTACATGTTCTTCAAGTTGTGATGAATGAAGTGTCCATAGCCAACAAACATATGAAAGAAAACATCACATTATAGCTGCCAGTCATTTTTATCCATCTAAGAGTTTGAGAATACTTTCTCTCTCTTTTAAAGCTTTCCACGCCTGATCTTTCTCTTTTTTTGTTGGAGTGCGTTTCTTTTGCCTGGCTGCCATGATGCGACGGAAGGCCTCCATGACCTCGTTATCAGCCACGCGAACCCGCTGACGAAGCTCCTGTTTTCGCATCTCTTCCCGTGCCAACCTGCATCAACGGGTTGAAAAGAGAAATATAAGCCTTGTATTTCACAATGCAAATGGAAAAAAAAAAAAAAAAAAAACATACTAAAACATATTTCTACTAATTCTCATTCACAATATGGGTACATCTAAAAATACACAGCTGGCTGCTTTAATACTGCTTCAGTACAATACAGTTATCTGACTAAAACTATGGAAAGGAAAATCATAACTTGTCGCATCTGACTGTTCCTTCTAACTCTTTGAAAGATTACAGGCTTATTTTCATGAGCCAGACTCCATCTTGTGCTGACGGCAGTCTTGATCTGGATCTGAGGCTCTTTCGGTGAAACTCACTTGAGCAGCTCCTGCTTGCGTGAGCGGTTGTGGGCAGTCAGAGCTTTAAGTTCAGCTTGTCTTTTCTGCAGCTCAGCCAGCACCTCGTCTTCAGATTCTCCTCCGACACCTTGCCTCTCATCAGAGTCCAACAGCCCCTGAGACACCAGCTCCTCTCTTATACGAGCCTCCAGAGAGCGTGTGTGAGGCACACTGGGGAAAACAGAATGAGAAAATACAAGATGAAATTCTGTGTGCTTAAATACTGGGCATGATTCATCATTATTATTCCAAAGAAAACATTTTTTGTTTTTACAAGCTTTCATCAAAATGTAATTGCTTTCTCTGCCTCTGAAACAACTTTCAATTTTGGATGATGTCACCCAGGCCATGGAGGCTATTGGATAATCTTGACCAGTAGCTAAATATGTTATCCCATTCATGTCCACTTTTCATTATCCAATCAATTCCCAAATCTACAGTCTTTTCCCTGTCAATGAATGTCCAGTTTCAATGTCAAAGCTTGGAAGAGCCAGGATATTTTTAAATATATCTCTGATTGTGTTCGTCTGAAAGAAGATAGTCATATACACCTAGAATGGCTTGAGGGTGAGTAAATCATGGGATAATTTTCATTTTTGGGTGAACTATCCCTTTACTGGCCCTATATTATTATACTGGTTCACCTGACCCTGATTGGACACGTTTCTGTTTGCATAAGGTGTGTTCTTGTATTCAAAAACAGTTAGACAGAGCACAACAAAATAGTTGTATAAAATAGTTTAGAGTGTCAAGGCTTTACCTGAAGGCTTTACCCTGACTTCGAGGTGACGTACCGGCCCCATCATCCTTCCCTGGAATGTCTGGAATAGGGGAATCCTCCATAGGAGATATGATGTTCTCCTACAAGCATGAAAAAGGATTTGACTGAAACATTTAGCCACTGAAATAAACTGAGCTGCCACAAAGTTGACTAAATGTTGCACCATAAAATGACTTATTTTAGCAAATGATGAGTCACTGACCTCAACAAGCGCTTGTAGAAGACGCTGAGTAAGAGGGCCAAAGGGACAGCCGTCATCAGGAGGTTCATGCTGAGACTCTGATTTCTTCAGTAGGGCATCTACATCTAACCAAACCAGAAGAGTAAAAGAAACAGATGCAAAAAATTCAGTGCTGCAACCGGAATCAAGATACCTCTTTAATGTCACAGTTACCTTTGGCATCCAATTCAGAAAGAGGACCCATCATGCTTTTCTTCTTGTCATTGGCTCTGGCTCCCTCTCTTTGCTCCTCCAACAGGTCCTCTTGAGCCCAGCGTTGGGAATAGTGCTTTCCAAGAGCTGGGATCTGAAAGGAAAACCCCCCCATCAGGGCTCAGAAGTGAACAATCAACGCATTTAACAGGCAGGAAAGGAAAGAGAAAGCTGCAATAATGCAGAGCAGGGACTGAACTTTAAAAGATCTTTACCTTGTAGTACTCAGCTTCATCTTCAGGGGGTTTGAGCAGCTCTTCCAGAACTCTGATCTCTTCATTTGTGATGTCTGCACAGTAAGGCTCCACCGAGGCCCAGAATCTGTTTTACACACATAAAGAATATACACAACCATTCAAAAGTTTGGGGTTGGGGTTAAAATGCTTTGAAAGATCCTTTAAGCTTACCCAAGACAAGCTTACCTCAATATATTTTAAAATGTAATTTATTTATTACTTCAGTCTTCAGTGTCACATAATCCTTCAGAAATCAATCTAATATGCTGATTTGATGCTTAAGAAACTTTTGTTCTTATTATGTGATGCTTAATAATATTATTTTTTTAATGTTTTGTATTATGAATATATTTTATATATCTATTAATATTTTTGTAGAAACCATAATTTTTTCAGGGTTCTTTAATAAATAGGAAGTTCAAAAGAACAACATTTATTCAGGAGAGGAATCTTTTTGTAACATCATAAATGTCTTTACTGTCACTTTTGATTAATTTGATGCACCCTTCCTCCTGAATTCAAGTTCCGACTTGAATTTGTGTATAAATAATTAGATAAAAATCTTTAACTGGATACTGATAGCTTAATATTTCTCCTCTGAAAACAATAAAGCATTAAATGAAAAAGAATTGATATTTGATTTAATTTAATACCTAGTGTTTCTGTAGGCAAAAATCTGATTTGTATCCTAAATCTGGTTTGAATTCATATAAATTTACATTATGGGCATCACAGACAAAACATTCAGTATCAACAAACCTGTTAGGAGCATCATTTTTAGGATTGCGGGGTATATCTTGGGGGTCCACTTCAAATTCAAAGTCCTGAACCTTGGTCTGTATGTTCTTTGACTTCGGTCTACCTGGCCCAGGTCCGGGACCATGACTTCCTTTTCCATCAAGCTTCTGTTTTTTGGGCTTGGAATGACGAGAAGATGCTGCGAGATCTGGATCCTTCCCTAATTTCAGAAACCTTTTGTCCCCTTTTTTGTCCTGCCAGTCTGTAAGAATCTGTTTCAGAGAGAAAACATAAATAATTTTAGACATGGGCAGTAGGTGAGACAAAGACAAATAAAAAAACATTACTTTTCACCTGTCTCTGTTCTTCCAGCGCTCTGAGACGTCGGCTCGCAGAGGACAGGAGTGTTTCCAGCTCCAGCTGAAGCGTGTCCAGCTCTTCAATGCCAATGCCATCATCTTCTGAGCGGCTAAGTACTGCAGTATAGCGTGGACACACTTTCACATGGTCCACAGGTTTGAAATCATAGTACTTCAGAGGTGGGCAGTCCTTCAGTTCACTCATCTTCTCATTAACAGGAACCTATATCTGAAAATAACGAGTATAAATAAAGTCAGGGTTGTGTGAGGTATCCAAAATGGGTTTGAGTAATTCCTTACTATAAATAAGCAACACAGACTGTAAATGATTTTGTTTGGGTGGTAAAGGCATGGTTGCTAGTAAACATCTACACAGAGAGTTAATGCTAGAGATGGACTTCTGTAGATGTTATTTATAAGGTTTTATCTGTGACAATGCCAATCTTGCATGTATTGCACCCCTGTATTCTCTCTCACTCTGTTATGTACCATATGAGAGCAGTGTGAGATCATGAGCAGCCACTGTAAGCTAACGGCTACATGCTAATTCAGCTGCATGCTGTTGAAACCATAGGGAACCAGCTATAACATTTATCAATAAATATGCACATTGGTTGCAATAAAAAAAAGCTTATAACGACATTTTTTTTTTTAAATGTTAAAAGTCAAAACAGGAGGACAACCTGAACTCGTACAAAGCATTTATTCATAAAATATCATTGTTTACCTTCGATAAAGGGGCATCCATTACTGACTAAACCATTATCTCAGCACGGTGGGCGAACGTTCGCCGATTACATTTTAATAACAAGAATGTGTATTACAGGTACTTTACACTAACTTGTGTTTTAGTAACATATATAGAAACATTTTTATGCAAAATCATAATTCAAGATCAGATAAATACTTTCACTTGTCAGTTAACGTCCACAACATAACAGCGCAGCGCATGGAATGGTACATTCCTGAATGAAGCGCGTCCAAGCAGTGTAAATAAAGATTATTTCTTTTTAGAGACTCACGCGAGGTTTCAAACCACAAAAGAGATAATGTTTATTTCAGCACAGTAATATTTTCAGACAAACGCTTCTTTGACTGTAATGTATTTGACCTGTCGTGTTATTTGCCATATAAGGAAGAAAAAGCGAATCAAGGTAAGATTGCTACTGGGCTTGACCGTAAGTACAAGAATAGATGTGAAATGTGCATGAGCGTTTTGGTGTTTTTATAGTTTTATCTCAATTTCAGCGTTTTATTTTTAAATATAAACGTAAGTATATGTATGAAAATACCTTTAATAATCCACCATTCATTCGTTTGTGAATGCATTTAAATCATGCGCGTATAATAATTAAACTGATCTGCACTTCTAATAGCTATATTACGGGAGTGTGAGAACGCAATGGAGGCGTGTTTGAGAATCTCTAGGCGTGGCGTGCGGACTTCCGTCTTCCTCCACAGACCTCATATAAAATGGTAAGAGATTTACATTTCTAGAAAGTTGCTATGATTGATTTATGATTTTTTGTTATAACTCTAGCAGTCAAATTACCAAATAAGCAGCCTTTCCGTAAAACATTTGCATTTAATCACAGCAGTGATTTTTAGGTTTATTTGATCGAGTGATGTTAGTCTGTGTTGATTTGTGCTAGCTGGCTAACGTCAGTGATTTTGCAGGCAAAGCCTCTTTTGGCAAAATCAAAACAATAAATGCACTTTTTGAAATGCACGTTACACGGCATAGATAAAATATTCAATAAATGACACGTGTTTAATTTATTTAGAACAACCAATAGTTGTTAAGTGATGTTGAGGCGGATGATTGACACTTCAGCACCTAAATGTCTGACTCGAGCTCAATGGAATGGCCAAGCGCAAACCAGCTCTTCCACCCACCGACAATCACGTTTCTATGTGTTAATAATTAATATAACACGATTTAAAGACGGTGTGGTTATAAAAGTGTTACCATGAAATCTTAAATTCAATTTAAGTAATAATTCATGTGCCCTCATAATCTTTAATCAAAATAACTTCCCCTCCCACTCTGGTGACGTGTTTACTGGTGCGAGGGCGGGACAACCTGTCACTCACATGACATCACAGCAATAGCAACTAACAACAATCCAATCTATTCCTGATGGACAAAATTAAGTCCTGCCCTGCTCTTTTCTTGTTTGTGAAGCAGTTTTACTCAGAATTATGTTACAGTAGCGAAAAAAAGACGATCGTAACTTCCATTTCATGGCGACTTTAATTAAATATTCTATTTTTTATATGTAGACTGCAACATTGCGACCCTACCTGAATGCGGTGCGTGCCACTCTTCAAGCAGCCCTGTGTCTGGAGAACTTCTCCTCTCAGGTGGTGGAGCGACACAACAAGCCTGAGGTGGAAGTTAGGTGAGGAAATCGCTAATAAACCACGTCCTCCCTCTATATGTGATGTGTTTTCAAACTAATGTGTGAAATGTATGTCTTTCAATACAGGAGCAGCAAAGAGCTTCTGTTGCAGCCGGTGGTCATAAGCCGCAATGACAAGGAAAAGGTCCTGATCGAGGGGTCTATAAACTCAGTGAGAGTCAGCATTGCTGTCAAACAGGTACGAATATGAACCACTGAAGACAGATGTAGTGATGCCAGTCCTTTTCTAGCCATCATCTTCTAAAGATATTGATGGTCTTCTTAGGCCGATGAGATTGAGAAGATCCTGTGCCATAAATTTATGAGGTTCATGATGATGCGAGCTGAGAACTTCTTCATCCTGCGGAGGAAACCTGTTGAGGTGAGATCTGATGTGAAGAACGAACAAGCAGTATGTATCTTATTAAACCAAACACGCATGTCATGCAGGTCTTTTTGGTGGAGCATGTAGGATTTTGGGACAAATGCTGCATAATATAGCTTCATTTCAGGCTATTTATGTAGATTATGAAATCATTTCTGAAATGCTAAATAATGTGTATGTGACACACTGTTTTCTTATTTCCTCTTTTGGGCTTTTCAGGGCTATGACATCAGCTTCCTCATCACCAACTTCCACACAGAGCAGATGTATAAACACAAGCTGGTGGACTTTGTCATCCATTTCATGGAGGAGATCGACAAGGAGATCAGCGAGATGAAGCTGTCAGTCAATGCCCGGGCCCGAATTGTTGCAGAGGAATTCCTCAAGAACGTATGTTTAAGATTTTGCATGTATATCTTTTTTACAGACATATTTAGAAGAATGGAAAATGTCAACTCTTTTAATATATATTTTTCTGTTCTAGTTCTGAGGATGCTTGTCTACATTCCTAATACCCATCAGAGATTGGTGTTGCTTTGGTTCTTGCGGACAAAAACATTCAAAGGTTTTAAATTCTCCACAGAGCAAAGGGGAAAGAGTTTATTAGTTAGCAACCAAGCAAGAAGATCTACAGGAACAACTGGCCAGTCCTGCAGCACTATATGCAGTCCCCTTTGCCTTCTGTTCAAGGTGCTCCTTGTGCCCATGGATATTAACAATTGTACATTTAGTCAAGAATTTATAACTCTTGTTTTCTGTTGTTAGGAAAAAAAGAAAACACACGGTCAAGGCAGGTCCTTAAAAGTATTACCTGTAATTAATATTGATGGGCACAGGAATCTTGTTGGACTGTAGTTTTTTTTTTTTTTTTTTTTTTTTTTTTTTTTTTTCTCTGTTGTCTTTTATATACATGTACTCATGTGCTTAATTTTTGTTACAAAGAAAATCAATTCAATGTTAAAGAGATCATGAGGGGAAAAAAATAATAAGTTTTTGGCAGAGCTAAACTCCAATAAGATAACTATACAAAAAATGTGTAAAACACAATATCAGAATTTCAATAAAAACATATATTGTGCTTTCTGTACCTCTTTGGATTTATTTCTAAACTGCATTCACTTCTTTTTCTTTTTTTTTCTTTTTTTCTTTCAAATGGCACTTTATTGTGTAGTTATTATACTATTGTGCTTTCAATCCACTTAAATTAATTGATCTTTCTGCAGTTTTTTCTTATAAGATTTTTTCTTATAGTGCCATCTGAAACTAGTATTGAGCCAAGATGTTACATTGCCAGGTCAGTTGTGTTCCTCATGCATTTTGAGCATAAAAATTGATGAGAATCATAAAGCTAGACTGAGTACGGAAGTGGATATTGATCTTCAAATGCTTAGTAATCAATAGAGAAGTCCTTTTGTGATCTATCATTTTGACCATGATGACTTTAAAAGATTGGTAACAATGGATACCCAGTCCAGTCAATTAACTGTAATCTGACTGTGATAATGGTTTGTTATTCTGTTAATTGTTCTAGTGAGGACACAATAACAACACAATCAAATTGTTAAAAGGATGGTTCACCCCAAAATGAAAATTGTCATCATTTACTCCCCCTTAAGTTGTTCCAAAACTATACATTTCTTTGTTCTGCTGTACACAAAAGAAGATATTCTGAAGAATGTTTGTAACCAAGCAGATCTTGCCCCCCTTTGACTACCATAGTAGGAATAATTATAATAATAATAATTATACTATGTATATATACTATACTGAAAATAATAATACTATGGTAGTTAATGGGTGGCGAGATCTGCTTGGTTACAAACATTCTTACTAATATCTTCCTTTGTGTTCAGCAGAACAAAGAAATTTATTCAGGTTTGGAACAACTTGAGGGAGAGTAAATGATGACAGAAAATGTTTTATTTTTGGGTGAACTATCCCTTTAAGCGATGTTTTATATTTGCAAGAAATAGGAAACAAAGCAGCCTGGCTTGCTGAATTGAATGTAAGTAAGGCAGAGAATGATTTGCTGAATTTGTGGTTAGCAGGGTTCCCTGTTGTTTATTAAAAACTTTAATAGATAACAACTGTTAAGACTACAGTAAAGCATAAAGCAGTCCCTAGCTGCTCCACGTTTTTTTTTTTTTTTTTGCTGCTGTGCTGCTTTTATTGAACAAGTGCATTTTTCATGGATTGTCAGGGGGATAGCCAAGGCCAAGGCTTTAAATGCATTGTGATTGTGTGATGGCATCTTGCAAAACCTTCAGTCGTGTATTTATTACACCTGCCATCAGCCCTTTGTTCTCCATGGGGACAGGTAGTGAAGTAAATATATATATATATTTCTTAAATTTACCTGCGTCGTCGAGAGCAGACGGCTCTGTATGCTTTTGAATTGCTCTCAAACACCTATAAGTCTGTGCAGTGCTGCTTCAAGTCAAACACACCTATTTTGATTAAAGATTACTTGGGCATATGAATTAAAAAAAAAAAAAAAAAACATTTGCATGGATAAATCATTTATAATAAATATCGCAGTATTCCATATAAAAATAAGAATAGTCTGTTTTGATTTCATGGTAACTTTAAATAGATATTTTGTTTTGTATGTTCTTTTTACTTTTAAAATGAATTATGCTTTAACAGCATGCAATAAAAACACGAATTTATGATAATCATTTATTTTTTGTCATTCATTAACTTTTTGTATTTTGACATTCCTAGTTTTTATTAACGCAACTGTAAAACACTGCGTCAGCGACACCAAACAAAAGCAGCTCAGGTCATGTGACCCACAGCTAAACTCTTATTGGTCGGTGCTCATTTAATCGCCTAACGAAAAAGTATCGACACACTCGACGAAAAAAAAAAAAAAAAAAGAAGAAGAATACTTTGCTTTCTAGGCGGGAGATTGTTAACGTCGGACTTGAGTAGCTCCACATGAATCCATAGTTTTTATTTAAAATCTTCGTGCCAAATATCTGCGTTTGTTGTGACAGGGCTTTGAGTTGTGTGACACTTCTTTCCTCTTCTGTGGCACAGAGTCACAAAAAAAAGAATCCTGCCAAGAGACTGCGACAGCCACAGCAAGATACCACGTCCTTGTGAGTCTGTCACGCACAAACAGAATATCATTCTATGTTGGTTGACAATGCATTATTATTATACTGTTCAAATATGTTTGCACTTATGAAGGTCAAGGGCTGGGTAAATCTGCTATCATAGTGCAAAGGGATGCCAGCTGACCCCACAGCAATTTACACGGAGGATTAATGTAGGCCTAGAGACTTTACATGAGCTGGTTTTGGTGAACAGCTTGCTTGTGTACTTTTGAGAGAGTTAAAAGACATTTAAGATCCCTGGCCATGAAAACAAACCAAAAAATGAAAGAAGTCTTCATTAAATTCAACTGAAATACTAACATTCATGCATACTTGGGGTAAGTTGACCCACCCCCTGTATCTTGGCAACCTTAAACTTTCATTGTCATGTGAACCATATATTTTGAAACCACCCATCATTTCTGCCAGACTAAAAAGGAGAAGCACTTAGGAGGGTGGAAGGCAGCCATTTACTTAAAAAAACAACAACTGTTTTTACCTTGTCAAAGTAACATTTTAGAATAACAGATGTAATGGCTGTTACATCAAAGCAAATTTGTCCAAGTCTAAAAATATTTATGATGCATATTGGTGATAAAGCAATGTCTAAATTCATGCAAATAATTTAGCTAAATATTAGCCTGAATTAGTAAACTAGCTTAGTTCTCCCTGCAGTCCCTAATGGCCTAACAAGGTCAACATTGTAGAAAAATTACCCAGAACCTTTTGACTAAAATGTTTATTAGTTTCAGTGATATTTATCCAGTCATTCTAATTTAGTTTTTGTTTCATTTTAATCAACAAACTCTGTTCAGTCTATTTTTGAGAAGGTTACAACTTTGGTGTTCAACATACTGTTTCAGAAATGCAAACAATTAAAGATACTGAAATATCAACTTCATTTGGTTGGTTTTATGTTGATTAGGTTTGCTTTAAGAAAAGAAATATGATTATTTGTAAAAAGAAATTTGATTATTAAATTAGTTTTTAAAATCGGTAAATTATCTTTACAATTTCACATGAGTTTGATTCAGATTCAGTTAGACAGTCAGTTTTCACCCAGATGGTGCAACTTACCCCTAACCTGGGGTAAATTGAGCCACTGGAACACTTTTTTTCTATAACAAGCCATATTTTTAGAACCCTTTGTCATAGATCTATTATGATTATTGAAAATGATAGGAAACATCCTGAAATTACTTTAGATACTTTCATTGTACTTCTGCCTCATTTTGCCTTATCTTGAAGACCACATGTGTATATACTCTCCCTTTCAAACATTCATTCATTTATTTATTCATTTTTATATTATTTTATATTTATTCACTTAAATATTGTATTTTTTGAATGAATAATATTAATTGTATATAAAAATTAAGATTACTTATATGAGTACTTACTAAAGTTTACTGGCTGTGTTATCTGATGTGGTATTATGTGCAAAGTTATTTGTGTTTCAGTGGTAGGCGAGTATGTGTTGGCCTGCAAGCTTGTGATAATGTAGTGCATTGTGATAGTTTTTCTAAATGCATGACTTTGGTCAGGGCTTTGGTGTTTGTAAGTCAATACTCCATCTCAGGCTTTTCGACGTCACCCACATCTCTCTCACATACCTTCATTACAGATGCCTTCACGTACATCTATTCTTCAGTTATCTTTTGCAGTTCATAAATTGTTTTATTTTCCAGCAACTGTTGAAATATCATTCAAGTGCTGTGGTTTAGAGAAGGCTGATTTTTGCCAGGGTCATCTGCTCCCAAAATCATGAGCCACCTATTGTTAAAAGTTTATGTACCAACCATATTGTGAGCTTAACCTGACAAAAATGTATAAATAAAGAGTATATGTTACTGGCATTATTGTAAAAATGCAGAATGTTTTCTGTTAGGGTTAGGTTACAGTATTTATAACTAGCTGTATATAAAAACAGTAGAAGGGAATGCAACAATAGCGACGTAAAAGCAATCCATTGAACTCATTGTAATTCTATCCCTCACATCCTCATTTTCATTCCTGTCAAAAATTTAAATATGGAGCTACCCTGACTAAGTTCTATAAATATGCATTCACACAACTAGTCAAAATACACATTACTAATTTCTGTTTCTGATTCTGATCTTTTTTTAAAAACATATTTTGTTTACCTTTTTAAAATCTAAAGGTTCATGCTTAAAAAGGAATTTAAAATGTGGCTTATATATATATATATATATATATATATAACAACAACAACTAAAATTAGAGTTATTTATTGTAATGGGTGAGTTGAACCGGAAAGTGAAAGAAAAGAAGCGTACTCAATACTTCAGCTGAAGTACAAACCTCAGACAGCAGAGGGCGCTAAACAACCACAGAGGACAGTGGTGATGCATTGTGGGATTGAGAATACAATACTAGAATCAGTAGCACAATCATGTTACTTACCAAAAGCTCATGTGTACACTTTACTGCAATCATATAATCGGTTATTGAATCTATTCAGCTGGAAATTATTTTTTTAGTTAAAAAAAATTATTAGAAAAGCACAACTGCAAGACATTTTGATGAATCATCACTGAAATCTGCCCAATGGCTGTGTGGGGCGCTGTAGAGCTGGGGAGGGTTCAAGCACCCTCTTCCCCGCTTAGTATCATGATACATACCTGACAAAGCCATTCGCTAAACTTTATGACTCAAAATAGACTTAAAAATCTGAAACTGTGTGTTACAGAATGCTGAGCACATTTACAATTTAGCACTGAGTTTATATTGAGGTCTATGTTTGGGGTGAATATTTTGCACTTACAGACGAGCCGTGACTGGCCTGTACTGATTACCATGGTCAGTAGGGGTGTAACAATACATCGATATAGATCGATATATCGATCTACTGTCTAATGATACGATGCATCAATGCAACATGTAAAATTTATAGAGGCACCTTTGTTTTAACACTCGAAATATTGATCGACATAACCCTGAATCGTATCGGAAAATATTGTATCGCTGGCTATGAGAATCAATATTGTATCGAATCGCGATGAACCGTCTGATTTACACCCCTAATGGTCAGTGGTAATATATATATATATATATATATATATATATATACACATTTTTTTTTTTTTTTTTTTTTTTAATGGCATGTAATCACTGAAAACACTTTTTTTTTTTTGTAAGATCTGCAGCTCACATGCTCAGTGACTCTTGTGCTGCCTCTCAACAGCCTGAATGATCCAGTCACTGAGGAGCAGAAACCACAGGCTAAGTGGTTCGATCAAATTAGCCAACATACTAAAGAGCAGGGCACTATTTACATGCCTAAAGTATCTGAGGCGCGTGATATACATGATATACACCGATTAGGCATAACATTATGACCACCGTCTTAATATTGTGTTGGTCCCACTTTTGCTGCCAAAACAGCCCTGACCCGTCCACAGATGCTCGACTGGATTGAGATCTGGGGAATTTGGAGGACACGTCAACACCTCAAACTCATTGTTATGCACCTCAAACCATTCCTGAACCATTTTGCATTGTGGCAGGGCACATTATCCTGCTGAAAGAGGCTACAGCCACCAGGGAATACCGTTTCTATGAAAGAGTGTACATGGTCTGCAACAATGCTTAGGCAGGTGGTACGAGTTAAAGTAACATCCACATGGATGGCAGGATCCAAGGTTTCTTAGCAGAACATTGCCCAAAGCATCACACTGCCTCCGCCGGCTTGCCTTCTTTCCATAGTGCATCCTGGTGCCATGTGTTCCCCAGGTAGGCGACTCGCACGCACCCGGCCATCCACGTGAGGTAAAAGAAAACGTGAGTCATCAGACCAGGCCACCTTCTTCCATTGCTCCGTGGTCCAGTTCTGAATTTCACGTGCCCACTGTTGGCACTTTCAGCGGTAGACAGGGGTCAGCATGGGCACCCTGACTGGTCTGCGGCTATGCAGCCCCATACGCAACAAACTGCGATGCACTTTATATTCTGACACCTTTCTATCAGAACCAGCATTAACTTCTTGAGCAATTTGAGCTTCAGTAGTCCGTCTGTTGGATCGGACCACACGGGCCAGCCTTCGCTCCCCATGTGCATCATTGGCCGCCCATGACCCTGTCGCCGGTTCACCACTGTTCCTTCCTTGGACCACTTTTGATAGATACTGACCACTGCAGACCGGGAACACCCAACAAGAGCTGCAGTTTGAGATGCTCTGACCCAATTGTCTAGCCATCACAATTTGGCCCATGTCAAACTCCCTCAAATCCATACGCTTGCCCATTTTTCCTGCTTCAAACACATCTACTTTGAGAACAAAATGTTCACTTGCTGCCTAATATATCCCACCCACTAAAAGGTGTTGTGATAAAGAAATAATCAGTGTTATTCACTTCACCTGTCACCTTGTTTTAGTAAACCGTGGCCACATTGTAATTCCCAATCCCAAAAAAGGGAACAAATTTATAAGTTGTGTGAACGAATTCTTAATTTGTGGCCATAATTTAACTAAAACAAGGAAACAAATTAGTAAATCGTGGCCACGACTTACTAAACAAGTAAGTTCGCATGTCATGTGCGAGGCTCCGTATTTGTGTGAGTATGTTAATATGCTATTACTAGGATGTTGCTTGAGACTGGCCCAATTAAAAGATCCGATCCCAAAAAGGGCTGCATATATAAAACAAAATAGCAGTTTGATTGGCATTGATTAGATAAGTTTGATTAGAATTGCATTATAAATATACTTTATTATTATGGAAATACCTGAGAGGGCTTGAAGAACACATATATTGTCGTAGTCGTGTGTTTGTTATATTCATGTTTAATCAATTAAAGCGTTTCTTTCTATCTCCTTTTTATTCAGTTACAGCGATAGTATGATGCCCATTAGGGGATTTCCTGGAACAACGTGCGTTATATGACTTCTCCGAGGCATATTTAGAATATCTGCTCAAGGGCGCTCTCCAGCGTCCAGTATGAAACAGACGTGTTTAGTAATGCTCACTCCATCATATTCTGAGTAAAAATAGTAAAAATAATACTTCTCTCTAAAGAACTTTAAGGAAAACATATAATCAATATTTTTCTCCAGTGTACAGAAGTGTACAGGACTGGGGTTTTTTTTCACAGTGAATGCATAAAGCACATATTTCATATTAAATACATAGACAGACTTTGATTTTGCATACCTCCTGACAAACATAAAGAAATTGTCACAGATTTTTTTTTATCATAAAACATAATATTTTATAAAAAATTCGTAATCCGCATTTTCATACAACTTTTCTGTAAAATAAAAATATTATTAGTATTTTTTAATTATTATAGTTATATTTATCCTTAAAAAATTTTTTTTAATAATGAAAGTTATTACAATAGTAATATTTTTTTATTTGGTTTAATATTTGTATTTAGCAAAAATGATAATAATAATAATAATAATAATAATAATCATTATTAGTCAAATTAATATATTAGCACAACATTTTCAGCCAAATTGTGCAGCCCTACAAACAAGCAAAACAAACATGATATTGCTTATAACTTTTTTTTTCATTTGTTTTATAAATCGCAATTTTAACCAGAATTAGACCAGAATTTTTTTTTTTTTTTTTTCAAATCGTGCAGCCCTAATCCCAAAATTATATTTTCATCCCTAGATATGGCTCAGCATACTTCTTCAATGTAAATCTGACCCGTTTTATTGAGTTCAGTACCTTAGAAAAGTATTGCATACATTTTCTCAACAAGTCACAATTTGTGGTGTGCCACAGTTTAATACTTAGGGATAGAGTTTTGATCCCTAACCTTAAGTATGAGCAATAGTAATTAGTAATTACCAGCTGCTTCTTCTACTGCTTCCTCCTTTTGTGTCCTCAGCCCTTCATGAGAAGACCCACAGATGTCCTATTTAACAAACAGCACAGCTGTCTGGCCTGAGCTCAGGAAGGACCATATTTGTGCGGAAGTGTCCATCAGTTCATGACTATGTTCTGTTGCCAGGGGAACAGTTGGAAGTGGGATTTCCTGTTCCCAGAGAGGGGAGAGAGAAAGAGAGACATGTTTTGTTGTGTGCTGAGGTAAAAGAGGGCATTTCTAAGAACAGGCTCATTTGCTCTTTGTTGTTTGAATGGCTTCTCTAAATCACACATTACATTAGATGACCCATCATACCTGGATGCTATCGATCTACTGGTGTGCTGATGCGGGGGCCTTTTATGCCATTATATTGATTAGGGATTTTTTTTCCCACCTCTTTCATGGTCAGCAAAGCAAAAATAGTCTGATCACTCTGAGAAGCAATAGTACATCTTCCAACCACAATCTTCCACAAGCCACATGATTTGAGGTATCATTCATGTCTGTAGCACAGGTGTGAGATGCATTCAAATCACTAACCCTAAATTGATTGCTGGAACAGAAATGGAAATAATTATGACTAGGGTCGCGTGATATATTGGATATTACAGACATTGGAGTTTTATTTTTCATTTATCAATATCTTACGATTTAATTGTGCTCATTTCCCCTATTTTTACATTAAAGGGGACCTATAATGCCCCTTTTCACAATATGTAATATAATTCTCTGGTGTCCCCAGAATGTGTCTGTGAAGTTTCAGCTCAAAATACCCCACAGATCATTCATTATAGCTCATCAAATTTGCCCATATTTTGGTGTGAGCAAAAACATGCCGTTTTTGTGTGTCCCTTTAAATGCAAATGAGCTGCTGCTCCCGGCCCACTTTCCAAAAGAGGTTGGAGCTTTAACAGCTTGCGCTTCAGTTGCTCAACAACAACAAAGCTGGAGAATCTTACGCAGCCAAAATGACGATTGTTAGTAACAGTGTTCAGCCTTACATTGTTCAAACCGGAGTCGGACACTGATGAAGAGTCTAAGGAAGGGAAGAAGTTTAGAAAGAACTTTTAGAATGCACCTAGACATTTCTGAATGGTTAGTGCATAAATTTATGTGGTTGCTGTGGAGTTGATTCAACTCATCGACTAGGATGTGCCATCATGTTAATCTTTTGTGCAAATCCAGCATTGAATTGACACTAATTTGTGAAGCAGTCCAGCATAAAATGACATCTCATTAGTAGTCTAAGTTGTTTTGTGGGTGAGTCATAAGTAATACCGATACATTTCTGTCAAACACAACTTCTGTTTGTGCTAGCATAAAGTAATAGAGCGCATGGAGGCTAAAGGAAAGCACACAGAAATTGGAGCTGACTGAACCGAAGAAACACATTGCATTACTTAAAAATACTTAGATTTTCTTCATCTGCAGCTTTGCCGCACTTGCGAAAACAAAATGGTGGCACCGTGGGTGGAAATGTGGGGCGGTAATATTATAGTAAGATACCCTTCCTATGTCACTAGGGGAGAGAAATCTGAGCGGCTCGTTTTTTCGCATGCTTATAGAGAAAGGCTTACCAAAACAAAGTTACTGGGTTGTTCTTTTTCATGCTTTCTGGGTTGGTAGATGCACCGTGAACCCGATTATAGCACTTAAACACTAAAAAAGTCAGATTACCATAATATGTCCCATTTAAGATTACCTTTTGCCATCATCTAATGCTCACTTAAAGATAAAGATAATTAAAAACACTTGGAAATGTAATATTTAGCCAGCCTTAAAATAATATAACTTTTTCATACTGCATAATGTTGTGATGCTTAAATTCACTTGTAGTTTTTAGTGTACGTTTGATATTTAATTTATTTAGGCAAGATGTTATGTAATTTTAATATTTGACATTAGTCCCACCCTACATTTGTTTTTCTTGTTCAAGAAGCCGTTTCACTCAAATTTACGTCACATTAGGTAAGAAAAGACTATTGTAACTTCCATTTCATGCTGATTTTAAAATGACTGTGAATTTTCAATTGATGGTGTATAATGTGGAAATGTTTGACAGGAGGCTTTAAAATGATGTGTCATCTTCAAAGCAGCCAGTGACCCAGTGAATTTCATCTCCATATCCCATCATTTTGACTGGCAGTTTCTCTGGAGTTATGAGCAATACCTCATTTCATATTACCAATAAAACTCTCCACCAGACACATCCCATCAGCCTGGGCCGAGAACTAATAGTGTGATACTGCAAACCAAATCAGACAAAGTAAAAAAATAAAAAAAATAAAAATAAATAAATAAAATAATACAATCCTCTTGGTCTACCCACACTGGCTTATTTGTCCCTAATGGATCATTCATTCTCTTAGAAAACAGCATATAGGACACAAATACTAGACGTCATGAATGATGTTCAATCGAGCCTTTGATCTCTTCCTAACAATTAGGAAAAAAGGAAAAAGCTAAAAGGAAAAGCCCCTCCTTTGGTGGGTAAATGACATTAGAAGGGTCTATTTATGAGGATGTCGTCAACAAGGGTTGGAAGATGTGTGTGCGGTTAGGGGGGTTGAGGAGGGCTGTGGACTGATTAATTTCAGACGGAGTCTGATTCATCACAGCCAGTCACCTGATTGCACTTTAAAAAGGTACTCCTCTCAAAAAGCCATTCAGGCCAAATCCATCTCCCAAGGACAGTCAAATCAGTTCCTCTGCTGTTTCATGCACTGGTTATAAACTCACACAAGATGACCTGGAGACTGTATGCTAATAATTCAGCAAAGTCCAAGGATAATGACAGTTTCTGCTGTTTTCTTTGTAAATCTTAATATGCATTCACCATCTGAGATTGTCTTGACAAAAAGGCCATGCAGAATAACAAAGTTGTACTTATCGACATTAATTAAGTTGGACAACAAGAAGCATAAAAAGAATCTCATTTGTTGCTGAAGGTGTAATAAATTAGCCTATATATCGATCAGTATGACAAATGTGTTATGTTAAAACCTTTCAACATATCTATTGCTTCTAAAAACAACATTGATGTTTATGATTGGCACAGCTAGTTGTCACACTATTTACTCCAGTAAATATTTACCTAAATACTGAAAATATTGGCTACAAAAAAGCTATTCATTGTTGATGCCCAGTAAAACAGATTCATTGTTTTAACATGCTCCCCTATTGGGGCATGTTGTCACAAAAGGTCAGTGCATGTTAAAAGAAATTTCATTTTTTCCTATAGGGAACAAGTTATTTTTTCTTCATTCCATGGGGTATGTTGTCACATTGGAACCTGCCACAGCTTAAGGCTTTTTAATAATAATAATAATAATAATAATAATAATATAACAATTATGAAACTAACAAAAACACAAATTATGAAACAGCAAAATTGTAAAAGGTAAAATTATCAGACTGCTGTTTTTACCAAAAAAAAAAGAAAATAAAAATAAAATGAATAAATAAAATGAGTAAATAAATAAAATTATAAAGAAATAAATTAATTTTAAAAATGTACTATTTAGTTTTACTTTTAGAACATGACATCTTGCCGAAATCAGACATTATCGGTTAACCTTTTTGTTACAATATTATATCTTGCCCTAAAATATTTTTATAGTGTTTTTATTGTTTAGTTGTTTACCCAATAACTATAAGTAATATTGCATTTTTGTAGAAGAAAAATTATTTAATCTATTTTTGGAGATTTTTAATCAAGATGTTTGAAACCAACATACGAAACCACTGCTACACAATACAAGCATCTGTGTAACTGAACACTCTAAAAAATGCTAGGTTAAAAACAACACAAGTTGGGTTGAAAATGGACAAACCCAGCGATTGGGTTAAATGTTTGCCCAACATACTGGACAGTTTTATTTAAACCAACTATTGTTTACAAATTACTGTATGGCTGGCATAAAATGAACCCAAAATAGATTGGAAATTAAAAATCAGACACAATTACTAGAGGCAACAATAATAATCAAAAGATGAACACATTAATAAGGAATTTAATAAATGTTTGTTTAATTATTATTCATTAAACCTATAAATAAATGCTCAGTTATTAAACATATTAATAAATGCTAATTTCCAATATATTTTGGGTTCATTTTAAGCAAGCAATACAGTAATTTAAACAATTGTTGAGTTAAATAAAACTATCCAGCAGGTTGGGCAGACAATTAACCCAACCACTGGGTTAAAACAATCCATTCTTTTTAACCCAGCATTTTTTAGAGTGAATATAACCCTTGTGACAACTAGCCCCAGTGTCCCCTGTTCAAAGAATAATGTCAGATGACGCATATGTTTGAGGGCTGCTACTGAATTTATTAATTCACTGTAGATTACCTCTAAAAATGAGGCACTGTTGTTTCTCTTTCTGTGCAAACCCCTACAAATCATTCAGTCCACCATCATTCAGTGCAAGTGAGAAATTACATCCATACATCTGTAACTGACAATACATAATTTCCGGTTAATGGTCAAAAAATGATTTCACTCTGAAAAGCAAACAAATAATGTAACCACAAATACAGAATGCAGAGCTTAACTGAAGTTACAGTATTAATGATTGAATAGAAACACTCTTATGTTCCTGAAATGCTGCCTTTGATGCCATTCACACAGGATGTGTTTATTTATTTTTCCTTTGCATTATTTTGATAATTGTCTATATGAATGTAAAGAGGTGGATGGCTTGAATAGTTGTCATGTTTTTTCAGCTCCTCACACCATGAACATTGTGTTTTTTCTTGAGAGTTCTAGTTTTAAATACATGTTGCATTCTGTTCAATGCCACTCTCTTGTCTAGCTGGTTTAGAACACTTCCTGTGTGAACAACCCATTAGAATTTGGCATTTGTCACCTACCTTTTAGAACAGCCTTCATTTTGTGTATATGCCTTAAAATGCTGACTAGCTAGACAGCACACTAGATTTTGTTACACAGCTTTTGGGTCTGCTAAAATAGTGTACTACTAGGACTAGACTGGATTTCATCTGAAAAAACTCAACAGTTAAAGGGATAGTTCACCCAAAAATGAAAGTTTTATCATCATTTGCTCAGCCTTATGTCATTCCAAATCTGCATGACTTTCTTGACATTTATTCATTTAGCAAATGCTTTTATCCAAAGTGATCTAAAAATGAAAAATACAACAAGGGATTCATCTATTAAAGAGGCAATAAACACAAAAAGTGCTAGTAATTCAGTTTCAGACATCTTTCAGAATAGTACAAGTACTTTATTCTGCGCAACACAAAAGAGGATATTTTGAAAAATATATTTTTTGTCTGTACAGTGAAAGACAGTGGGGTCCAGTTTTTTTTGGACCCTAACGTTCATAAAAATATCTTGTGTTCTAAAGAAGAAAGAAATGCATACAGGTTTAACATGAAGGTGAGTAAATGATGACAGAATTTTCAGTTTTGGGTGAACTATCCCTTTATGAGATACATTATAGTAACAATCAACAAATGACCTTTGGCTTTGAGTCGCTCCACAAGTGTTTGTCAAAGAGTCATGAATGACAGCAGTCACTGCTGAAGAAAGTAGTGTGTGCTTACCTACTACTTTTAATTTCTGTAATTACATTGGTGTCAGATGGTCGAGACATATCACTACACAGTAGCTTCTTGGAATCTTGGAGTCTCTGCGATCCAGTGGTCAGGAAGTGTAATCGAGACCCCACAACATGACTGCGTATTTTGACCCTTAAGCTTCAGGATTGGACTTGTCCCATTCTGATTGTAGGAAGTTTCGACTTCGACCACTAGGGGCTCTATTGAGCCTGATCTCAATGTTACAGGAAGTTCTCATTCACAACATTACTTGTCAACACAACCCGGACAGGTTAACAAGGCTGATGGAGCATCAGAGGAAGACCACATGAGAGCAAAAACACTTTGTTGCTGTATACAGAAGGGTAGAAAACAGGTCTGTTGACCAATTCACACATGGCCTTCTCCATTCACATTCAAACCCTTTCCTGGATGCCACCATTAAACTTCCGAGTGCAGACCTTGGTGTGAGAAGCTCCCGTTAAGGGGTAGAGCCTCATCCTGTAAGGAACACAGCGATTAGATCTCTCTCAAAAGCACTGGTCTCTCTGGTCTGAGGTATCCGTCTGCACACCGTCAGTCTCACCTTTTAATGCGGCTGATCTGCTCGCACAGGAAGGACAAGTACTGAGTGAGCTTGACCATTGCGATGATGAGCGTGCCCCCCACCAGCGTACATGTGGGCCAGAGGAGGGAGCTAATGATGGCCCCGCGGCCATAGAGACGTGTCAGGAGGACGCTGTCCTGCTGCTCTGAGGGGTCGTAGTAACACAAAACCTGTTGGTGCGTCTTCAGTCGCTCGGAGATGTTCATCACGATAGTGTGCATCAGCGTATGATCCTTGCGGCACTTCGGGATGTAAAAACACTGATGGGAAAGAAGGAAATGCATTTGCTTCAGTTCAGCCCAGTTCAATTTGTTCAAATTTTACATTCTCAGAAAGTACACTATCTTCTTGGGGACAAATTGTAAATTGATCATTTTACCCTGCGTCCTAAATATTATGTGAGATTAGAATAAGTATGTCTAAAAAAACAACAAAAAAAACATGGTATGGATGGTCTACTATTTCCGGTAGATTTTCAAAGTGTGGTTCCATGCACACTTTAACAGCTAATATTCCCCACATTGTGTTCTGGTGAAGGAACTACAAACACAAATAAAAAGAACTACAAACATGACGAATATGTGTGAGACCGACGGTTAAGTATAAATGCTCTGAAAGGGGTTTAAGTTATTAATAATGAATAGGTGCATTTAGATGGAGCATTGTAATCGTTTTAAAAGTCCAATCCGAATGAAAATGCTCCATATAAACACCTCAATCGGAATAAAAATGCCCAAACCGAATGAAATTGTAATCGGTTTCAGAAGGGTGGGATAAACCTTTCTATAAACCGAACAAAATAAAAATTCTGCCATGTAAACACGTTAAACTGATTAGTTTGCGTCTACTTCATCACGTCAAGAAACCAGGAGTCATCAGAATGCAAAATGGCGACGGCAAAATCAAACTAGAGTAAAACTGAAACAAAACATTTATTAAATACACTGAAGGAACTCAGTGTATCATTACTACTAGTATTGAGATGCTCCTTAGAAATGCACAGCCACCAAACAGGTCAGCTTCTGGTGGCCATCTTTTCCTCATACCTTCCAGCAGTAATATGCTACAAATTCATGCTGTTGCTTGATTAAAAGCACTTTACATAAATATAGCGCACATAAAAAATAATGGAACTCCATGTTGACAGGAATAAAAAGGCAGCAAACAGGACATAAGCTAATGTGCGCATGTCACAAAGTCATTCCAATTGAAATTCAATTCGAAATAAACATTCAGTTCATACATAAATTGACTTTGATACACCTCTTCTATGATGATTTTAATTTATGAATTTAAATTCATTATATTTTTATGATATTTTGGGGGGACAAAGTTAAAAATATCAGGGTGATGCAGTTTATAATGAAGAAAAAAGAATGATTTATTATTAAAAAATATATATTATGTTGTTGTTGTATTAAGTAGTTTGGCAAAATCTTTTATTCATGTTTTTTTTTTCTAAATAATAATTGAGATGTGTACACTCCCATTTCATAGTGTGTAAGGACAATGTGTTGGTTGATGGTACTTGATGGTCACATCAGGGCCTGTATTTATCAAGCTTCTCAAAGTGCCATTTCTTTCTTAAGTGCTGAGAATTTATGAAATTTACTCCTACTTTCAAACTTATGCATAAAAGCAAGTTATCAAATTTCCTAAAGCTAAGAATCACTCTTACTCTCCCAGTTATTTAAGACAGCTCTAGACGTCTCTCAAGTGGTTAGGAGTTGCAAGTAGGGGCTTGTGATGGCACCGAGGAGACAGGGATGTGTGCAAATCTTTCAGGGGAATAAGAATGTTTTTGAAATGTTTGACGACGAGCAGTTAATCAAAAGTTATCGTTTGGACAGAGCAGGCATCATCTTTGTCAGCGCTGATTAATGTTGGGCTGAATTGTTTGACTAAGGGGCTGTTCACATATCACTTTTGCGCACGCAAATTCGTTATTTCAAATGTAGGCGCGTTAAGCGCGCTCATAATAGAAGCGGCGCGCATGCGGTGCGGCGCGCTCGTTTTGTCTAGGCGTGCCTATGCCATGGCGAGATGAAAACATCTAAACTTTTCAGAATGCCGTAAGCACACCTCAGGTCATGTGACAAGAACCAACTGCTCAGCTTTGGCCTTTTCGTAACAACATCAAACTCACAGGGCGGGTTTTTATTTCATCTCCAAAAATATATCTAGTAGTAGAGCTAATGCAAGTGCTTGAAATCAATTAATCTTTTGCTGATACTTCTTCGTCATCGTGACATCGTGAGCGCAGTTCATGGTTTCACAGCAACGACAGATGCCACGGGTGTCCGTGTTTTGCTTGTTATGTTCTGTTTTGGCCTTTAGAGGTCCTCATGGTGCTCTCATGTCCAGCTTATTCTGCTTGAAATTAGTGTTATTAGGCTCACATGTGTCTCGTTCAGCTGTGTGTATTTAAGTGACTGTGGATTATTCCTTCTGTTATTTTTTTGTGGATGTTCTCATCTGGAGTTTTTGCTTCAAGAACTTTTGAATCTTTGGATTATTTCTTGTGGAATGCCCATTTGGACAGTTTTTGTTTTTTGAGAACTTCTTTTGCTGTTTTTGCTTCAGCGGTGGATTTGTTGTTGCTTGAACTTTTATTAAAAACATATTCTGCATCTCAACTTCTCCAAAGTGCGTCTTACTGTTGGGTTCACCATTCTCAGAGTCCTGGCTCTGACAACGGGAGCACAAGCGCTTGTGGAAAGGAGGAGAAAGCACATGTTTTTAGGCGCGATATGTGAACGGCTCCATTCAGCAAGCAGTAGCACTGCTTCCTCGCACCAGTTTAGTTTTTTTTGGAATCCATGGTGACTGATTGTATCATAAAATCTAGGCTATAGGCAGGTCCGTTAACAGCCCACTGGTTTAAAATGTGCAATTAAAACATGGTGGAAAACGTGTTTCTTTCATTTCCAATGTGTATATAATGTATTCTCTTGAAAATTCTTTATTGCCAAATGTGTGTTGAATGTAAACTCCTTTTAGGAATTTGTGAATTTATCTGAGAATATTCATAAATAAGGAAATATTCAGTGATTGGTCCATGCCTATGTCGTCATCCAAAATTCTGTTTGTGGCACAGCAAAGTGTCATGAATTATCTTTAAGACTGACACTGACACTAAGATTTAGTCCTACACTTTACTTAAATTACGACTGAGATGCTTGATAACTAACTTTTTAAGCGCAGCTTTGAGCCAAGATTTTTTTTTTTTACTCTTAAGTCAATTCCTAGCAGTGTTCTTGTGAGTAATTCTCAGAGGCTTGATAAATACGGGCCCAGATTTTTACACATATTTAGAAACATGCAAGGAATTTCTAGAACTTGGAACTCTTACTGACTGGTTTATCTTTTGAGGATAAGTGACAATGTGCTGTAAACTTAACAAAATTTTATTTTTTGGACAGTGAGGTTTGTACACAATGTTTTGTTAAGTAACCTAAAAAGAATGATTTATGTGGTAAATAAACTGGTTTTATTCAAGGACATAACTGTTTAACAGAATCAGCCTGACCACATCGGGTTTCGCCAATAAAAAAGAAATTTATTCAAATCAGGTAAATAGATCCTTGTGTAAATGTGCGTTTTTACAGAATAGTGTCACAGAAGAACTGCCCATGCATGTAATGTGATATATCCCTATAGTTAATGCATATGGCTAGGTGTGGTGTACCTCAGGGTTGGCCTCATGGGCCTCCTCGTTGTATGACAGTCGCAGAACTTTCCCGGTGGAGTTCAGACTGACGTAAACCTGAAGACAGGGATACCTGGAGCTCTTCCGGCATTCTGAGCCGCAACTGTAGCTGCAGTTAATCTCGGCAACTATACCAGAGTTCAGCACTGTGCAGTTTGACTCCTCTGTCCAAACGCTTAGAGAAAAGAAATGGGGACAGAAGTAGAATAATAAAGTTAAGAAATCGCTTAAAATTACATTAAATGCATACAGGATATGCCAAGATTTGCTGATTGTGGGTTATATGGTTAACTCAAAGTGTGTTTGAGTTGAAATAAAAAGCGAGGTAGATTTGCAGGAGCAGGATGAAGCACACCTGACCTTAACCTGTGGAGAGTTGTGACCAGTGAAAAGTATGTTTTTGAAGGGCATCTGAGTTAGTCACCATTAAATCAAAGCAGGCAATATTTACCTTTAAGTGCATGTTATTCTAAATAAAAAATAAAACTTTTTATACTCCTCCCCTCCAGCCACCTGTCATTTACAGACTATTTTTATGATCCTAACGGTTCCTAATGGATATCCTGTCATATATACACCGATCAGGCATAATATTATGACAACCTTCCTAAATTTGTGTTGGTCCCCCTTTTACTGCCAAAACAGCCCTGACCCGTCGAGGCATGGACGCCACTAGACCCCTGAATGTGTGCTGTGGTATCTGGCACCAAGATGTTAGCAGCAGATGCTTTAAGTTCTGTAAGTTGTGAGGTGGGGCCTCCATGAATTGGACTTGTTTGTTCAGCACATCCCACAGATGCTCGATTTGATTGAGATCTGGGAAATTTGGAGGCCAAGGCAAACTCGTTGTTGTGCTCCTCAAACCATTCCTGAACTATTTTTGCTTTGTAGCAGGGCGCATTATCCTGATGAAAGAGGCTACAGCCACCAGGGAATACCGTTTCCATGAAAGGGTTACATGGTCTGCAACAATGCTTAGGTAGGTGGTACAAGTTAAAGTAACATCCACAGGGATGGCAGGACCCAAGGTTTCCCAGCAGAACATTGCCCAAAGCATCACACTGCCTCTGCCGAGGTGCTTTCTTCCCATAAGCATTGTACACGCACCCGGCCATCCACATGATGTAAAAGAAAACGTGATTCATCAGACCAGGCCACCTTCTTCCATTGCTCTGGGGTCCAGTTCTGATGCCCACATGTCCACTGTTGCCGCTTTCGGCGGTGGACAGGGGTCAGCATGGGCACCCTGACTGGTCTGCAGCTATGCAGCCCCATATGCAGCAAACTGCGATACACTTTATATTCTGACACCTTTCTGTCAGAACCAGCATTAACTTCTTGAGCAATTTGAGCTTCAGTAGCTCATCTGCTATATCGGAACACACGGGCCAGCCTTGGCTCCCCATGTTCATCAACGAGCCTTGGCCACGCATGACCCTGTTGCCGGTTCACAACTGTTCCTTCCTTGGACCTCTTTTGATAGATACTGACCACTGCAGACCGGGAACACCTCACAAGATCTCCAAAACTGCAGATCTTGAGATGCTCTGACCCAGTCGTCTAGCCATCCCAGTTTGGCCCTTGTCAAACTCGCTCAAATCCATACGCTTGCACATTTTGCAAATCGCTTGCAAATCCATACACCTGCTTCAAACACAACAACTTTGAGGATGAAATGTTCACTTTCTGCCTAATATATCCCACCCACTAACGGGTGCCGTGACAAAGAGATAATCAGTGTTATTCACTTCACCTGTCAGTGGTCATAATGTTATGCCTGTGGTGTGTGTGTGTGTGGTGACTGTGCCTGTGGTTTTCAGATCTCTCCAGAGATGTTCAATTGGGTTCAAGTCTGGGCTCTGGCTGGGCCACTCAAGGACATTCACAGAGTTGTCCCGTAGCCACTCTGTTGTTATCTTGGCTGTGTGCTTAGGTTCGTTGTCCTGTTGGAAGATGAACCTTCCCCCCAGTCTGAGGTCCAGAGCGCTCTGGAGCAGGTTTTCATCAAAGAAGTCTCTGTACATTGCTGCATTCATCTTTCTTGCGATCCTGACTAGTCTCCCAGTTCCCCACAGCATGATGCTGCCACCACCATGCTTCACTGTAGGGATGGTATCTAGGAAGAGTCCTGGTGGTTCCAAACTTCTTCTATTTAGGGATGATAGAGGCCACTGTGCTCATTGGGACCTTCAATGCTGCAGAATTTTCTTCTGTACCCTTCCCCAGATCTGTGCCTCGATACAATCCTCTCTCGGAGGTCTACAGACAATTCCTTGAACTTCATGGCTTGGTTTGTGCTCTGACATGCACTGTTAACCTAAGAGACCTTATATAGACAGGTGTGTGCCTTTCCAAATCATGTCCAATCAACTGAATTTACCACAGGTGGACTCCAGTCAAGTTGTAGAAACATCTCAAGGATGATCAATGGAAACAGGATGCATCTGAGCTCAATTTTGAGTGTCATGGCAAAGGCTGTGAATACTTATGTACATGTGATTTTTTTTTTAAATAAATTTGCAAAGATTTCAAACAAAATTTTCATGTTGTCATTATGGGGTATTGTTTGTAGAATTTTGAGGGGGAAAAATTAATTTAATTTCCTTTTCCAGAGGTTGTGTTTGGGAAATAGACGTATGAGTGCTACCAGCATTGCTGCAGAGGTTGAAGAGGTGGGGGGTCAGCCTGTCAGTGCTCAGACCGGATTGTTCAAACCGACTTAAAACTAAAAGATTACGTTCTCTCGCGCAAACTCATTCGGGAGTGGTGACTTTCCACGTATCGGCTGGATATCAACACACCCATTAATGTACTAAAGTTGTTTAGGGTCTGCAGCGATCATTTTTCCCCTGGTGATTTTACATACCCAGGAGAGGATCACGTACAACTTAAACCATCAGCTGTGCCTATGGTTTTTCCACATCCAACTGAGGTATGTGAACAAGATCTTTGTATGTGTCCTTTTTATCTGTAAAGCTGCCCAATTTGGACATTTTCACTTAGGGGTGTACTCACTTTCGTGGCCAGAGGTTTAGACATTAATGGCTGTGTGTTGAGTTATTTTGAGGGGACAGCAAATTTACACTGTTATACAAGCTGTACACTTACTACTTTACATTGTAGCAAAGTGTCATTTCTTCAGTGTTGTCACATGGAAAGATATAATAAAATATTTACAAAAATGTTAGGGGTGTACTCACTTCTGTGAGATACTGTATATATATTATAATTAGAGATGCACCGATACTAAATTTCTCTGTCGCTACCAATAGCCAACTATTCAGAATGATATTGGCCGATACAGATAGTTTGGTTTTTCTAAAGGAAAAGAAAAATCTCTCCCAAATAATGTTACAAACTATACAGGGAACCCTCTCATTTGGTACACTACAATATTAGAGGTTACAATTAACAGCAGAGGTATTATATTCAGCTGCTGTTTATTTTCAGATATAATAATTACACTTAAATAAAAACCGAAATGTATAAAACTTAGTATCATAAGCACTTGTCTTCAAGGCAAATTTGCACAAACATATAATTAACAATAAATAAGCTCCTCTCTAGTGTTTTTTTTAATATTTAGATAGGTAAGGAACTGTGAACATTGGAAAACATTCCCGAGGTAAAAGTGACATGATGTGACATATTGTTTACAGCTGGTTTATTGACGTCTTTCTGCGGTTGAAACGCAAATGAAGTGATTACATGAGACATGATACATTCTGGTAAGTTGTACAATATATTTCAACATATTTCAACATCAAAGTTCATGTTTTTTGAGATATAACTATTGAAGAGGAAGAAAAGACTCTGGCTCCGCGCTGCCGCCTGAACTGAGGCATTACAGCGATCTGACACGTCACATTTAAGAGCGTCAAAACGCCATTTATTGTTTGAATTTGCTGATAAAATGGACATAATTTGAAAACTGAAACTTTAATTCTTATCAAAAGTAATAAAGCACAAATCTTTTTGTGATTATTGGATGGGAGGCGCTACAAATAATATTTGATGTAGGAAAAAAAACGAAGGCCTGGCAACCCTTGCTTTAACGTCACTCTTTTTAAAATGTTAATGCGTTAAAATTCAACATGAGTGATTTTCTTCACACACAGTATGTATGAGTTGCAGTTTGAACACGTCTTTCCACACCCTTTTGATTGACAGGATATAATCGGCCCTGACCAATGGCTGATAATAATGGCTTTTATTGGCCGATAACAATTGTTAGCCGATACATTGGTGCATCTCTAATTATAATGACACAAAAGACATATTTTTCCCTTAACTGGAGGTTGACTCTGAACTTTTTGTAAAACCCAGAGCTAGATTTGTTGTTTAAATTATTTCTATAGCTAAAATACAAAGAACCGGCATGCTCACAAATACATTTATCAACTTGCAACGCTTTGACCACAAGGTCTTCGTCAGGCAAACAAATTATTTCTTTAAGCATTTTATTTTACTTTTAAAGAAACTACCTTTTGCCACAAGTTCTGTAATTAAAGCTGCTTTTATATTTAGCTGTTTCACATTAAGCACAATATTTGAACATTTACTAGGTTACTAGGGCACATATTGGTGATTTGGCTGGATTTGGCCCTCTGTTGTGGCGGCCGATTGCATGTTAGTGGTTGTCTTTGTGCCAGGCCTCTTGTCTCTTACTCTATGAATAACAGGCCTCGTGTTCTTTGGCTATTCCAAAGGCTCAGCTGCCTCTAATTGCATTTGACTGCAGTATATGCCAGCTCTTATCTGTGTGCAATCTATTGTAGGTCAGTGGTATTTGGAAGTTTAAGCTCCTAGTACTGTTAGCCAATCTGCAAGTTACGATCAAAAGGGATGTGATCAGTAAATGTGTAGTACATTGTGGACAGTATAATTAGTGTACATTTAATAGCTAGCTGAGGTGAAAGAAATGAATTATGCTGAAACATGTTCCAACTAGAACGGACCCTTTCACAGACTGTTCTGTTTTTTTTGCATTTAATGTACATTTTATAACATTGTACTTTGTCATATTATCCTGACATTAAATAAAAAACAAACAAACAAACAAAAAAACTAGTGAACACCTACAAGGGTGTTTCTAATGCAGTTATTGATGAAGTTAGTTATTTTTTTAAAAAAATAATAATTATTTTTTTGCTGTTTGAGCCCATTATAATGCAAAAATAATATATGCTGTATAGAATTTTACCCTGCTGTAGTTCACTTCTGTGCTCCAATCTCAGAAAAGTGAAAAGGTTCTATAGGAGAAATGAAAAGCATTCACGAGCAGAATAGAATATGTAAGACTACAAAATAGAATAGATATTAATATAAAATAAAGACGTGAATGCGATTGATAAGATGTTTGTCATAAGCAGAATATAACAGAACACAAAATAAATAGGATAGAATACAGTAGAAAAGGAGATGAGAAACAACTGCAATCACAAGCATTTAGGAAAAAAAAAATAGAATATAGAATATAGTAGAAGACTTGAGAACCACCTGAAATTAAAAACGTTCAGAAAAAGAATAGAATAACACAACTAATTAGAATGAAATGGAATAGAATACATTATGAGAAACATATAATCAGAGGCTTTAAGGAATACATAAAAATAAAGGTTCCAAAAGTTGTTGTTGTTTTAAAGCAATGGCATTGAAGAACCATTTGGATCTCCCTAAAGAACCTTTCATGGACCAGTTCTTAGTGTGAATAAAATTTGAAAAGAGAACAGTTTTAAAAACTCTGTGCAATGGAAAGGTTCCATGGAACCATCAATGCCAATAAAGAACCTTTATTTTTAAGAGTGTACCATATTTAATCTTTTACTTGGAGACTATTTAAAAGTGTACGCAATATTTTTTTCCCCAAAAAGTTTGCACTCTAAAGAAAAATGGTTCTAAATAGTACCAAATTAGAGTTCTTCAGCTTATAACAATAGCAGAACCCTTTTTGGTGCTAAACAACCCTTTTTATAATGTTCCATAAAGAACCATGCTTTGAAAGTGCTATAGGACCTCAATAGTGTGATTAAAGGTGATTGGTAAGAAACCAGTTACAATTTGAAGAAAGAAATGTGTTGACAGTCTATGTAATTGAATGGCTAAGCTCCAGAAAACCCAGTAATGATATGGCTTTGACAGTTACAGATTTGAAAAACAAAAAGGTGGGAAAAAAAGAACCCTAAACTTTAACACAGAGAACCATTTCAGCATGTAAAGGGTTCTTCAGGGTCATGCAGTTCTAAATAGAACTGTTACTATGTGTAAACAAAAACTTAAAAGAACCATCTTTCTTTAGAGTGTAGTTATTGTTACCATTGCATAAATTATGCAATAAACATATTACTCAGAATTACTATTCATTTTAATACAGCTTTGGAAAGTGGAGAAATTACTGAGTGCACCTTTATTTCTATGGTTTTAGTGTATTTTTGTACAGTTTTGTTCCTGTGAGGGTGTCTGGGCATTTTTACCTGTCTGAGTAAGAGCGCACCATTGTGATACCCAACACAAAGTACATCATGGCAGAGAAAAGGATCATGCTGAGGCCTAAGAGAATGGCTCTGTCCTCTCCAGCCTTCAGCGCTGTGACCGTCCTTCTCTTCTCCAAAATATCATACTCACGAATCTTCTGATAAATGGTCCTGCTTGAGTGACATAAGAGTCACAAGACACACAAATACACATGGATTAATGAAGACATGGTGCGTGCCAAACCTAATATAACAATATTGCTTCAAGAATCGTTTTAACAGTCCTTATCATTTTTAGGTTGATTTAGGTTTGGCCCATGACACATGAGCCCATGACACACAGATACGTGCTACTGTCCTATTACCTATGCATAGTTAGTTCCTTTCCAAATATTTAGCTCATGATTCTTTAATCAGGTCATATTGCTTTTGAAGATTATGCATGGGTGTGAAGGCAAGCTGTCTAACCTGCCTATCTTTATCAGTGACCTTTTGATAATTGCTGTGAGTACAGTGGTCAAAAGCATTACAAACTCATAACCCACTTCCTGTCATTAGTTTACATCAGAATCCATGATTAGTTTGATTATTTAAATATATGTTTTCTGACACTAAATTAAACTGCTAAATTAGTGCAAACCAGAAGTTAAATGTAATAAAAAACTGCTAATAATGGTGGGTGAATTTCTGTGCATTAAGTAAACAATGATGCATTGGTTATAAATGATGAGAGTAATTTTTATTCAGAAGTTGCATGTTTTCTAGGGATGCAGCCGATATTATTAAATTATAATAATAATAATTGTTATTGTAAATGTATCAGTCACTATTGGATATTTAATTGTGCTGTGTGATATTTAATTTAAATGTTAATTTTTCATCTTTTACTTTTATATTGCTTTTGTGACATGACAGCTAACGTTCACTTGTAGTTAATATTTAATGAACCTTTATTAACACCTGTAGCATTTTAGCATTTAGGTTTTTGTTTTATTTTTCACATTTTTTTAAGACACATTTTTAGATCAGTCAATGATCGGTTATCGGCCATAACATGAAAGCATTTAATATGATTTAACATTAACACGTTTTTAAGTAAATACAATTATTTATTTATTTATAATATATTATAAATTATATGTATATAATATATTTTTATAATTAAAATGTTGCTGTTTTTATAATTATCTTTATAATATTTTTCACTTTGCACTTAATCAAAATCAAATCAAACATGCAGCCTCTTCATAGAGACTTTTATAGGCTAATATAATGCTGTCACAAGTGGTTTAGCTAGCTAGTTAGTTGAGTCATTGTACTTTACCTTCTCTCACTTCCTTGAGCTCCTTTGCTTCCAGCCCAGAGAAACATTCTCCCAGCTATTCCACTGTGTGCAGCTCTCTCTGAAGCACTCACAAAAGACTGCTGGGACAAACTGACAGAAAAACACACTCTTAGTCGACCATGTGCTTCAATCCACACCGGTTCGTCTGCACACTGTTCCTGATACGAAAAGCTTGGTCTTATTTTTATAACAGCCTTCAGAGAATGTTCTGGGTTCCCTACTGAGTTTCACCTCCTCACAAGTTGGTGAAATTTGACAACTGCAATATTAAACAAATGGCTCCATTGTTGGTGATAAACATAGTATGTCGAAAAAGAGAATCCAAATAGAGGAAAAGTTTCTATAATCCTCAGCAGCAAAAGAAGTCCATCTCACATGGTTAGAACCAGTTCTCCATAAATATAACTCGCACCAGGCATTGAACTAAGCATCTGATCCTTTGTTTCCTGCTGTTGGATTGTTATTGACTATTCATTGGCTATAATAATGAGAGTAGTGAGCAAGCAGAGGAGGACCATTCACGACATTGATCTCTTCCTCCTGCCATGTCGAAGAGAGTGAGTGAGAGAGGAAAGAGAGAGGCAGCACCGTTTAAAGCCGCCTCCTCCCCTGCACCCTATTGCTGATTGGTGTTGATGGAGAATCCTGTAGTATCAAGGTGACACAGGTGTTTTGGGCCACATGTTTGCGACTGACTGACTGCACACTCCTGCCCTCATATGCTATCCAGTCCAGGCTCATGTATGTCAATGAATGTGGCGAGATCACCCAGAGTCTACCAAGCTTTTAACTGGAAATATAAATGTGATTCGAAGAACTGAGCTTGATAAAATACCTGAAAGATGCTGTTTTCGTGCATGTATCTTTAAATGCAAATGAGCTGCTGCTCCCCACCCCACTTTCCAGAAGAAGGCAGAGCCTACAGCTCGTGCCTCGTTTACTAACAAAATGTGTTTGGTTTTGATTATCATCTCTATCATGGTCACACTCATGTGACATAGCAATTCTTCATCATCATGAAAGTTTATTATCTGCATGCGTTTTAAAGCCATATCAGTCTAAACTTCTAATATATGGTTTTCTGAGTACACTTATCCGATGCATGCGCACAGAAAGTTGGATGTCAGACGGCGCGTCCTGTGAGTATCAAACTAAGTTCTCTTTCATGCAGTGTTACTGCATTTAAACTGTCAAATACACACAAGGTTATGTCAAAAACACACAAAGTTCACATAAACACAGTCGATTATGTCTGTGAACGTAAACAGCAAGTTAAGAAATCACATGTGTATATTTGTGTATTAAAATGAAAACAGAGTATTATACAGTACCTACTGCTATATATGCTATTAATATAAATCAAGCAACAAAAGAAAAACAGAAAATCACTCACTGCTCTTAATTGAATAACTTACTAGCTTCAATAAGAATACATTTCTTACTTGAATGCTGCTCTGGTGAGGAGATAAACATGGCGGACTGTGTACAGCTCCCTGAGAGCGAGGTCTATGCTAATAGGACGGAGTCTGTCAGCAGTCGTGGGCGGGGCCTAGGCATTTGTGATGTCACAAAAGCTACAATCTGCAAACGGCTTGTTCTGAGACACTGCTTATGATTTATGGGGATTAAAAAAAGAGGAATGAATGGATTTTTACCATTTATAGTGTGTTTGTGTACATAACTTTTGAACATTTGAAAACACTGCCGTTATGTTCAAACACCATGTAAAAGTGAATTATGCATAATAGGTCCCCTTTAAAGTTTAATTCACTCAAAAGATCAAATATATGTGTATTTTTGGAACAAAATATTTTTGATCAAATTTTTTATTGTATTTTTGATCAAATACAGCCTTGGAGAGCATTATAGTGCGGCTGCTTGACAGTTCTTCAGGATCTTAGTTTCTGTTCTCAGTTTTTTAGTTTCAGCTTACTCTTTCAGGTCATCACTTGCGCAATTGTAAACTATTTATCCACAATCGTTTTGTTTCCAGTGTGACCTGGAACAGCTTTGTGTTTACCCTTAAAACTATTAAATATTTACTTGTACTAGTTGTAGCATACAATCATTACAGTCCCACTTTATATTAAAAATCTTTATCAGCTGTAATTAATTTCTGTAATTATGTCTATAAATACACTGTTGACCCTTCACTTATACCTTAACCCACCCCTAAACCAAACGATTCCATTAAACCCTTAACCTTAACAGTATCCCAGCTCAATAGCAGAAAAATGGTTTGCAATACAACATTAACACAGTAAGTACATGTATTATTTTTTTGTGTGTGAGTAGTTAAAGACACCTAATATAAAGTGTGACCATCATTATCAAATTCATCTATCAATGTATTTACAGGGTACTTCAAAGAATGCCATTGTACAACATACATATTACCAATGTACCATGTCAAAACAAATTGCAGTACTATGGTAAATATTGGTATGTTTTTATGAGCTCTCAGCTTGACTGAGTGAGCAATTTCCACTCTCTGTCTGCCCTGCCCACAAAGGTGCACAGCAACATTTTATCTCAGATGAAGGTCTGAAAGGCAACAGTGAGCAAATCTCTGCCCTGCAGCGGAGAGCTGTAAACGTCAATGATGGGAATATGCCACATATCATATTTGTGCATGTTGACTCTTTCCTATGCTGAGTGGGGCAGGGTGGGGAGTGATGAACTAGATATGAGGCTGAGGCAGACAGGAAACACTGACCCAAGGAAACCCATTGTCCCCACTGCTCCCAATAAAACACCTGCCAAGAAATGCCAGGGCAAAATGGCACCAGGAGAACCACATCAAGTGTTTTTAATATAGAATTGCTGTCTTTAAAAAGCTTGGTATGTCCTGGACAGTTGTTGGTATTTGCCCTTCCGATCACCTTAGCTGGGTACATAACGCCTTACAGGGGCCTTTTTTGTTGCGAAAAATCTGGCATTCACCCAAAACAGCTGGAATGTTCATCCAATGTGGCCACGCATGATGGGATTTACTAAACCCATATTGTCACTGCAGTGATTTATGAGGCATTGTTGATACTCCGCATTAGTCAAATCATGGCTGGCTCAAGCAGTGTTGGAGAGCAGAAGTACCTTTATTTTTCAGCAGTGTGACAATAGTTTATCTGTTTTCAAAACAGAAGTTTTTCTAGTAACAAGCTACTTCCAAAAACTAGCAACGTAGCATTGTTTATTGTATGTGGAATTTTACAGACAAACAAGCTAAATAAATAATCTAACAGGTCCTCATGCTTGTGAATCTGTTCATAAAACGATTCACTGATTTCCTGAAATCCCTATTGCATTATTTCTCTTTTTTCAAACACTGCTATTTATGACACTTTTCATTGTATTTTAGTTATGGGGAATTTGTTCAGGAAATGATTCACTGAATTTTTATAGAAAAATATACATTATGTATTTTGTTTACATATTATTATTATTATTATTATTTTAGTTATTTTTTTAATTGGTTCACTAATGAATCAGTTTTAGAAAATTAAACAATAATTCAGGTGCTTTTGCAGCATTTAGGTCTTTTATAGCAAAATATTTAGTTAAAAGTTACTATTTTTTATGGTTTTAATCTCAATTAAATTTAGTTTACAAGAATTATTCTAGTTTTTTTAGTAATTATTTATTAATTGGTTCACTAATGAATCAGTTTGTTCAGAAAACGATTCACTGATTCAGGTGCCTTAACAGCATTTATATTTTATAGCAAAGTATTTAGTTAAACACTGCTATTTATTACTGTTTTTAACTCGATTAGATTTAGTTTACATAAATTATTAAATTTTTTAGTATTTATTTATTAATTGGTTTGCTAATGAATTAGTTTAAATTAGAATCAGTGATTCAAGTCCATGCAACATATTTTAGGATTTTTCTTTTTTGTGTAATTTTAGGAGATGATGATATTTTGAAATTTTAATATATTTTCAAGCCATTTAGCAATGGTAGAGTAATATGGGAATGTGCTGTTCCAGGGTGGGCTGCTCCTCTGTCTTTAGCTTAATGACATTCTAATGCTGCCTTCTGGAGGCCTGACACATGAAAATGATAAATAATTATCACAACTGTATGGATGATGCCCAGGTGTCTCAGTGCTAAACAACCTGAGAACTAAAAACAGAGTTTAATCCACTTCATGCAATTACTTTCCTCTATTTATAGCAAACATCTAAGCATTACACACCTTACACAAAACATATTTCAAACAGTTATTTCAAAATCTTTAAGATGTTTGACTTGCATCAGGATATAGGATGTAAATTCCTTCATTAGCATTGAGAGAATGAGCGTTACTGTCCGAGTTGCTTTTGGGTTTGTTGTCTATCATTAACCATGTTGCATTCATTAGCAATATGATCTCTGTTCACCCTTGTTATTTAACACACAATTACACACCTAATGTTGCATGAAATTATGGCTCTAATGATAAAAACGGAGTTCAACTCCAAAGGACGACGTCACTGATAAGGTTAAAGACAAGCTAAATTAAATGTTCAGAGCTGACTGAAACAATAGTGTCGGTCACCAAGCCATGTAGATACTGTAGATATGCCATCAGTTGTTAAACTAAGATCGGAAAGACAATAATAACCTAAGCTAATATTGAGTATTTTCACCTGGGTAACAAGGTGTGAAATAATATCAAGCTAAATGTATATTTGTATATATGTGGTGTGACAGGATTGTCTAAATTCCTATTACACACCTCTCTGGAGTACTCTTCTAATTGTGACATTCAGTATATTTCCATATGAAGAGTTCATTTGCAAAAACAGATAACTCTTTTTATTTATTCTCACAAATCATGTTTTTTTTTATTTTTATTGTGCATTCCAAGTATTATCAATCAGACTGCAGTGGGGCTGTTTTGATTAAGTAATAATAACCTTGTCACAGCCTTGTCACCTGACCTGAATACTGTGCGCTGATTCGCTAAAACGGACTTATCTGTACACAAACAACAAGGGCACTTGTTGGTTTCTGCTGTAAAACGTGAACTTGCGATGCCTTGACAGTGGACAATACCGGCTTTTCTGACAAAACGTATTTAGGGTTCAGAACGTGCTATATGTGGAGAATAATGCACTGCAGTCCATTTTTGTGGTGGTTTTTTTTTTGCAAATGAACTTATCAAATATTCACCTTCGTCCATGGCAATGCTGTATATCATTTATGTCTGTTCATGCAGGCAACTGAAACTGGAGCATTTCTCCCGTATCACACTGCCGACTTGTTTCATATAAATGCAGCTAGTGTCTTCTTACGTTTCAGTTATCGATTGTTCGACTTCAGTATTAATATTATATTGTAATATTACTGCAATGTTCTTGTTGCTAGGCAGATTTGTACAGGATGAAACATCAAATGTCTTTTAATGATGCATTCTGGGAGGGATCAAACACATTTTAAAGTTAGCAAATCTATCACACTCCTATCTGTGTTGATGTTTAGAAACTTAATTAGTTAGAAGGATTGTCACCCAAACATGCCAAAAACTCATGGCTGGTTAATCACTGGCCGTTTACAGGGTCGGATAGATTACTTTTTGTTCTGAAAACTCTATTCAGTTTCAAATCTTGACAGCTGTTTCTTTTTGTGCTAATTTACTGCTTTCATCAAGCAAACATAATTACCTTTTAATGAAGCATTTTCAGGTCTATTACTCTAATGAGATTTTTATTTTGGAATCTTTCAATGCTGCTGGCCAGAATTCGAATGTTGGTATATAAATATGCTTTATTTTGCACAGCAGATGCAAATGCATACAGACAAACTGGAGAGATAGTCGCGGATAGTGACAAGAGTGATTGATGAAGCTAACTAAAAATGAACATCACGCTACTCCTCAAACTGTGTAAGTTTATGACATAAATATATGAACTGAGTCCAAAAATTCTGCAATAAGAAACCTAGACTTCATGATAACAAGTGTTGCTTGCTAAAACAAGATTTGGTGACTATCCAAAGCACCCAAGTCTATTTATAAAGCTGAATGAATAATTTACTACATACAAATGGCTCCTGAAGAAATTCCCTCACCATTTACATTAAGAACTACTAGGGATATAAAGATGTTTTATATGGGGTCAATAAAACTGTTCAGAGGTAAATAAGGTTTATTTGGAGAGTGCCTTTCTCGGAAATTAGTATTGGATCTTCTGGCATGACACATCACATAATTGTACTGTATTGGATAGCGGCCACAGTTGTAGTTTTAATTGTACGTTCAGCCCTCATCATAGATCATCAGAGAAATTCCAGCGCTTCAAGTCTAATTCAGAGTTGCAGAAATTGATGTTGTAGATGTTAATGCTGATTGTCTTGGAGACAGCAAATATGATTTGGATATCTCTGCTGTATAATTGATTTCTGTATTAAGCAATCCAAAATTAACACCCATCAATGCCAACGTGAGTTAAAATAGGTGTGGCAAGTAAATAAATCTATTACCAGCTTAGTTGGCTGGTGACTTCAAGGGAATAACTAGTATTTGGGAGTCAACTCCAAAAGAGTCGATTCCTCGACTCTTAAGTTGTACCCACACTAGGCACGGTTGCCTTGTACCGTGCCCTGGCATGATTGTCCCCAGTCCCCCGCTGACCTGCACCAACATTGCACTGAAGGTTCTGGAGCACACCTTTTTGTTTAGATGAAAACAGGACGAAAAGCACTTTCGGTAATAGACTGCCTAATAGATTTATCATTTATGCCATGCAGAGGTTTTCACTTGATTGTGCTGCATGTATCAGAAGATTATTACAGAAGCAGCTGACGTTGATGGGGGAATTTGCAGCTTTACTCGCAAACTATAATTCTTGTTCATCAATAAGCTGAGAACCAGACCCTTTATAAACCTAAATATACTCAATTTATTTAAATTAATTAAAAAGTGTACTATCCAAGTAGTAATAGAAGATGTTTGCTGTCATAATGATGACCGTAGCGCACACAAAAGTAGTAGCTGTTCCGTGCTCTGGCGTGGTTAGTGCTCAGACTACATGCGTACCATACTCAAGCCCAACTGAACCGTGCTCTGGTCCACCTCTTCCAAGCAGGCCAGGGACGGTTAAACGAACCGTGCCCGGGCACGGTACGGAGCGATCACACTAGTCAAATGAACCAGACTTTGGGGGTCAAACACGCAAGTACCCCCTTAATAGCCCTAGTGTCCAAGTCAACACCAGCACAGAAATCTACTCTCATTGTCAGCTCAGTTGCTGTGTCTGAAATCGTTCACTCATCCACCAGAGAGCAGGAGCTGTTGCAGAAACAAAGTTTTATCCTGCATGTAACTTATTTACAATAAAATAACAGCCAATTAGGTAGTAGTTATATACTTCTAATTTGTTCATAATCGTTAAACTAATCATAATTTTAAGAAAACTGCCAACAAAAATAAACACATTAATATGTGTACAATTTTTGTATGTATTTATACTAGATATTATTTTTAGAATCTTAAACTCTCCTGTCCAAGCAGCTTTTTTGTTCTATTACAAGAGATGGCAATGCGCTTATCACCATCATCTGACCGTTTAGATGAATTCATTAAATAATATATTACCTTCTCTCTAGGAAACTAGGAAACGATGGTGGCGCATCATTTCAAATGTCATCACTAAACTGGATGCTGTAAATGTATTGTTTTAATAAGGGTAGTTTTATGCTTCATGTCACAAAAAAAAAAAAAAAGAATAGCCTACATTTAGTGTGTAATGATGGCAATCTTATTGCTGAGCCTGAAGTGGAGTCGATTCCGGGGTGGGAGTCGGGAATTGGAGTCGACTTCTAAGAATGATAGCTTGACTCCCGCTGATGTAAATTACTTTTTTTTTTTTTTAAGTTTCCTTCATTAAGCTCACAAATAAATTAAATCATTGTGGGCAGTTTCACTAAAAGACTGGGACTTATTTTTTATATTATAAATGTACTAAAAACTAATTATAACATTTATTGACCACAATTAATAAAGCATTTCTATGGCTTTACAAAAGAGGAAATAAATATTGAGAGATTGATTATATTGTAAGCAAGGAGAGAAAGATGCCAAATTTGTTATACAAAAGTGTTATATATATATAATGCAATGCACTGTCTAGATAGGAGATGCCACTTTAATTAAATGGCCAATAGTACATGATGAATGTAAGGCTCATACAGTACCATATTTCTCCATTGATAGGGAACAAATGTCAGTTTAATGTACTTTTCAGTATTAGGTGTGTTAGCATTGAAATTTAAAGTCTGAGCAACAGGATATTCCTGCCTTGTGTGTGAACGGGGTGTGTATCCTGAAGACTTTGGTGTTGGAAGGTCAGCGTCCCTTTCAAGGCTCCACGGCAGCTGGAGTCTGACATCACAACAGCAATACAGAGACATGCTTCACATTTTACAGTGTGAAATTTACAGCCATCGCTGCCACGATTAGCTTTAAAAGTATGAGTGCGAAGAAGGAGGGGGTCTGGAATCCAGTGCCGGTGGGCGTGTTTGACGAGCGAGTTCTGCTGAACTATCTGTTGGGTTGTAAATATTGGTTGAGAAGTGTGGTTGAGGTTAAAAGAACAAAACAGAAACTGTGTCTTCACTTGGCTTCATTGTTATTGTGTGTCATGACAGGGCAAACGGGTCATTTGTAGAGCTGCGTGTTGAAAAGATGGTGTCTAGATGATAACATTTATTACCCCAGTAAACACATCCAAGTAACTGCCTTACTCACTTTAGGAACGTGGTATTTCAAGTGTGACACCAGCTGGATGCTATTTTAGGATCTTGATTCAAGAAGAGCAGAATTTAGATGAACACTGTGATAAGTGTAATTATTTGAATGTGCCTTTTATTAAGGAGGTCCTTAAAGATATTTACAGATATTTAAGTAATTTTACCAAGATGGGCCCATAATTAAATACAGATCACCATATTTATATTTAATTTTTTCAAATGTTTATCTATTGTTCATACTGTACGTAATTTAATTTTTTTACATTCACTTTTTAAATAAAATGTTATAATTATATTATTTCATAATTAGATTGTTATTACCTTGGTTATTTTATATTTTAACAGACACTATCGTTCTGTCACATTCAAGGCAATGATGAACAGAAGAAGGGATTAGCGGCAGTATTTTAATCCAAATAAACAACACAATTCAGGGAGTAATGGCGTAACAGCTCGTATATAAACAATACAAGACAATACCGGACAAAGAACAGAACCAAACTCAGAACTTTAAATACACAGGTGAAGCTAATCAACAGAAACTGAAACAGGTGCGTAACTTAATCAGTAACCAAGGGAACTAACAAGGGAATACAGACCGGCAAATAGACAGGAAAAAGCAAATCTAAGGGGCCATGTACACAACACCATTTTCAACTAAAAACTTTTTATATACGTTTAACAACGTTTTGGGGCCTGAAAACGCAAGCTTTTAAAAACGTTAAAAAAAGTTTTTGAAAACGATACCTAATGTTTCCGTGTAAACTACAAAAATGCTAATTTGTGAAAACTGATGTGCATGGAGTACCTCAGAGATGACATGTTTTTGTATGCAAAACCCGGAAGCGAGTTAGCATTTTAAGAAATTTACTTATTTCGTCTGAAATAAGGTCTGTGGTTAACAAAGCCTAAATATTTTCATGTTTTGATCTATGACATAAAACACACTGGTTATAACCCGCTTGTGCTTTTTTTTGTTTTTTTAAACCTTTATTGTGTCTTAAAAACAGCGGTTGCTAAAAGGGACTACTTCCTTTGGCAGGGACTTTAGACATCATCATGATGCCTCACTCAGCCCGCATTTCAGTCTCACGTTCTTAGAAGTTTTACCTGTCAGTTAATATACATTATACAGTATATATAGTCAGTACATTATATTTACATTATACAGTCAGTATACAATCAAACATAATACAGTGAAAGATAATCTTTAAAGTTTATTTGGGGCATAATGATTAAGCATAAGAATTTTTAAACACAAATAAAATTTTATATAAACTAACAAAATAATAAACAAATAAATAAAACATTATTAACAAAAGATAAAAATGCATGCATAAACAAAATTATTTTCTACCATTTTTGGACAAAACGAATGGACAGAATTTCTCATGAAAAAGGGGATAAGTATTCATACACAGCGCAGATCATAATCTGCGAGCATGTTTTTAAATAAAGTTGTTTTTTGAGTTTGAGGAAGCTTGGTGTTGGTGACGTTGATCCGCGACCATGGTGTGCTGTAGTCCGTTTATAGCCTACTGTTAGCTTTTTATATCTGACGATTTTATTTAGGCTTCAAAATGTATAAATATTGTGTTAACTTGTAAAGATTATCTTGATAGACAAAACGTGTAAGTGTCATAACCCTTTGTTAAACACAGAGCTTTTTTTTTGCAATTTTTTTCCCCGAAAGTCTATGGGAAAAATGCATAGGCTTTCGATCGAGGGAACCCGTGCGCCGCTAACTTAAAACATGTCATCTCTGAGGTACTCTATTACGTGTTCAGTTTATAGGTAGTGTAGTGTTTCTTTACAAAGTGACATTGCCATCTACTGGCCTGGTATGCATAACACAGCATTTTTAGTTGTTTTCACGGATCCGTGTGAGCGGGATTGTTTTGACAAAGTTGTCGTCTGTACGCGAAAAAAACAAAAGAAAAAACGTTTCCATTTTTCGTACATCAGTCATGTAAACATACCCTAAAACACAAACAAACTGAACATTAACCTGACACTTTCAAATGTTTGGGGTCAGCAAGATTTTTTAAAAAAAGAAATGAATACTTTTGTTTATTTATTTTCCAGAAAGGATGCATTAAATGGAACAAAAGTGATAAACACTTTTTTTGCTCTTTTTTTTTCAAATAAATGTTCTGAAAATACTATGAAGACTGGAGTAATGACTGCTGAAAATTCAGCTTTACCATCAGAATTAAGTTACATTTTAAAATATATTCAAATATAAACATTAAACTTGCCAACCTCAGACAAAACAGAAACTATCCCAAAGGAGTTTTGCAATGATCAGAAAGTCTATATGACCGCTCAGTTTTGCTAAAGATTTTAAATCTTTGCCATTTCTTAAAAAGGCATTGTCATTTTTTATAGAAACACCAAAGCTCTTTCCTATGAGTAATTATGCTGTCAGGTCAAGAAATACTATCTAATCTTTTTCTAAGTTCTTAAATGCACAAAGTTCTCACAACATCTCTCACACCAAGTGTGTTAATAGATGAATCAATGGTCCTCACACAGAATCGGTACATCAAGAGCAAATGGTGGTGCCCACGTTGTACATTCTGTGTTTTATTCTGTTCTCCCTGCTTGCTTAGCAAATAAAATTCATCATAGATGATTACACCACACTCTACCTACTACCAAAGACATCAGCTTCAGGTCAGGTTGCAAATATTTGCTCAGCATTGAGAGAGTGGGCAGCAAAGCTAATTTCCTTTTTCCACATTAAGACTATAAATCCTTCGTCTGTATTTCAAGCTGTTATATACTTGAAATCACAAAGGCTTCCCCGGCAGGTATGGCAACCGTCACATTCGGCATCAGCCATAACATGAGGCCGGGCATGTGGCAGTAGATTATTTAACAAAGCAGACTGACTGGCCGTGAGAGATTGACATGCCACTCTCAGGGAGAGTGCAGCCCGTCCGTTTGTCAATACCGTTTCGAGTGAGAAAGCGGAGTGCTCTCGACAGCAGCCATCAATTGGTGAATGTAAAACTTGCTGTTTTCCTCTAGCTCTGCCACTGTTCAGAGATCCAGTCAGCAGACTGTTAATCACACTCAGTCAGGCCCAGTGAGACAGCCACAGCCGCAGGGTAATGACACCTAAACAACAGGGATAAATCACAGAGCAGGGATCTCGACACGAGCACAGGAAACAAGTCATGCTGCTAAATTTGAACAAAACCAGGAACAGATAGGACATCTGTTTTGCACTTGATTACAGTGTTACACTGTGATGTGGTTGTAAAATATATGCAAACATTTTTACTAGGACTGTGAATTAATTGATATACTGATTAAGTAATTAATTTAATCATAATTAATTGCATATATATTAATATTTGTTTTAAAATGCCTCAAAAATGACACATTTGAAGACAATATTGTGGCAGATGAGTAAAGCATTGAATTGATCAAAAGTTGACAATAAAAGTAATACATCCTTGCTGGATAATGATTTCTTAAAAAAAAAAAAAAAAAAAAAATCTTACTGGCCCCAAACTTTTGAGCGTTATTAACAAAAATATTAGAGAATTTTTATATAGTTCAGAAAGCATTGATCTAAATGCATTATTTTATGCATTATGGTTTTTGCACTTGCAGAGTTTCAAACAACAACACAAATAAATGCAATATAACAAAGAGAGATATGAAATAAATATTTATTTAATTTATTTATTTAAGTTTTTCAGGTGGGTATACAGTATATTCAGTTAAGAAATACAACAGAAATTAAAGTAATCAAATAACACTGGATAGTTTTCATAGTCTTCACTTAAATACAAATGAACAGATACAGCGGCTCTCTCGCACTGTATGATGTGACAGACAAACTAGTTGTCCAGTCCTGTTCCGTTCATAGAGAATTTCTGAGAATGCGGTTGTGAGTCCTGAAAATTTACGGGTGTGAGTTTGGTTATAGAATGTGGTTGTCACTCCCGTAAATAATCGTACTGTGTGCGAACCAAGCGGCAACCTCCCCCATTTTCTCTTGAAGCCAATACGGAAGTCACTTGAACTGCAATTCATCGACTGGCTGCTAGGGACAGGCTCCAAAAGAGAGCAGAATCTCATTGACCCCCATGTTAAAATGGCCAAATTTACAGCAGAATAAAACATGTTTACAGCCTGGATCAAATTGTGGTTTTGATCTATACTGCTAATTTTGCCCTTCATGACAACTGAATTTTTTTTATAACTCATCCATTTAAATTATATTAAGTCTTAAAGTTCTGCATAATTAAGGACGTGGTCACTTGAGTGACAGGTGAATTGCGCTGCTGTCTGTGAGCCATCACTTTACCTCAGCTAATTCCAGCCGCTGAACTTGGCATCTCTGCCCTGTTTGTGCTTTTTTCAGGATTATTTTTTACAATTATAAAATAATATGGGCGGCTTGCTGCGTTAATGGTCGAGACTCGAGACAGATGTGCGTCTGTGTAGATATAGTATGCACGCATGTGGAAGATAAACAGAACACACGTTGGATCGTGGCATTGGCTTAAAGTTTTGTTCATGAGATTTACTACAATGACAATAGCGGGAGGGTATAAAACTCCAACAGCACTGCTTGGATATTATAAATAAAACCGCTGCATTTTGAAAAATTATACTTTGGACGCGGGCTCATTTTGTGAGAGTAATGTATACGATCCTACAGTTAACATAAACGCTGCTCAGGTTGCATAATTTCTTGAAGAACGATGATGGAGAGCAGATCATTCAGAAGAAATGTGATGCAAGCAATGGACAATATATCAATATTTCATGGATTTAATGCTTTTGTGGACAAAACTGTTTTTTGTTTTTCAATCGACACTTTTTGTTTTTCAATCGGACATTTTACCCAAGTGCCACGGATTGGATTTATCTCGCGATCGCTATTTCATTATAAAGGTATGAAGTCCCATTTGATTTTGCGTGTTGTTATTTGACAAAATTACAATTGACGTTACTGATGCTTGAGCATCTATACTGTAAAAAAAACACCGTAGATTGACAGTACACCTTTAGAACTTTCTAATGATATATTTAGATAGTGTCGGAGATCGATAGCTTTTTTAGCCTGATAACATAATCACGTCTAGCTAGGCGGGCGTGGTTTCAGCAAGCAGTCACCTCAGTTCCAACCACTTCCCGCCTCTTTGCCCATTTTCAGTTATCCAGGAGTGATGTGCCGTGACACGCAGCTAAGATGGCAGCGGCCTCATTTTCGCTTCAAAAATGCTCTTCAGAAATCTACGGGTGACGTCACGGACACTACGTCCATATTTTTTTTACAGTCTATGGTGTGAACGTAACCCTATTAAAGACTCAAACACAGGACTGAAAGCCGTATTCTGCTGCTGTGTGAATGTGGCTTTTGTCTTTTGCTCTTTAATTAACATGACAGACAGCAGCAGGAATATTAGACTGCTGTCACTTTTAAGAGTTTATGCACGGATCCAAAATACTTACACAACTTGCATTATCTTTCTCAACTAATTTGATTTCAAAACTACATTTAACTATGTTTAACTGGATACTCGCCAAGACAGGCATTTTGACATAATTTTGTGTGTGTTTGACAGTGTTGGGAAAACTTACTTTTAAAAGTAATGCATTACAATATTGTGTTACTCCCTAAACAAGTAACTAATTGTGTAACTTAGTTACTTTTTATGAAAAGTAATGCATTACATTACATTTGCGTTACTTTTTCTCACCTGGGCTGGGCTTGCTTGTTTGTTTGTTTGTTTTTTTATAACAAAAACAGTTCTATTTTTGGTAAATGTAAAGGCCCTTTCACAACAAAAGTTAAATGAATAAGCCTCAGGCTGAAGGAAATGCATATTTACACCTGTACAGTAGAGGGCGCAGCTCAAACAAACCTTTCAGCTGTGCTGCCATTCTGGATTAAAGAAGAATAGGATACAGGAAATGGAAGTTCAACACTCTTATTTCTAAATTTAATATAAAGTAATTTTTGCTTATTAGCATGGTTGAATTGGTTAATTGAAGGTCAGCAGCAAATACATTGGTTAATAAAGTGAGATTAAATACATAAAGTATATTTGTGTAAATTAATATAGTTAATTATTACAGGTTTGCATAAAATTCTGAGATTGCATTTCACTGTTTTTATTCATTTTGAGGAATACTGAATGTTTTTGTGCAAGTGAGATGAGTAAATGCATGTTCACATTTAGTCTAGAACTACAATAACCATCATGTTTACACAGTGTACACAACACCTCTGCGCTTTATTTCTCTAAACACAAAGGGACAGGAGAGCTGTCAGTCAATAAATGTGAAAAAGTAACTGAGATATTTTGTTGTAAAATGAAAAAGTAATGTGTTACTTTACTAGTTACTTGGAAAAGTAATCTGATTTCGTAGCTCAAGTTACTTGTAATGCGTTACCCCCAACACTGGTGTTTGACGGTTTAAGCGCAGTAAGCCACTCATTTTGGTACTTGCGACTTACAAGCTGCTTGAAACTCAGAGGCGGCTTATGTGCAAGCCCTATTTAACAAATGAAACGAGTGAGAGAGAGAGGCGGGTGTGACTTTGATATCGGAGAGAAGAGAGTGAGAATGCGCAGCTGACGTTATTGCTTGTGCTGCTGGCAACAAAACAGGCTTTTTGACAACCCAAATTTTTGGTAATTTGGTCAAGAATTCTGGTCAGAAATTTGGTCATTTGATCTATACTTGTCAGCCTCTATGAAGCAGCCTGCACCATGTAAAATAAATCTTTTTTTTATCTAAAAGTAATATGGATTTTTAATAATAAAATACTAAGTGCACCTTTCACTTAACAGGTTTCAGAGATTTGATTGTCTGATTTGATACGTGTCAGAACACATGCTGATTAGTGTAATCAGAGTTCGCCTACAGTCAAAAAACACATTCCCTCCATTAGTTGCTCTTTTTCTGAACAATCAAGCTAAAGTCTAAAATAGAATCATCACATTTAACTGTCACCAGCTTTTCAAAGTCTTGCATTAGTTACAGAAACATTGTGTGTACAGAACTTTTGTACATGTAGCTGCCAAAATCCCATTGTTATCTTAAAATGAGGCTCCAACTTTTCTCTGCTGTAGTGGATGTCCTCTTTGTCCTCTGGCCCTATTTGGACTTTAGAGAGTTTTTATAATGTAAAAGCTGGTTTAGTGAGACCAATCCTTTTGATCAGCCATTAACTGACTGTGTAAAACAGAAAAAGAGATTTTTAAAATTTAGAAATTTAAAATTCTGTCATATCCCTCACTTTGTGCCAAACTTGAATGATGTTAGTTCTTCTGTAGAAAATAAAAGAAGATATTTTGAAGAATGTCTGAGCTGCTCTTTTTGGGGCTGTTACTGTCTAAAAAGGACAAAAAGGCATGTCCATGTGACTTGGGCACAATTCCAAACCTTCCAAAGCAATACGATAAAGAACAGACTGAAATAGAAGTATTTACTTACTGAAAATGACACACAAAAAGCATCTCTTTATTGCCAGGTATATTTTACATTCATGGAACATGCTAACAGACTAACATCAACACAATACATTTTTTGTTATGTTTGTTACCCTGTTTCAATGTACTGTTCAATATGTCTGCATAACAGCCATAAGGGAGATGCCAAAGGGTAAAAACCTTGTGTAAACATATCCATGAGCTTACAGCTGACATGTCAAACACACAAAAGGTTCATAACCCCTTCTGAATCATTGTTGCAGCCACACATATGAACAAAAAACACTTCATAACATCACCAAACCATTGTGTGCCAAGCGGACTGTATCACGTTATGTAACGACCCTGTTTATTTTAGCAGTCACTCTTCATTCAAAAACATGTCAACCCCAGTAAAGGTCACTTCATCGCATCGGGTGAAGGTAACCCTGTAGCCATCTGTGTGTTATTAAAAAAATTCTCCTCATGTCTAGACAAACAGTGGCAGGCGAGAAGTGCATACAAGTTGTGAAGAATGCTCAAATGCTTTGTGCAGGTTGTAGGGTGTTTCTCTAGGGAGGGCAGAAACGCCCGTCCCCCGCAGATCATGTAACCTAAGATGAATAAATGAGCCTGTACACTTGCTGTCTCATAAGAACCCAGATAATTTCTGGGAAGTCATAGTATGTTAGGTGTCATGCTGGACTTTCTGGTGCTGTCAGAATCTGGAAACTTCCATAACTAGCTATATACATGCTGCAAAGAGTAGCGTGTCAATGCTTAGAGGACCTCTACTGACAAATCCTGGCTGAGTCAGGTGGAAATTTCTGACTGAGTACACACTTAGCTTTTTATGTTCCAACATTTTGGCCCAAGGTCAAAATAATTATAGCATTCTGTTGATCAATGGGTCTCCGTTTGAGCTCGCAAATGCACTGGGGTACGGAAAATTACACGGCTTAAAACTCAATAACAGTGCCAGCTTCAAGCAAAACAATATCAGTTGAGCTTGTGATGTTGAAAGCCCCATGTTGCATGGTCAAACAATGTCATTTGTCAAAGATCCTTGACATTGCTGTGACTGTAGAAAATAACTTTGAGTCAACAAGTCGAGGGTTATTTGTTCTTGTTTAACCTTGTTCAGATGTTTACATATGGACTTTATCCCCAAATGTTTCCCAAACCACATAAAGCAGCAAAGTGTGGGAATGAGCTGCTGTTTTGTGTGAGCAGAGATGCTTGGCATCAGCTGGCACTTCAAAGCTGCCTGTGCCCATCCAGACAAAGCATTGGCTGTAATAAAAGGCTCTACTTATTTAAATTTGCTTAGCTGATCACAGCGTGACTTTTTATTATGATGAGGAGGGTAAGGTCACAGTATTGGTGGTTTGCACCACTTGAAGATGCAGCACACTGTGAGCCTGTTCCACAATGGAATGAGGTACATTTTAATATTAAACTATACAAGTGCACAATGTTTTTTCTTTGTTCTGTTTGTCTGTCTGTCGGTCTGTCTTTTGTTTTAATGTTCTGTCTGTCATTCTAACATTCTGTCTGTTCTAATGTTCTGTCTGTCTGTTCTAATCTTCTCTGTCGTTCTGATTTTTTTGGTCTGTCTGTCTTTTGTTCTAATGTTCTGTCTGTCGCTCTAATTTTCTGTCTGTCTGACATTCTAATTTTCTGTCTGTCTGTCATTCTAATGTTCTGTCTGTTCTAATGTTCTGTCTCTCTTTCATTCTAATGTTCTGTCTGTCTGTTCTAATCTTCTCTGTCATTCTGATTTTTTTTGTCTGTCTTTCGTTCTAATGTTCTGTCTGTCGCTCTAATTTTCTGTCTGTCTGACATTCTAATTTTCTGTCTGTCATTCTAATGTTCTGTCTGTTCTAATGTTCTGTCTCTTTCGTTCTAATGTTCTGTCTCTCTTTCGTTCTAATATTCTGTCTGTTCTAATGTTCTGTCTGTCATTCTAATGTTCTGTCTGTCGTTCTAATGTTCTGTCTGTCTTTCGTTTTAATGTTCTGTCTGTTCTAATGTTCTGTCTGTCTTTCTTTCATTCTAATGTTCCATTCTGTCTGCCTGTCGTGTCTATCATTCTGTCTTTTTTTCCTTTTCTATTCATTGTTCTATCTGCCTATCTATCTATCTATCTATCTATCTATCTATCTATCTATCTATCTATCTATCTATCTATCTATCTATCTATCTATCTATCTGTCTGTCTGTCTGTCTGTCTAACTATTTCATCACTACATATAACTACAATCGCTATATTGGTATTATTCAGTAATCCCTTAACTTTGCCAGGGTCATCCAAATCTGCTCCCATGGTGCATCTGTTGTCTTTAAAGTTACATTGATTCACAGCCAGTTAGAAAGCATGACTTGGCCCTGACACACCCCTCAGCGTGCGTCTCTGTCTCCCATGTGTGCGAAGTGCTAATGGGACGTGGCTTTGCTGCCTGCTGGCTTGGGATCTGATATGGTAGCTGAAAACAGCGGCACCAGAGAGGCTGCAGGCTCTTGCTGAAGGTCAGTCGGTGGGCCTTCACCAAATACAGGTCACGAGGTCAGGGTAGGAATTCACATACCCTGCTGCTACAGCTGGATGATGAACGATCAATGATCAACTACACACAAATACATAAACGTAACCGCAAAGAGTCATCTGTTTTATATGATAAACTAGTATGTTTGGATTTTTTGGTGGGAATTTTATTAAATAAAGAGAAGAAGCCATGGATTGCTCAAAGGGTCTGCTGTAATAGTCAAGCAATCACAGCTGTTTTCAAAGACTTGATAAAGTTTGATCAACAAACAAGACCCGACTTAAAAATGAAAAGAATAACGCCTCAGTGTCTCGAGGCTAGAAGTTCAATTTCTGTGGATGTTTACTCAAGTGCATTTTTTTTTTTTCTCTCTCTTGCTCTCTCTTTTTTTCCTCTTCTGTAAGCGGCTAACAGTTATTGCCCCTCAAACAAACTGTCACCCACTAAAGCAAATCCATTTATAGATGTTAAAAGAAAGTCAAAAGTCTAACTAACAACTTATCCTAGAAAAAGCATTTGATATCATGAATCAAACCAAACTGTGTTTGACAAACATAAATCGTGCCTACCCTCAGGTGTCTTTGTTCCTTCTGGATTACCTGGCCGATAATCCCATTCCCAGCAGGCGATTGTGTCTGTTGGTGGCAGTTTCAAACTTTTCTGCAGATGTTCTATTGGTTAAGCCGGTTTGTGAGGAGCACTATTAGTGAGAGAGACGTGCTAACTCTGAGTGTAAGCCTGTGTGCTCAAAATGTTTCAGATAACTGCTGGTGCAACAAGAGTGACAGGCACAATAGACTCACTTGCTCTCTCAAGCTTAAAATTAGTCTAATGTCTGTATGTGAACATAGACCCACTGATAGCCAAGATACCATGGTATTAGATGGTAAGACTATGATTCTCTGATATAAAATACCATGGTACTGAATGATTGCCATATTCAAATACTATAGTATTGACATGATACTTTAAGGTATATCAAAGGGGAAAAAAATGGAATTATAGTAGTACACTACCATTAGTTAACTATTTACATGTAGTTAACTATTATTACTCAGTACTTAAATGTATACACTGTAATAACCAAATGAATACTTTAATACAGTATAGGGACTTTGAAATTGTTCAAAGGTGACTGAAAAAGACAGTCTTTTTAAAATAAATGCTATTCTTTTGAACTTTTTATTCATCAAAGAATCCTGAAAAAAGTGTCACAGTTTCCAGAAAGCACATTAATGTTTTCAACATTGATAATAATAAGAAATGTTTCCTGAGAAGCAAATCAGCATATTAGAATGATTTCTGAAGGATCATGTGACACTGAAGACTGGAGTAATTCAGCTTTGCGATAACCACTATAAATTACATTTTAAAATAGATTAAAATAGAAAACAGTTATTTTAAAACGTAAAATGCTTGTTAATATACCTGTACTTAAGTATGCTGAATTTGACTTTTACATCACCTTTTACATTAAAAAAATAAATAAAACTTTAACTATATAAAACTAGAATTATAATTGATTTTTAGACATTTGACCTATAGAAGGAAAATAATAAAATGCTGTAACTAAGACACTAAAAGGGTATGGAGATGAGAGATTAAAATACATTAATTTGTATATATATAATGTTCTGGCTAATGTTTTTTTTTTTTTTTTTTTTAAGTACTATTTATGGAGATGATGTTTAGACAGAATGATCATGTTTTTCACCCAGACACGGAATATGTCATCAGGATTGCTGAACTAGGCTGCCATCTAGTGTTAGAGACCTTGAGTTGCACATACTCTCACAAACATCTCTCGTGAACCCTTGAAAGTGGCGTGATGGGCTGTAGTGATTTAAACAGCCTTAAACTTTTTTTTTTTAATTTGTTTTTTAAAAATAAATATGAGTTATGTTTTATTAAATTAAGTTTGGGAGAAGCACATTCAAATAATCAACCTAATTAGCACGAGAGGAGGTGTGTGTGTGTGTGTGTGTGTGTGTGTGTGTGTGTGTATATATATCTCGCCAACCTACCTCTATTTCACAACAATTTTCCAGTATCTCTCCACCACCCCAACTCCTCACTCTTAACTACTTCCTATCCCAACCAGGGATGGGGAGAGTACTCTGGGTTCATACCAGATTCTGAGCTTGGAGCCCTCCCCTCGGACAGCATGCCAAATTTGCAAGCTTTTACTATATTCGATCATATGTAAGGGTGAACTCGTGAAATGATCAGTCAACTTGCAATATCCTCTGGATGGACTTGAAAGTTCAAAGCATCAAAAAGGTGAAAATCAAATATTGAAAAAGTGTTTTTCAAGATTTTAGAGACAGTGAGTGAAAGAGGATAAAGACTAAATAGGAAAAATCATCTTACCCCTGTTCTCTCATAGGTCTTTTCATGTATCTTTCTTGCAGTGTGGTTCTGTTCTCTGACGGAGCACTTTGTGTTGGTCCCAGGAGGAAAGAATTGAAGGAAGTATGTAACACTTCCGTCAGTTCTGATAGAGTGAAAGCAGCAGCTCTGGGAGCCACAGACTTCACTTCTGAACAATAGTCTACAACAACAAAAATACACGTCTGCACAGGGACTTCATCAAATCCTTACATTTGGCCTTGATGTCTGGAGAGGTGTGTTTTTGTAGGGTTTTTTTTACCCCCATTTCCAAGGACAGTCACATGTTTGCAAAAATGAATGAACATAGGAATGAGATTAATTATAATAAACTAGAGTGTTTGTGGATGAAGTCTGTTTATGTCATTCATATGTCTATGTGAGCATACAGTTTTTTAGATGAAATCCAATCCAAATTAGGTTCAAAATGAAGGCAAGTTTTGGTAATTTTTCCTGAGAAATATCAATACAACAAATGCTAAAAATGTACTAATGTGCCTGTGGAAAATCACTAAAAGCATGTTTGGGTAGAGGCTTAGACATTCTGATAACTTTCCTTGCCATATTTTTTATATCTTCTTTTGTGTTCCACAGAAAATGCCCTACAGATTTGGAAATCATGAGGGTGAGTAAATGGTGACATAACTTTAATTTTTGGGTAAACTATCCCTTTAAGTGACTTCTTTTTATGTGCATTTCATTGTGTCTTTGCTTGGTTAATGATATGCACAGATGTTTATCAATTTGACAGAGACTAGTATTTTACACATTGGCCTTTATAATGAACTAAATGAACTAAAATATACATTTTAATATTTTAATATTGCGTGCCTTATGTAATTATGTATTATTTGAGTTTGTTTTTTTTATATAACACAACTGTTAATAAGCCATCAATAGGCTGATTTTCCTGAAGTATTGGTACTGTGGCTCAGATTGGTTACTGAATGTGTACAGGATGTACACATACATTCAGCCATTAGGTGGCTCTGTTCACACAGAAACCTATTGAAGTTCATGTTTACATTCTCTTTCTTCTGTCTGTCTTTATTTATCTCCACGTTCCCTTGGCATTGGCCTTCCAGTTTTTAAAAGCTACAAATTTAAGATTGATACAGCTAGTTCTAACATTGAAAGGGAGCAAAGCTTTTGAAAAATGGGCCATTTGAAAGCACTGTAGTTATACAGTCATCAAAGATAATAACAAAAACATCATTCAAGTACAATCCCTTTACATGCCAACATCACACTAATTTAATCATTTCTTTAACCATCTGTATCCTGCCTTTTTTCTAGCTTTGTGATTTGAAGAACGAACCAGTTGAGCTGGAAATTGTACAATATGTATTGAATTTAGTATATACGGGGTGGCCACTGTGTTTCTCAAGGGGAGTCTGTCTCAATCTATATGACTGACTCAATCAGGTCTAGTTGTCTGCCTTGCTGCATCAGGAGGGGGGAGCCTTGCTAACCTTATATTACACATTCACTTAGAATAAATTACATTGTATTGGCTGCATGGTCTACCCAAGAGAACGAGCGATAAATCTCTAGGGTGTGTTGCTTAATTGGTGCAATCTACGAAATTCTCGTGAAGTGCTGAAATCGTACCTGCTACAGATAATGGAGCTCTGCGGGGGTCTTTAATCGAAAGGATTAATCAATCGTTCCAGACTGAAAGGAACAGGGGAGTATGTTGTAGGAAGAGATGGAGTGGGGGTGGGGAAGATAGGATCAATCCGTTTAGTCCTGTCTTTACTCATCCTGCCCGCAGTCTTCCAGCCTAGAGCAGGAGAGAGCCACTATCTACAAATCCCACCAGACTCCCAACCACATAGAGCAGCTAAAAATAGCCCACTGATTTGACACATGCAAAGGCTTTATAGCGCAATCTGAGCTCAGTCCATATGATCCGATATGGATATGATCTCATCCTGTCGCACCTAAGAGATCCAATCGCGTCCCGCAGCCGTGTGCCCAAACATGTTAGCATTAATGAACTATCAGAGTGTAACTGTGCTGATCACAGGCTGGTGAATCTAAAGCTGGATCATGTGGAGAGGAGGATGGGACTGTGCTAATGTGTCATCAAGAAAGGGGTCTTAGAGTAGAGAGAATGAGAGCTGCCACACATTGAATTAAAGTGGCAATAGTCCAAGGAGAGAATAGCAACCTCTAGATATGTAGTTGCAACATGCAGTAACAATAACAACTAGATATGAACTGCTTGTCTGTGCAAAATCACTGATAGGATGTTTGGGCAATTGCTAAGGCATTCTGGTTGATTGCCAGGGTGTTCTGGGTGGCAGCTAGGGCATTGTTAAGATATTATGTCACTAAGTTGTTGCTAGGGCATTCTAATTAGTTGCTAGGCGGTTTCTAGGGTGTTCTGGGTGGTAGCTAGGGCATTGTTAAGATATTATGTCACTAAGGTGTTGCTAGGACATTCTAGTTAGTTTTCTAGGGTGTTCTGGGTGGTTGCTAGATGGTTGCTAGGGTGTTCTGGGTTGTAGTAGGGTACTGTTAAGATATGGTCTCTAGGGGTGTTGCTAGTGTGTTCTTGGTGGTAGCTAGGACAGTGTTAAGATATTATGGTCTCTAAGGTGTTGCTAGGGTGTTCTGGCATGATGTTTAGTTGCTAGGGCATCCTGATACGTTAGGCAGTTTCTAGGGTGTACTGGGTGGTAGCTATGGCATTAAGACATTATGGCCTCTAGGGTGTTGGTAGGGTGTTCTGGCAGGTCTCTGATATGATGTTTAGGTGGTTGCTAAGGCATTTAGTTGGTTGCTAGGGTGTTCTGGGTGGTCGCTATTATGGTTTCTAGGGTATAGCTAAGGTGATAACTCTAAACGAATGTTCTAATAGTGTTACTGGAAGAACATTTGTTCATAACTTTGAGAGAACCTTTCCAGAATCTTTGCCAAAGATCTGAGAACATTCGCTGTTAGCTGGTGGTTGGTTGGGTGTGGGCTTGGCTAGAGTCACTAATAAATTCTTCTCAATAAATAGAAAGAGAATAATAATAAAGCTTAAGAAATGTTAAAGTGAACTAGATTGTAAAATGTTTTAAAGAAATACTCTCACTGCCAATTTCCTGTCTAAATTCCACTTTTCTAGAAATAAATGCAGATGTTTCCAAATGTTCTGAGCTGTTTTGTGGCATGTTGCTAGGATATTCTGGATGGTAGTTGTTGTCAACTGATCCAAAAAACCCTGAACCATGTTATATTGTGGTGCCTAGAAAAGGCTCAGGTCCTTCCCTCAGTGTAAGTCTATGGGATTTTATCCACTATATAAGTCTGATCGGTGATCACTTAAAAATAAAAACATGCCTCCCCTTATCAATCAGGTGTTTAATACTTAAGGGTTTGTTCAATTCCATCTAAGTATGTGTAATAGTAATAGTACATCACTAATAACCATACATCAGAGAGGAATGCAAATAGGTGATCAAATTCTTTGAGGGGAAAAAAAAAAAAAAACATTTATTAAATGCGCACAGCATTTCAGGTTGTTGACGGCAAATGCAATGAATGATTGAATATGCATGTTATTTATTCATTATTACTAATGCCAAAAAAAGACCCTTTATATAACCCAGAAAATTTGGTTTTATGTGTGTAATTTGTATCATGGCAGTGAATATTAATGTAAGAAGCTGTGATTCTCATATCTCCTGTTGCTGCTATCATTATGGCTACTGTCTTTGTTCTGTCCTGTTGGCATGGCAACTAAGTCAAGCCCTTGCTGTTATCAAAGCAAACCTACTGGGGCACAGTGTGTCAGCGTATATGTGTGTGTGTGTAGTATCCTGCGGTAATGAAAACTGCAGTTTGGAGCTCTGTGGCATAAAGATGATGCTGCTATACCGAATGTATCTGCTGTACTACATGTCAGACTACATGACACAGATTCAAGGAGAACCTGGAGAAGAAGAGAGTATAGCTTTAAGTATAGACCCAAAGTGGGTCTGTCTAATAAAGCTCAAGTGCATATTCTCAGATATCTTATTAAAACTAGTATAAGTGAGCCAACCATAGGTTAAATCCTGTAACACGGTGGCTTTTTCTGTGTTTTAACATCCCAACCAGCCTGAAATGCCAATGTTGGCTCAACCAATGGTTTGAATTTGGGCCTATTTGGTCAGCCAATGGCAGACGTGTGAGTGTTTGGGAAATCTCTTGAAATGACTTTATTGTTGCAGAATTTTAATTTCTCTTATGGGTCTTTATTAAACAACTATTAATCAATTACAAAACTGCACATGATAAAGAATATACACAGTGATTAGTCTCTTTTCTATTAACTTTACAGCAATAGTTATAAATGTGCTTTTTTGGGACATTTCCTGGTGGTCTTCTGTGGTAGAAACTGCAAGAAGTAAAGCCAAATACTCAGTTACAGGCAGATGTTATCATCCTTTACACAATTTTCTGCACAACTGAATCATCAATGCCATATGTTTTGCAGTTCAACAGAATTACAGTTAATATGTAAGTATGCGAACACTTACATTTCAGACACATGATTCATTGTTTTGATTTCAAAATGACAGTAATGCAATTCGTGTATCTGAGAGTTATCTAAAGGACATCCAGCAAGATAATAACAACAAAATTACTGTGAAACATTCTAGGGTGTATTCAAGGAGTACTCAGATTACACCATATTTTTTCGCAAAAACATTTTATTTATTTACCAAAACTCTTAGGGTGTTTTCACACTTGGGTCCTCTTTAAAAAAAAAAAATGGACCAAGAGGTGAACCCAGTGAAAAAGGACCCAGTTCTCTTTACGGTCACACTGTCCCTGAAAAAGGACTCGGATCCTTTTTTGGTCCACTTAAGGAGGAATGTGGTCTCAGACCTCTTTGTGTTCATACTGGTGCTCTTTGAATGGGCTGACCTATGGCCTTCAAAATTTGATCCCATTCACTTACATTGTATGTGCCTCACTAAACAAGAAATTTGTTTGTAAAGATTATTATTATTACGGAGCCCCGCATATGACATGCAAAAAAATCACAGGCTAAATCATGCACGATTTACTAATTTGTTCCCTCAATTTGCTAAATTGTGACCACGATTTACTTTTTGACCCCTGCATGTAATGTGTGGGGCTCCGTATATAATTATTAATTATTATTTTGTAAAACTACATTGCTACAAATGCTCTTGAATGAGCTTAAAGGGTTAGTTCACCCAAAAATGAAATTTCTGTCATTTACTCACCCTCTTGTCGTTCCACACCCATAAGACCTTTGTTCATCTTTGAAATACAAATTAAGATATTTTGATGAAATCGTAGAGTTCTTTTTTTTATATGAGCCGGTGTTCTGATGTAGAACCTTGTGGAAGCACTGCAACGTAAATAGCGTAGCAGAATGACAGGGGAGAGAGGAATTTGTTGGATAAAGTTATTTTTGTTTTTGCGCATAAAAAGTATTTTTGTCGCTTCATAACATTAAGGTTGAACCACTGTAGTCACAAGGACTATTTTAAAGTCCCCCTGTAGTCAATTGTTTTAACCCCTAAAACTCATCTTTGATCACCAAAATAAAAAAATAAAAAAAAATTCCAGTGAAATTTTTTTCCCTCATGCCTTAAAATAGCTTGAATTTAACTATACACCCTTGCCTCATTTAATATACACGGATCAATGAATATGCAAATTAGCCCCGCCTCCACTCCCTCACGCCAGCTCAGAGAGTCTACTGTTGCTGTAGTGACGAGCAATTTGTTGTTTGCATTGTGGATATTTAAGAAAAAACTTGCTTCGCTTCGTATATTAAGTTTAACAGCTGTGTAACTGCTCACATATTTTTGACGCTTAAATTGTGTTCTAAATTATGAATTGGTAAAACGTCTTTGCCAAACGGTCTGAATCCACTCGCATTCATTTGGACTGCTCTCTCACTGAATCACCTGAAGTGATTTTTCAGTAAAACAGACAGTATTGAGAGAACAAGAAGTGCTGTTTTTCAGCCCATTTCCTCTGTGAACATGCACTTAATGGATGGCTGACAAATTCGTTGCTTTTTGGAGTTTTCAGATTTAAAAACGTTTAAAACGTCTAAAGATAGAGCTACATTCGGACTGTGGTAACGTTGCTCTCATTAATGGTCCAAAAGGTGCGTAATAGGTTATATATGCTTATTTAACTTTATAGTGTTAAATAAAAAACCCTTTGTGCATACCGTCAGATGAAATCCTGCGGGCCCTTCTCCGTACATGCAATAAATGCACATCCTTGAATGAGCGTGGATTTCCAGCATATTTATTTGAACTTATCAGGTAATATCTATGGTTTGACCCATTCCAGAGGTGGCCAAAATCAGAATTTATAATGGAATGAAAAGCTCTCTACGAACTTGACGTGCGATGCCACTCTGAATGACATATGCAAATGAATCACAGTCACACGCTCAGAGCAATATTGTTTTAGCTATGTTTTATAGTATTAAAATATTTCGAAGGACATGAACTTTATTGACTTTACTTCAAGTCAGCTGTCACTTTACTTTGGTGCGAGGCCTTATGCGCTCGCACACTTGGCACAGCCCTTGCGAAGGTTCTGTCGGACACAGTAATTAATATGATTAGCCTTTTGCTTGACTACGTTATCAAACAGCTAATAATGTGTTGCTAAGGTTACACAAACCATGTTTCCGTTCTTCATCTCAGAGTCAGACAGCTGCCTTCTAACACTAATATCCTTACAAACGCTTTGAACAACTCAGAACATCAGTGGAGAAAGACATAGTTTATCATAACATCATAATATACATCATAGACTCGCTATATTGCTAAATCTAAATTTTTCATATCAACAGAAAATATACCGGGATAACCTGGCTTCTTTCGAGACTCTCCTGCTTCAGAGCGCTCATGGTTAATGATATGCTAAATCCCACTGGCACGTTGTCTTGATTGGTTACAAGGTAGTCTGTGACGTCACAAACACCAGCGACTTCAAACCACGGGTTCGAGACTGTCTTTTTTCCCCTGCAGTTTTAAACATAAAATACTCAGCAATGGTGTTGACTTATGACTTTGCACATGGTTTGTCTTAAAGCATATTAAAAACACCACATAGACATATAAACAACATTAAAAACTTGATTTTCACCACAGGGGGTCTTTAACAATGATTTTACTACTTTTCTGGACATTGAATGTGGTAATTTCGTTGCTTTCAATGAAGGATAAAAAAAAAAAGGGTAAGTAATTTTTGGGTGAACTAACCCTTTGTTTATCTTTTGGACAAAAACAAGGAGTTGGTCAAGGAGTTGAATTTGTGTGACCAACTTGAACGTGAGCGGAATCTGCATGCGGAACAATTTCGGCTGCAAAATTTGGCTGAGCAACAGTAAACGTGCCTTCGCCTTTCCGGCACAGCCCCAGTAAAGCATGCCAAATTGCAGCAATCTGCTGCTGCTTCGAGAATTAATCTGACGACAATTTTTGGGGACTGGCCATTAAAGGATTAGTTCCTGATAATTTACTCATCCCCATGTCATCCAAGATGTTTATGTCTTTCTTTCTTTCATTCAGTCAAAAAGAAATTAAGGTTTTTGAAGAAAAACATTCCAGGATTTTTCTCCATATAGTGGACTTCACCAGGGTATAACGGGTTGAAGGTCCAAATTGCAGTTTCAGTGCAGCATCAAACAAAATCCCAGCCAAGGAATAATAATAACGATCTGTCATTTTCTAAAAAAAATACAAATAAATGTATATACGTTGTGCCATGCATTACGTAATCACATTCGAAAGGTCACGCACCCAGTAGGCGAAATTACTGCGGTAGGGCAAAAATCTCATTTTCTCCTCCAACTTCAAAATCGTCCAACATCGTTGTTTTACCTTTTTTTGTAAAGGGCGTTGAAGAAGTAGTGTGTGTAAGTAGTAACAACTTTACACTGATAAATGTGCGCTATAATTAGGCGCATATTCAAGTGTGCCGAGTGTGTTGAAGCTGAAGTAGCGCGCTTACTGCATGACATGTTGGCGCCGGTGCGATCACTTGCATTTAACTTAAAATACTGCGTCTTTTTGGTCTTACATCAAGAGTAGCCTAATACATCATTCTAAACTGACTAATTTTATGTGTGTAAACTTACAATAACAACCAAACATTGTGTTCGTAAAATAAAGAAAACAACAGGACGTGCTTTCTGCCGTCTCTGTCTCTGTGAACTTGAGCGCGTCAAAAAATAAACCAAAACTCAGTGAACTTACCTCACAGACATGAGAAATACATCTATCAAAAGCTTGAAACGTCTATTTTTAAATTAACTGACAGGCTCATTATTTTGATTTATATGGTTTATTAATAAAAACATGCAATTAGTCGGCTAAATAAGCGACTACTACTCGATTAGAAAAATCTTTAGTTAAGTGCAGCCGTACATATTACGTAATTGCCCTGAAATAACCTGTTCACAATCACAAACGCTAGGTTAGAGAGTGACTGGGTAAATAGATATAAATTGGTGTGCCTTCAAGACAGCTGTTTATTTTTTACTCTCGAGGGGCCTCTCTCAATTAAACTCTAATCTGTTGTTCTTACTTCGAAACAGTCAGCACTGTTCTAACCATCCACTTATTCATTATTACATGCAGCTTTCATGTCACGTAAATAACTTTAATCAGCAATACTACATCTTTATTCCCCTATTCCAGTAAAAGCCCATGACATTCTCAATTACTGCAGGTGGGCAGGGATGGGGGTCTTTCGTCCATGCACACTGAGCATGTATGAGAGGAGGAGAGAAAGAAAAACAGCACACTCGTATCATAATGAAACAACACACAGTCCTTGTTGGTTTTTCCCAGAAGCCATGTGATCAGTTGCCATGGGAATGGTGCAGAGACCCACTTCAGCTGCCTTTGTGCTTTCACAATCTTGGCTGGAGAACCACAGTCACCTACAAAATACTGCCCCGTATTTAATGTCAACACCTCACCTTGGTCTTTGAAACCTGCATGTCCATTTACACGAATTCTCACATTTGTGCTGATAGTATTTTAATGGCACAGGCAGATTTGGTCGATTGTGTGATATATGAATAGAGCAGCCCAGCTTGTCTTTGTCATCTATTAGCTTGCCGGATCAGTTGTTACCCTTCCCTCTGTTATTAATGTGAGAGCTACTATTTCTCTCTCACAGCTCCCTTTCAGCTAAAGGCACATTCTTACTGCATTGCATAATTTTCCGGCTGTGGGGTGACCTACTTCTCCTGATCTACCACACACACACACACACACACACACAGGTCCACATCGCAACAACTAGCAGCTACTTATCTATTTGTATTTATTTTTAGGACTGTCAATCAAAATGTTTTACTGATTAACCCTTTAAATTATGAATTATGACAATCTCAGTCAGGATTTGTTTCCTATGTGTTTTTATTGCTCCTAGGGCATGATCTGGTTTGTTTTGTTTTGTTTTTTTACACATTTTCAAACCGATTTTAAGATGTTCACTTGAGCAGACAGTATGCATTTTTGGTTTTAACTGAAGATATACAGTAATAACACAGATTACTTTTGATGTAATGATTAAAGTAACACGTTACAAGTAACATACATTACGTAATCGGATTACTTTTTTTGACAAAACTGCAAATTACATTCAAATAACACAAATAAAAATAAATATCTAAAATCAGTACTTGGAAAATTTAACAATGATATGACTCTATGGGCCAGCGCAAACCCTCTTCTGGCATTAAAAAACTACTGTCGGGATTTACTAAAGACACGCAGTGCAAAATTAGCGCTGAAAGGGCGTGGACTGAGTTGTTTTCACGGCTGACCTTATTGCATATGCATTTATGGAAGGAGAGTATCTAAATAAATCACGAAACACGATTTACTAATGATTGTGCTAGTCAATTTACTGGTATTTGTGCCATTATTTAACGCCCCAAAAAAGCATGTGTTAACCCATTTTGCGACATGGCTGCAATTGTTGCTGCTGAGACTGCAGAGAACAGAGAGCGTGTTGTAGAAGGGAGAAAATATTTTCCACTCGTATTTATTTCTTTGGAATGCCAGAGGAAGACGTTATCCGAACATATTGTTTGCCAAGCTATGTTGGCCTCTATATATACGTGTATGTGTTTGTCAGATTACATGTAACAAGTTACGCATGTGTCGATGTTACTTGATGTTACATGTTTTGTTTTTTTTTCCTGCAAGAGTCTCCTAGGATATAAGGGATTTATGGATATTCAGGTGCAACTTGGCATTTCTGACATCTTGGTTTGGAGAAAAAAAAATTCCACATACAATCACTTGCCACTTGGAGGCAGTGTATAGGATGACGCACTATTGTCCACTGTGGTTGATGTGCAACTGTGCAATCAAAAACCATGCTTATGTAAGAAATGGCTTTTTGAATAGCTGTCCGCTCTATATTAACAATCATATTAACAATAGTGCATATTAGTATGCTAAAGACACATCGGTTAGTATGACTAAATTTATTAAGTTAAAAAACGTTTCCTTCCATCCATCCATGAAATCTCCCTTTGTGTTTTTTTTTTTCTCAGATTGTTTGATGCAATCTTATATTATAAATCTTACATTATAAATCCTACATTTAATGAAGGCATTGTTGTAACTAATCATTGTAAGCACACTGTATACAATGGAAAAATATTTTTTTAGATGTAGTTTAGTCAGAGGTAACCTGTTTTCTAATTTGTGTTTTGATTTGTTTCAGTAAGATTAATTTTATTAGTTTGTGACTTTCAAAACACAATGCTCTTTGTTGCCTCCAGATTGTAGGTGTGCAAACATCAAATGAATTATTAATTTCTCACCTACGAGGGAGCCAAAATGAGATGCAGCTTTTACTCTATCCCCTGGTGCTGCAAACATCTGACTGAAAGACCTTGGAGTATTTACCTTTAATATCACATTGCATTTCTGTTCACGTACAACATGTTCTGTTGGGTGAAGATCTGTTTTGGCGGATTATCTCTGAATTCAATCACACCATCTTAGAGTTGTGTTATGGTTTGTTTTAACTTGTGGTTGCTAAGTAACCTCTCTCACTACAATCTGTGTATCGTTCAGTACACTCTCTCTCCCTCTCTCACTCTGCCTTTGTTTATCAGACACAAAATCTACTAAGCTTTATTGGCATGACCATGAAGGATTACAGTTATGTTGGTGCAGAAACCGGCAAATAGTGGACATTGCAAACAAAAACGTAAACAAAGTTAAGGATGGGAATGTAATATCAGAAAATATTCCATTTCGTGACTTATAGTGTGTGCTTGACTTTAAAGGGGTCATTAATTGAGAATTGAGAATTTTCAGTGCCAAGTTCTGGATAAAAAACAATCTTTGCATTGCTTTCCTTGTGATCCGAACATTAAGAAAGCGTGGATGACCTTTTATTTTTAGTGAAGTTCCAAATCACATCAGTAAGACATGGTTCGTGTTCGCTTAATTTTAATGCGGATTAATTTTTAAACAAGGCACAGTTTGACGCAGGCTTGTCAGAGACTGACAGCATTGTCTGTTAAAGATCGGTTGATATGTACTCACTTTGCTGAAATAATAAACAATGAATATATAAGAAATAAATATAAATAAAAAAATATTATTTACCACGCTATTGCAGACAGGCGTATATCCTTGGTATTTGAAGTGTAGGTTTGTTGTCTTCTGATTCAGGATCAGACTCTGGCTCAAACATGTATGGCTGAATTTTACCGGTTGCCCTTTTTCAACATCGGGAAGTTTTCAAAACAATTCCACACCTGTAATGGCGAGGATGTTGAAAATTATTTTAATATGCAAAACTGTTACCCAATCATAGCAGTGGGCGTTTACTTCCAAGTCTTGAATGTGGCACGCCCATCAAAACAGAGTGTTTCAAAGAGAGGGTCAAAAACAGGATAGAAAATAGCCTATTTTAAATTATGATTTATTTTGATGTAAAAATCTTTCTAATATTATAAGTGGACCTTAGAGAACATTAAACTCATTAAAGGAGTAATGAACTGCATTTTTTTCCTGCTAGTTTAGGTTGTTGAAACATTTGAAAATATATATATATATATATATATATACTGATAAAAGTGATTTTATGGTGAAGTAAATACTACAGAAAAAACACGTAATTTTACATGAAAAAAGTTAGTTCAGGCAAGAATGAAAAAAAAACTAAGTAAATTCTATATTAGTACCTTAATTTAAGCTTGTAGAAATTAAAGGTGGGGTAAATAGATTTTGAAAAACACTGTTTGGAAGTTAGTCGGGCCGACATCAACAACAAACGTTTAATCAGCATTAGGATGAAGGTTTATGACTGGCCAAGCGCTTTAGGACCCGCATTGTCCAACAGCATTTTTCAAAATGTACTTATCCCACCTTTAAAGTGTAAATATCAACATTATAAAATTAAGTAAAACTACTCAGCTTTTCTGATACTGGTGTTCCCATCATGCACTGTGCCTTGAATAATTAATGAGATTGATTTTTCACTGTTTTCCGGCTGTATTTACACTGTTTTATCATTGCTTTTGTGGTTATGTTTAGTAACTTGCCATTTTGTGACATTAGGAGTTCATTTTCTACTCAAAATAGCCATCAAATGTTACCGTCATTGTGAATTGTGTACCAAGTATTGAGGTCTCTGTGTTCAGGTGCCATGTTACTTCTAATATGTAGATATGGTTTCTACACAATGTCTATTGTATTATTTACTTAGATGTTTCTAAGTGAAGCTTACACTTTAAAAGCATGGTTTCATTCAGTGTTATATTATATGAGTAAAATGTATTGCAAAAGAAATTACTTAACATTTTACTGGCCAAGTTAAAATTACTTATTTTCTTTGTTAATTTTACTTAACTTGGCTGTAGAGTTACTGAATTCCATATTTGAAATTTACTTAAAAAATATGTGTGCAAAAACTTGCAAAAGAAAAATGAAGTAAATTTTACATACACACACACATATATATACAGTGGGTACGGAAAGTATTCAGACCCCCTTAAATTTTTCACTCTTTGTTATATTGCAGCCATTTGCTAGAATCATTTAAGTTCATTTTTTTTTCTCATTAATGTACACACAGCACCCCATATTGACAGAAAAACACAGAATTGTTGACATTTTTGCAGATTTATTAAAAAAGAAAAACATATCAAAAAATATCACATGGTCCTAAGTATTCAGACCCTTTGCTGTGACACTCATATATTTAACTCAGGTTCTGTCCATTTCTTCTGATCATCCTTGAGATGGTTCTATACCTTCATTTGAGTCCAGCTGTGTTTGATTATACTGATTGGACTTGATTAGGAAAGCCACACACCTGTCTATATAAGACCTTACAGCTCACAGTGCATGTCAGAGCAAAAAAAGGTTGTAGAAAGTCAACCATCACTGCAGCCCTCCACCAGTCGGGGCTTTATGGCAGAGTGGCCCGACGGAAGCCTCTCCTCAGTGCAAGACACATGAAAGCCAGCATGGAGTTGAAGGACTCCAAGAAGATGGTGAGAAATAAGATTCTCTGGTCTGATGAGACCAAGATAGAACTTTTTGGCCTTAATTCTAAGCGGTATGTGTAGAGAAAACCAGGCACTGCTCATCACCTGTCCAATACAGTCCCAACAGTGAAGCATGGTGGTGGCAGCATCATGCTGTGGGGGTGTTTTTCAGCTGCAGGGACAGGATGACTGGTTGCAATCGAGGGAAAGATGAACGCGGCCAAGTACAGGGATATCCTGGACGATTTTAGCAAATGGCTGCAATATAACAAAGAGTGAAAAATTTAAGGGGGTCTGAATACTTTCCGTACCCACTGTGTGTGTGTGTGTGTATATATATATATATATATATATATATATATATATATACATATAATTTTTTTTTTTTCAGTGTAAATGACTTATGTTAATTTCTTTACCCTTTGTGTTCATTTTCTTGATTTTATTGTAGATATTATAGACTAAAACAGTAGAGTAGGTCAGTTCTGCTTTCATTCAAGATAAGAAATCCTGGAGAAGGTTATACATTTGTGGGGGGGGGGAGTGAAATGCATTGTAACAGAATTGAAAAAGTAAAATAAAATAAAAACTTAGACCAGGCCATTCTACTAAACTGCAATTATCAGAGAATTGACCAAGAGGACAGACTGTCTAGACATCAGTGATTTCTCGAGCGGTTACCAGATTCAGCCTCTTTTTTGTGTGTGTGAAAGACCAACGCTAAAAGGGTTTTGTAGAGGTTATGTAACGAAAAGAAATTTCTGCAGGAATATTGCAGTGTTATGAATCTAAAGTTGAGCTCTTTGGCACAGCAGACCCATATAACACATTTAATATTTCTAATACTGAATTGCTGTTGGTATAATGCTCACTATTCCTCAGGCTACAGCTCGATGCATAGAAAGCTGATTTGAGGGCAGAGTCTGTCTGATAATGATCTTGACTTTTTCCTTTTCATTGTTCATTCTCAGGTAGTTCAGGGGTGTGTTTCCCAAAAGCATCTTTAGCCAACTATGGTTGCAAGTTCCGTTGAACTCTGTTGGTACCGACAGAACTTGTGGCCATAGTTGCTTTTGGGAAACACAACCCAGATTGGTGTGCATTGCTATAAATACTGTACATACAATACTGTATTTTGCACAACTTTAGCTATAGTTTCTAGTTTTCTAAGCTGATCATTAGCAGGTTGAAGGTGGTTGATAGCTGGCTGAGTAGGCACCATGTTACAAAAATCATATTGACGATATTACATTACATTACCATCTGGTCGCTGTGTGTGTGTGTGTAACATAACAAATTATAGTTTTACAATAAAAAATATATATTTTAAAATGTAATTTATATATATATATATATATATATATATATATATATATATATATATATATATATTATTATTATTATTATTTATTATTTATTATTTATTATTATTATTATTATTATTATAGAGAGAAAGAGAGCAGGAGAAATACCAAGTGAGTGTCTCAAAAGATATGAAAAAGAGTGACTATCTCTCAGAGTAAGATGCAGCCTGCCGAAGTGACATGTATGGTTGTTGTCCACACTGGAACTACCCACTGTAGCCAAAGCACAATAAAGTCAGTTAGCCATTTCCAAGGCCCATATTTACAAAATATAGACTACTGGGAATCCATACTCTGGTCTCATGAGACCAAAATCAATCATTTTGGATCTAACAGCATCTGAAATGTTATGGTGTCGCTAGAGGAGGAGTACAGTAAGAAGTGTCTGGTTCCCACAGTGAAGCTTAGTGGTAGTAAAGCTCTTATATAGGGATGTATGAGTGCTGAAGGTGTGAGGGAGTTGTGCTTTGTCAATGCTGTCATGAATTTACACACCACTGTGTAATATAATACAAAAACTTGAAACAGAAGATGCTACCCTCTCCTCATTCCCTGCGCTGTTGGACATTTTTTTCAGCATGACAATTACGATATACATTCTACCAAGGTGAAAACCCTTCTGTGGACATGTATTTCACCCAATCTTAACACTCTTGAGTACCTGTGGGGGATTCTGTAGAGACGAGTTGAGCAACACACACTCATTAAAGATCAGGGCATTTAAGGAGGTCTCCTCCAGGAGTTAAACAGGACAGATGTGACAATTTGTCACAAACTTATACACTCTGTGCCAAAAAGAGTTAGAGCAGTATACTTACAGTTATGGAGGACATACTAAGTACTAGAATACTATACATTTGTTGAATTAAATCCAGGGTGTACTCATTTCTGCAATCCTTCATTTAAACAAAATTGGCTAATTTACTTTTGCCATCTTTCCATGAACTGTATTAGTGATCATTAAGAAAATACATCTTTTGTATTTGTTTGGAGGGGGTGTATTAATTTATGTTGTGCACTGTATACACACACACACACACACACACACATACTTGTATATGTGGTTTACGGGGACTCCATAGGCATAATGGTTTTTATACTGTACAAAGTGTACATTCTATCCCCTTACACTACCCCTACCCCATCAACGAAAACTGTCTGCATTTTTAAAAAAAAATTGTAATAACACTGTTTAGTATGTTTTTTTTTTAAGCCATTTGGTTTATGAGGAAGGGTCCTCATAAAAACCATATTTACGTTGTAATAGCCATGCCATTATACACATTTGTGTCCTCATAAACCATGTATACAATAACACACACACACACACAAAGTTACAGTAAAGTAACAAACACACATTTACAGTACCTTTGTGTTTACCTACCTAGCATGAACCCACATAGAAAAGAAACCAAGCAGTACAAAATGTCCTGTTGTGGTTGGTTAGTACAAGATGATTTACATAGAAGAGAAAACCTTTCGCCACTTTATCAAATTGTATCTGATTAGGATGTAGGTGTAGGAAGCATGGCACCCATTCAAACTACAACAGAAAACCCACAGCTCGACAAACCATTCTGTCTGAGCTACTGTATCTCTCACACACAATCACAAATCCCATGAGTAACTCATGAAGTTTAAAAGAATATTTGAGCACATACTGTATAAAACATCCTCTCATCTCTCAGCTTACTAAGTCTGTCAGAGTAGCGGCTCTAACAGACCACTCTTGTTGCCTGTTCTCCTCTATTAACGGCCCTAGAACACAACGTTCCAGTGAGAGCGCACTTTTCCTGGCTGTCTCATTTAGTCTGTAATTACTGATAATGTTCTCAGAGGCAGCTCCATTTTATGACGCACACTGGTGGCAGGGCTAAACAAATTAAAGAGAGAGGGGGGAAAAAAGAGAGCAGTAAATCAACATGCAGGAGACAAACAGCAGTGGTGTGAGCCGTATCTGCACCAGGGGGCTGATGTGCAGCTCGCTCTCCGGCAGTGTCACATTCTGGGCACCTCTGCTGTTGGTTAAATTGTTCTGACCTGCTAAAAGTTCACTGACACCATACAGAATCACCACGGGATTGATTACTAAACCATTTCCCACAACTCTCTCATTCAATGATATTTGAGAGCTGAAGCAAAACGATGCCTTTGTGTAAAAAAAAAATAAATAAATAAAATCTATATTTAACAAGTTCTGAAGTAAAATATCTAGCTTCCACCAGACCACCTTCCATAGTCAACTGGCGTCTCGTCAGTTACACTTTTTCCGTAAGCTGATTGGGGAAGGCGTAGGACATAGTATAAGCCTTTTGAACTGCTAGAGTTTTACACTAAGTAGAATACGGAAGGCAGTCTAGCGGAAGCTAGATATTTTACTTCAGAATTTGTTAAATATGATGGTTGATATAAGAGACCACCGACGTGTTGTCCGTACAGACAAACACATGATGGCCCCTCAGGTCTGGGAGGAAGTGTTTGAGAGCTCAAAACACCGCCATCATTTCCAGCCGATTTATGTGCCAGGAAAGTAGATGGTCCTGCCACAGACCCGGAGCTGAGCGACCACTCATGATCGCTCCCCAACCCATGAGGGAAGCATCCGTCGTTAGCATTACGTGACGACAAGGAGCTCCCAACACAGGCCCTTGGGTCAGGAACCAAGGCTTCTTCCACATGACTAAGGCACGAAGGCATTGCTGCGTGACCTTGATCATGCGAAAAGGATTTCCCCTCGGGGAGAACCCCTTGGTCCTGAGCCACCACTGTAAAGGTCTCATGTACAGTAGGCCAAAAAGTATCACGTTTGACACTGCTGCCATGAGACCTAACAGTCTCTGGAACTGTTTTACAGTGAGTGACTGGCCTAGTTTTACCGCATTCACAGCTGAGAGAACTGAAGCAATACGGGGAGACGAGAGCTGAACCCACATGACCTTCGAGTCCCACACCACGCCTAGAAAAGTGGTCATCTGAGATGGAATGAGCACACTCTTTTTGGCGTTGAGCCTGAGCCCCAACCTTTTCATATGGGCGAGAACAACATCTCGATGCTAGAATCAACCAATCATCGATATCATTTAGTACTCGAATGCCCTGGAGTCTTAGAGGACTCCTTGAGATCGATCGTCACAAACGAATCCTCGGACTGGATTTGTGACAAAATCTGTTTGAGTGTAAGCATCTTGAACTTCAATTTCTGCATTGTGTGATTTAGAACACGCAGATCTAAGATGGGACGCAACCTTCCATCCTTCTTCGGAACAATGAAGTAGCGGCTGTAAACCCCTGACAGCTTGTTGGGTGGGGAAACCCATTCTATAGCCCCTTTTTTTTTTTCATAAGAGTCAGAACTTCCTGTTCCATAACCAGAGACTGCTCTGGGTTTACTACAGTAGATAGAACCCCACTGAATCTGAGTGCCACTAAGGGAACCAGTCTCTTGAGACTGGCTTCTAGTGTTACACGAGCGACCAGCTCAGTGCCCTGAAGCGGCGAACCGGCAGGGAACAACTGAACTGGCCCCTCTGAGACCCTCATCAGAGAGCAAATAAGTAATGGGTGTAAAACCCTGAAAGCTTGCTATGAGGGGAAACCTGTTCTATAGCCCCTTTTTGCTAGAGAGTCAGAACTTCCTGTTCCATAACCAGAGACTGCTCTGGGTCCACTACTGTAGTGAGAACCCAGTTGAATCTGGGCGGGCGAAACCCGAACTGTATTCTGTAGCCCTTTTCTATTATATGCATTCTATAATATTATATGAGATACATTTGGTAGACATTTCCATTCCGCCAGAAACTCCACTAAGGGAACCAGTCTCTTGAGACTGGCCTCTGGTATTGAATGAGCAGTCAGACCAGTGCCCTGAATTAGTGAACCGGCAGGGAACATCTGAACCGACCGCTCTACGACCCTCCTCGGAGGATCGCTGGAAACCGCTGCGCCCTGAAGCACACGAGGTGGCAGGGTTGGCAGACCAGGCTCCCTTTTTTTTTTTCTTTTTTTTTTTTTTAAATTCCTTGGAATTTAATGTAGCCACACATCAACCAGACAAGTAAAATCAGTCTGGATGAAAGGCTGAATATAATGTATTAATACAGAAATCTAAATTCTGAAAAGTATTTACCATTTAATTCCTCAAAATTAAATGCTGCCCTATCAACCAGACAAATAAAAAAGGTCTGGATGAGAGGCTGGATATAGTATTTTCATACAAACATACACTTTTCAAAGCAGATAATATTTCATTTAATTTTTAAATTAAATGCCAGAAAACAAACAGACAAGAGTGGCTGAATATGAATATTATAATGCAAAAAGAATTATAGCTCGTGATAGTTTGCAAGTGATAGGGACAAGAGAGAAAGAGAAAATCCTTTCTGAGTAGAAAGTCTACTCCGTACCCTCCAATTATATATAAGTATAATATATATATATATATATATATAACATATAGATCCGAACCATATTCTTTCTAGTGTTACACGAGCGACCAGCTCAGTGCCCTGAAGCGGCGAACCGGCAGGGAACAACTGAACTGGCCCCTCTGAGACCCTCATCAGAGAGCAAAGAAGTAATGGGTGTAAAACCCTGACAGCTTGCTATGAGGGGAAACCTGTTCTATAGCCTCTTTTTGCTAGAGAGTCAGAACTTCTTGTTCCATAACCAGAGACTGCTCTGGGTCCACTACTGTAGTGAGAACCCATATATATATATATATATATATATATATATATATATATATATAGATCCGAACCATATTCTTTATTGCAGACCAGAAATCTACGCGCTGCCTCGGCAAACGCGAGATCCGAGCCACTGTGTTTTTTACTGCAGACTGTAATCCACACGCTGCCTCGGCAAACGCGAGATCCGAGCATTGCATTAGACTTTTATTCCCTCAAGAATAAGGCCAACAGGAGTGGAGATAAAAACTCCTGACAGTGCATGCTTTTCTATACACAGAGACATTTTTATGAATGAAAACTCTCAGCACCAAGAGAGCTGACGTGCATGCTCCACTCTCAACAAACAACACATAAATCGCGTGTATCCCCACTCGTAGTGTAGTGAGTGCAGGGAGGAACACACGATTCTAAATGCTGTCTGCTCGTTCCATTATACTCCTGTCTAGATACATATGTGCTTGTGGACAAACAACAGTAAATAGACAGAGACAAATTTACACAGACCGCTTGCTGAAGACACAGAAGCTAGCGTTCTTTGTTCTGGGTATGCTTTATAGTTTATTGGTCTGTGACGTCGGCCGCCTATGACGTTCCGTCACGCTATTGGACAGTTTACACATGTGCTTCACGACGCAATCACGCATAGGCGTTCCCACCGCGTCTCAACGCAGCTCAAGTTCCCATGAAAGGGAACTGTATTTTATTTACTTAGAGTGATATTGGTTTAAAAAATATTATCAGTTAAGGGTAATAAGATAGAAGTTGGTGTAAAGGTAATTTGTTAGAAAAGATTTCTATTTTGAATAAATGCTGTTATTTTTAACATTTTTAAATCAAAGAATCCTGAAAAAAAGTATCACAGCAGGTTATAAAAAATATTAAGCAGCACAACTGTTTCCACTTTCCAACTTTAAAAAATAATCAGCATATTAGAATGATTGCTGAAGGATTTCATGTGACACTGAAGACTGAAGTAATGAAAATATGATGAAATATTTATTTTCTCGATATAGTGTTGATATTGCAACTAGTAAATACACTAAGTTTCGTCATGATGGCATGTGTGGAAAGTTTTAAACCATGTGTGTTACAACTAGTCCTGCGTTACTTTGTGCCCCGCGCTCCCCCGTTGCTGTTTTTGATTAGATAAATGCAGGCTTGATGAGCATAAGAGACTTATTTCATAATGCCACATAAGCTAATAATGATCAAAAACGGTAATATAATAAAGTCCTTTCACGTCACCATTTCGCCAGCCTGCACTTTACATAATAGGCCTGTAGGTGGCACTTTGGCTTCATTAACTATGATAGTTTTATCAAATAGTAAAAGGTATATCAACACTAAATGAATTGAACACTACTTACCATTAATGCGGCTTTTGGCTTTGTATTCGGTTTACATCCATTTTGTCAGCAGTGCAATTTGATTTATAAAATGAGACAAACGGCAGAAATCGCTCGTCTGTTCATGTCATTTCCACTTCACGTTGTCCAATGAAATTTGAACTTATTGTGCCAGCCAGATCACGATTGGTTGGGGTATTATACATAATAAACTGGCATTGGTGAATTATGTAATAATTTAAAATATATAATATATAGATTTTTAATTAAATCGACACCCTAGCTTTGATTATTGATGGTGGGGGAAAAGTTTAAAAAATTGTTTGGTTTATTTATTTCTTCTGTCGAGCCATAGGCACTCAGAGAAAGAACCATATATGGCTCGAGAGAGGTTTCGAACAGACTGTGGAAAATCAGTCAGTCGCACACGCACGCAACCCATAGCAACGCGTTATGGCAACGCCTCACACTGACGGATATGTAAAAATAATAGGAATTTTTCGACTTTTGAGTGATTCGTTACTATTGTACACATTGTCATGTTAATTATAATTCAAATGCATTTTGTTTTATTGACCACAATATTATCATTGCTCTTTGCCCCCAAACATTAACATACAGTAATAGTCATGAAATATTTTGGAGTGGTCTCTGGAATGAGTCAGAGTCCTAATATGTTCGAATACGAGTCAATTCCGAGTCAATATGCACACGAGGCTAGGATGGCTTGAGGGTGAGTAAAGCTTGGGGTAATTTTCATTTGAAATTGAACTAATCCTTTAAACACATTTCAATAATGACAATTCTCTGAATATTTTTCCCATGTTATTAAGTATGGCATTGTTAATGTATTTGGTCTTGGTGGACTAGATCTGCTGCTGTTGATAGATATACAGACACGCTGCTGTGAGTATGTAAGATATGCTGCTGCTGCATAAATAGACATGCATAAATCCTGTAGCAGATCTAAGGGAGGTGAAGGGCTTCACTAGATTACAGCAAACACTGAACCAATCAGACTATTTAAATACTGAGCAAGCAATCTTATTGGCTGCAGGATCAACAGGGGCCAATTAGCTTGTGTCATGTGGTAATGATGCGATTACTTGCAGACTACATGTTAAGGACCTATCAGACTGCGCACTCTAGAGTGTCATGACTGAATTAGATTTTTAATTTTTTTTTTTTTTGTAGGTCTGATGGTTTTACGTCAAATTAGAAGTCACATTTGTGTCTCTCTCAATGGTGGGTGGTGGTGGAGTCCGGTTTACTGGTTAGCATTATATTGTGTATAAAGTCAACATAAGGGGAAAATGCACCCTATTTACTTGCTTAAAACACATTAATGGACTAATTGTGTACGATTCATTGGTGCATACAATTATTCCAAAGAAAAATACTTTTCTTCATAGATTTTCATGTAATTACATTCAATACAGATACCAGGTAGCATGTTACACTTCCAAGTCCAAATCCAAAGTAAACATTTTCTTGGTGAATTTTCCAGTTCCACTCTTAAATTTGACAGATTATAAAAGTAAAATGGTTTGCTGTTTTTCATTTTCACTTTAAAATAACAATATTCTTCCCTTCCTTCTGTTTAAGGTCTCAAAGCTTTAACCTATTTAGTTTAAAACATCTACAGCAGCAGAAGGTTTACTCAACACAGACTGGGCTTCTTGCTGTGAGTGTGTTAGTGTAGGGAAATAATCAATGAGTTAACATGCAAAGCCATGCTGAACATATGGTCGGCCAAGCATCCGTAATGACATACTGCCAAACCAATCATTCCCACTCATTGTGTGTGTGTGTGTGTGTGGCCTATGTGTGTTGGTTTGACTCTCATTCTTTGAGCTGAGGTCTTTTGAGACTTGAATCTGGTTGCTCTTATAAGCAGGATGAATCCTGAGCTTCCTGTTTCGAGAACACACTGTTTAGCACATGCTGCCTTTCACTGAATACTAAGGGATGAGACCTTGAATGAGTTGGAAACATACAAACATGTTTTGGTATGCCCAAACATTGAGCCAAGGGTAAATAGTAATTGAAACTGTAATTGAAGACTGCAATTTAAAGGAACAGACAAAGAGTAACCTAGACCTGAAGAGCTTGAAATGTTCAGACAGGATGCTCTGGTTTGGACTAAACTGGTTTGGAAATGAGTTTTTATCAAGTGGTTTTATTCTCAGCTGAGCTACAGCGGTACAAGCTATCCATAGTTGTCAGCAGTGATAACACATGAAGACTTTACTAAATTAAAAGTGTTTTTTCATTGTTACTAACCATCCGTCACTATACTATGCACCACAGAACATAAATTAATTGTCTTAAGTTTACATCTAAAGCACTATTCAGATGGAAATTGTTTCTTAGGATCACATCTGTAAAAGAAAATTTGCATTGCTCCTCCATAAGAAATTCACTGACGGGAATTTTCATAATCATGAAAATATATTAATTAATGTGTTATTATACATCACATTATTTTACCAAAGCTAAAAATGGTCACATTAAAGGGTTAGTTCATCCAAAAATTCTTCGGAACACAAATTAAGATATTTTTGAATTTCTTCTCTTCTCTCCCATATGCTGTTGACGTTGTACACACAGTGCAACGCTTTCGCCAGCTCATTAGTTTGTTCATTATTAGTTTATTATTTCAAAATTTTATTTTTCTTAACCCATTGGCAGATATTTTTTCTTGTTTTAAGCAAAAACTTTTCCAGAAAACAAGACTTTAAAATCTTTTGTCATTTTGCTTCTCAAGTAAATGTATCTTGATTTAACAATGTTTAGATATTTGTACAGAAGACAATACAGAGTAAACAAAACAAAACAAAAACAAAACCTTTTTTGCAGTATAAGCTTAGCAAACAGTTTTGAGTATTTCAGACTGTCCTCATTCAAGTAGGCAAGAGCTGTACTTGCATAACTGAAAATAGTTGCCTTGGGGTGATCTCAAAATGGCCGCCGTACCCTGACTCTTTAAAAAGGACTTTGATAAAACACAGATTCCATGATTTAGTACATGCTGGGGAATCTCTCCGGACCCATGGATTAAGGGTGTTGGTTCTGGGGTTAAGACTTTGGTTCTCAGCCAAAGCCCTAGGGCTGTCGTGTTAATCTCCATGTCGGTCCTCATTAGCATTAATGAATGGAGAAACACTTGTCATGAAAGCACAAAACACGGGGTGTGTAGTGCCACCGACAGCCATTGAGAGCTGTGCAAGTGATTAAGACCCAAAAGCGACAGTATGAATTCTGTAAGCACCATTTTCATGTCTTGTGGTTGAACAATTCATCCTTTTTGATTGGGTTTTGAACTTTCCCAATGAAATATGAGCTGCTTGTTTGAAATGCAATAACATTTGATCAACATAAAACAGCTTTTGATAACATTATGCACTTGGATTGAGGTAATTTAGAAGTCGTACATAAAACAAAACTGTTTAAAAATGAATGAATCACATTTGAATCTGTCAGCTGTGTAAACACAATGCATATCTCTTAGATGAAGCTAGTGTTTATTCAATGTAGCTGTAAATCACCGTGCTGATGTTTCCTTTGGATTTCACTGCCTTAATGGCTTATATATCACGCAGTGGTTTGGGCAGCATGTGTATTTCCTTTACAGGAGTCAAATGGGTAGGCGGGGAAACCTTGCAGTACAAAAAGCGGTTAACCTCTTCCTTTAGCCGTGTCCAAAACCTCAGAAATGTTTAGCCACAAAACAAACACACACACACACACATTGAAAGCAGACATCATTGTCGTTACGAGCACCACATTGTGCATATTCCACCCACCAATTTGATGTTTTTTGTAGTAGTTTATCGCGGCCTTTCTTATGCGAGAGGAAGAAATTGCCTCCGCTCTGAACAAACACACCCAAACGCAGGAGCTGCATTGTGAGAGTTGCTTGTTATTTTGGCTGTTGTATAAAAGATCTGCTAGGTTAGCCACAGAAAGTCATCTGGCCGAGTTCCCAGAATCCATTGCATTTACTGACATGTTTGGATATAAAAAGTACTATGCCCTAGACCTAGATTGCATCTCCAGTATACACACTTTTGCATTATAAAGTTCTTTGTCTGTGTTGAGATGTTTTTTCTGGTGAGCAGCTGGTGTTTGTACCGACATCAGCTGAATCTCTGCGGTCTCTAGTGTCCTCATGCATTGCTTACTATGAAATATACAGAAGGTAAAATGGAATTCATTTGTTCTAATTTAGGCAACACAACATGTCATGCTGTTCTAGATCATATTTAGCGTGCAGGACTTTAAACAGGCATGTTTGCTGGTGTATTCCACATGTTTTTTATCATTATTTAATCTTTTTTTTTTTTTTTTTTACTTTATTCTAATTTTATCATTGAATATATATTTTGGCTTTAATGGATTTCTAAAGAAGACAAGGCATTTTTTTGTTGTTGTTTTTATTTTAATGAACAACACTTGGTCTACTGATCACCGCTGTAGCATCATTATTTGCTTTTTATTATTATTTTCAATTAATATTTTTAATTGGGGGATAATCAGTTTTGTTTACCAGTGCTCTTCACCTCACCTGTAAATGAGAAGAACAGGGAGGAGCTCTAGACCAAAGCCATTACATCCTGCCAACTAAGAGAGACACTTCCCTACTGCTTTAAAGAGAGAGTTCACATAAAAATGAAAATCTGATGAAATCAAAATGGAGACTCAAATTTAAATCATCATTCACTGATAATCTTCCCCTTCAGTGCGACTTCATCAAGACCAGAACCTCTGCAACTGGATCATTGAGTCAGTGAGGTTTTGGATGATTCAGTTTGATTCATGAATGAATTAAGTCTTATTTACAGTATGAACCAGGTTAACTGGCACTAACAAAATCTGCTGAACTCTAAAAATCAGACTTCACGATGCATGCATGAAACAAACCGATTCATTCACGAAACTGACTGATATGGTTGTAGTTGCTGAACAAGTCTGCTGCAACAAGATAATTCTGTTAGATCCTGCTGTTAGATGCATTTGTGAAGGAATCAGTCTGTTTCATGAATGAATCGTCAAGTCTCATATGTGAACCGAATCAACTGGTTAGTGCATGATTCATGAAAATAAATATGCAAATGAAATGACATCAGAAATGCATGCAAAAAAATCTGGGCAGATCTTAGTTTGCTGATCAGACTAACTGATTCATTGTTAATATAATGCATTCACAAATTGGAGTTCAACTCACTAAATGAATGACCTATTCACAGTGCAAACATAATCAAAAAATCTATGCTGAACTCAATTAAACATTCAGACTTTATGATTCATTCATGAAACAAATTGATTTGTTCACAAACCAAACCAAATCTCTGAACACTGATTCCTGAATAAATCAGTCTGTTTCATAAGTAAATTGTCAATCTGATATGTGAACTAAAATAATAATAATAATAAAAAAGCAAAACAGCAGAAATGCATCAACAAAATCTGTACCTTAACTTAATTTGCTATACAAACTAAATGATTAATTCTTGAATCGGTCTGATTCTTTCACAAATCAATGAGTTCAACTCACTAAGTGATTGATCCATTCACACCTGGTTTGCTGCAATCTGGTCTGCTGCAACCAGATCATTTAGTCAGTGAGTTGAACTCTGATTCGCAATGAATCAGTCCATTTCATTAATGATACGGAATGAATCACGTGAAGTACAATTTGTGAACTAAACCAACTGGTAAATGCCCAGTTCACAAAAATGAAATATCATTCAGTCAGTGAGTTTAAATCCAATTTGAAGGAATCAATGACTTGAAACATGCATTTTTGTTAAAGCTGCTTCGAAACGGTATGTTTTGTGAAAAGTACTATACAAATAAATGTGAAGTGAATTGAATTGAACTTGTGAAACAAATCCACTGGTTAGCGCCTGATTAACTAATGGAAATATACAAATCAGGTAACAGTGCAAAAAATCTGTCCCAAACTCAAGTTACAAATCGGACTGAACCATTCATTAATCGTGTTTTTCTGCTGAATATCTACGACTTCTTTAAATACAAACAAATGTAGATTCAAACAAATTTACAAACAAGAACGAATCTACAAACAAATGTGATACAAAAAAAAAAAAAAAATGTTGTCTGCTAAACCATACCTGTTTTGTTCTTGTTGTTAAAATGAGTCTGTTATAGTTATAGTCTGTTCAAATTGAATCTATGTCATTGCGACTGCAACTGAAAACAAATCAGGCTTTGCTTCATAAGCCCACACCACCATATATGAAAGATCTCAAAAGCAACTTTAATGCAGTTCAGATTGGCTGACGGGAATTAGAAGTTATGATAACAATAGTGCATTATGCTTGTGTTCTAAATTTCCAGTGTAACTCGGCCTCTGTAAAAGTGCAGAGGCAGTGAGCTGTGCTGTTATGGCCCTTAGCACCCTGTGGTGGGTTATTTATAGCTGACATTGCCAGCCAGCACCGGGTGTAATGTAAGGACACATCCACAGAGCAGAGGGGTGATTAAATGTCTGAGTAATTGACAGTAGCCCTGGAGGAAGTGAGGGAAGAGTTAGAGAGAGAGGGAGTGAGACAGAGAGAGGCAGAGAATAACTCATTTGGTTTCCCCTACTATAGCTCGCCTTTGTCTGTCCCCAGAGATGAACAACTCTAAACTGCCACCAAATGCCATCAGTTCGATTGGACAAATACTGACGGTTGGACGGGTAGTAAAGTCTCAACCATTCATGACAGGTCTTTGAGCGTCTGTCTTGACTCGGATCAATCAATATTTTTGATGTAAACCAAACTCTTCAAGAAATCTCAGCAGATTCTCAGCAGTCTGTGCAATGAATATTAATTTGCTAAAAACAATTCTGGTGAGATATTTATAGTTTTAATAATGCTCTTGTGTCTTAGCAGCAATGAGCTGATTGCGTAACAGTAATTAGCAGACAGACTTAAGCAGCAGTGACAGATGACTTAGGCCGACCTTAAACGAGACAGATACTTCTTTTACACCGAAATAAAGTCATTTTAAAACCATTCCATCTGTTTTGACTAAAGAAAAGACTACTATGATGGAAAAATCCAGTGTGGCCACTTAAACGTGCTGGTTCTTGAATCAGTAACGTTAGAGGCTGCAAAGTGGGATAATGTCTTGACAAAGTAAAGTTGTCAAAATAAAACTTGTTTATTATAATCAAAAGTTTTTTTTATTGCCCAGTGTAACACCACACAATGCAAAGCACATTCAGCTGATGGACACCTTGGGCCTCGTTTATAAAGATGCGCAGAAAATTATCTTAAATGTGAAGATACAATTTTTCTGAAAACTATGCACAAAAAAAAAAAAAAATGTTCATAAATGTATCCCTTTATGATTCAGAAGGAAAAAAATGGTCATCATCAATAGGCAAGGAAATCCCAAGCACACTATTGAAATATATATGCGTAGCAGTGGTGTAAAGTATTTGAGGAAATGTAATTAGTAACTGTACTTAAGTATCTTTTTGGCTGATATTAGCAACTTTTAATCTCTACTTGACTACATTTTTGAACAAGTAAATGTACTTTTTACTCCAATACATATGTGATGAGTAATGCAATTACACATTACATTTTGCATGACACCTAACTTTTTCTGCAGTTTGTTGCTGCTATAAGAAGCAGTATCTAAGGGCATTGACCCAAACTTGTCAGCAAGGCTACTTTACATGAATGCGAATGCATTAGCAGGTAGTTGCTGAATCGCAGGTGTTTGATTTGGAGATGAGAAACCAGCACATCCATTGCAAGTAGAATTTGACTATTTAATTTTACCTAACATTATTTTATTGATCTGCTATATTGACAAGAACTTTTTGAAGGATATTGATTTACTTATGGCCTGTATGTGCACTTGAGCTTAACTGAGACTCGAGAGTTTGTAGACGTTTAAGAGGCTGTTGTGTCAACCTCGATTTATTGCAGTATTGAGGTATTACAAAATAAACATGATTTCTCATCTTACAAATCAGTTGTTTCTTGTGTTTCACTGGCACGTCTCTTTGGTGTTGAGGACTAGTGCATCTTTGAGCCTATATTTAGTATGAGTAAAGTACTTAAATACAGATATTCTAACTTTTTCTCAAGTTGTTTTGAAATTGGTGACTTGTAACTTGTAATGGAATAAAATAAGTATTTTTAATGCAAGTGTAGCAGTGCCCACTATTGCTTGAGCTTAATGAATTATTGCATTCAGTGTTACGTGCAAGCGATAACTAATAAAACAACAAAAATAAAACAAATTAAAAGAGAAAATTGGCAACCACAATTATTCTTCTCCATATTATTCTTACCACATAAAAGCTAAATGCAGTTTGATTGGTTGTGATTAAAATCACCTCTAAAATAGAGTCTATTTTTTAAAGTTTTTTTTTAGCAAAATTAAGTGTTCATGTAGCTCAGAACAGTAGAGCCTGGCACTAGCAGTGGCAAATGGATTTAATTCTCAGCAAATGAACCGACTTCAATGTAAATCATTCTTAATAAATACATCCAGAAAATGCATAAAATGTAAATGCATTTCTGACATTTCACCTGCTACCTCTCTCTTAATGAAAATAAAGTGGAAAATCACAGTTACTGTGTACCATGTGCAACAGCCTTAAAGAGATACAGACACAAGGGTGAGTAAATAACTAAATCTTCATGTATTAGCATACATTTTACATCATAAAACTGACCCGCACTGACTTGAGGCCTGTTCACACCAAGAACGATAACTATAAATATAACGATAAAGATATAGTTCTAAAAATCATTTTAAATATAAAATAATAGCACTGTCCACACCACAGATATAACGATATAGAGAAATGATATCACTGAGATAAATTTTCCAGCTGTTGAATGATAAAACACTGACAGACAATCATAATCCATTGTAATTTAAGGGCTCGCACATTTAAAATGGCAGACGACACTGTGGAAAAATTTATCGCTGAGGTCTAGAAAAAGCCACCACTGTTTGACAAGTCAACCCCTCTTTTCAAGGATACTTTAAAGAAAATTGATATATGCAAAACAATCGGTCATACCCTCGGAATAAATGGTGAAAAGTATTAACGATGGGATCATTATGCCAGGCTAGCAAACAGTGTAACATAAAATTACCTCAGGTATCCAGCACTAGTTTCGACAACATTGTCTTTCTTCCTTTGAAGTTGCAGTGAAAAAGACTGTTGTTTTTATTCTACTACATTGACTTTGTCAGCTAAATTCACTGTTAGATTAGATTGATTACATTATCTATTCACTCAAAACATGGCATGCTGAGGACATCTGCTGCTTAAATCCGTGGAAATGCAACAAGAACAGCAAAAACATGTTTTAAACACTTTGAAACCACAGCGCGTGAGCTTAGAATAAACAGACTGTTATCATTTGTTGGTGTGGACGCAAATATAGTTATCATTATAGTTATCATTCTTGGTGTGAACAGGGCTTTATGCACCAAACTGAAAGAGATTCACAGACATCAGCGGCCGAGCACTGGCACCAGGACCATTTCATTGTAGAAGTTATAGGAGTCAATAAGATTCTCCACCTTGACAACATAATTTTGGGTTTTTATTCCCAACTAGAAAATATCAAGACATATTTCATTCTCTGAAAGACATTTGCTTAAGGTTGTGTAACAAAATAGCCAAGTGCTCTTTACTCTGAGAATGGACAAATATTCCATGAGTCATAGCCTGTCATTTTGCCTGAAACAGTAATAATGCCAGTCCAAATATCAGCAAGGACAGTCAGGCATGTTTCCGTTCCTCAGTTCCCATGGTGCCTAGTGCTCTGTAACGCCTCAGTAACCAAGAGAGCGAGAGCAGAATAAAAAGAACCCAGCAGGATCAATATCACTCAGAGCTCTTTTATGATAGCAGGAAAATGCCCTGGATCTGCCATGTGCAATTATATCAGAACTGCCTCCGTGCATGCATGCAGACTCCATGACACTCCACGCTCCTGTCCCCCATCTCCAACCCTGAGGGGTGTTTCTGGATAAAAGCAACCAATGAATTTCTGAATATGTGCCACCTTGTCCCTTTGTTGAACATCTAGTAATCCTACATTCCATTTGGATGTCAGTCTACAGGTACCAAGTTTCAACACACACATGCAATAATGCAACCCAGGCTCATTGGAAAAACATGCCAGTGGCGACATTTCTGCATAAAGATTTTGCGACAGTTTCACAGTGAAATGTCCAGTGAGGGGCACTAAAAGTTTTCAGTTCTATCCACAGCATACGTGAATCTGACTTTTTTTTTTTTTTTTTTACTTTGTTTGTTGCACTTGGAGCACTTTGGAGATGAAATGTCGCGTGAGTAGTGATAAAAGGTTAAACGATTATCGCATCTGAAAATAACATACCACCTACACTTAAACCCTACCCTTAACCTAACTGATAGTGTTTACAAAAGCAAACGTGAGATAAAAATGCATTTGCTGAGGCAAACATGCCATTAACATGCTACAGGTGACTCGCCTGCAGTGCTGTACCAGATGAGCTACTTACTACTAAGCAAGTTGACAAGCCATACATGTAACACAGACTTGACTTTACAAATCATTCACTGTAGTAAATGTTTTTGAGGTCATAAAATTAATTGATAATCTGCTCTGTAATCATAATTTGTGTGAAAAGGTGTTGGTTTTTTACTGCCACTAGTGTTTATTTCGGCTGGAAACCACAATGATTTGTAAACGTATAGGTACAATTTTTGGAGTTTTACAAAAATGTAGGTAGAAGGTAGAAGCGCATTTTTCAAGCACATTTTTCCAATGAGCCTAGGTTGCAGTAACATGCTTAAAGAGTATGGAGGACCAAACCTGCAGAAAATGAACAATTGAATAAATAAATGATAGAATGAATGAATAAATAGATAAATAGGTAAATAAATGTGATGATAGGAAAGTAAATGAATAAACGACTTGATAAAATAAATGATTAATTGTTAATAAAATAAATTTTTCCCTCTTAATTTATTATTTTCTGCTTTTATTTTTTTCATTAATTCTAATTTTATTTATTTATTCTTTTATTTATTTCTCCATTTATTTTATATTTACTTATTTATGCATTCATATTTATTCTTACATTTCTTTGTCATGTATGATAATTGGGTGGGTTGGTCTTGCTCATAGGGCTTGCTTATCATTGGTTTATCATTGTGCTTGCTCGATTACTCTGGCTTTGTAGTGATGATATCATGCATGTGATATCACCTTATTTTCGCGACAACAAGGGTGACGCCATTGCATTTGTTTTGTCATCTGATTTATGGCTGATTTATGGTTCTGCATTGAACGTATGCCGTAGCTACGGCGTAGGCTGTTTGTACCACACGTAGCCTACGATGTAGCCTGACGTGCACCTCTTAAAAAATGTAACAACGTGTCAATGCTACATGGACCACAAGCGCTGTGATTGGTCTGCTAGAACCCCTCCCATGGGTCAAAAAACTGGTGCGGAGCAATAGGAGAGAGCGAGCGTTTTCAACTTACATAAGAATGAAATACCCTCTGTTTCAGGGGGCATATGCAGTCAAACTGCAACCAAAGTCGTTACCTATTTGCCGCTTCTGCCATTTCTATTTAAACTTCTCTGACAACGTACATGACAAGCTGCTTCTTCTTCGGCTTTTGCCTTGATACTCAACATTACCGCGGACACTGCCTACTAGTGGTCTGCATGCACGTCGACGCGGACAATGACGCAGAAGTATAAATGAAAAGACGCATAGCCTACGGCGTAGAGGCTTCTGGCTGAGAGGGACCTAAGCTAGTCACTAGCCGTAGTCCTATAGCTGTAACGGTACATTAGATTAAGCGGTCGGAGTGTTGCGGTGCAATTTACACCCACCACCTTAAGATGAGGAGCACCTGAGGCAATGGCTGAAGGCGCTAAACTTGAAGTGCCCACCCAAGCGCCCTTATGTGTGTTTGTACCATTTCATGGACTGGAAGCTGACTGACAAACACCAAAGCTCGGCTACAGTGTTGCGGTAAAGAAGTCATGCCGGGTGCTGAACAGGTTGTCAGATTCAGGTAAGCTAACTTAGCTAGCCATGTGCTTGTTAGCCTAGTCCGTTCTATGAATGTGAGATCAGTAACAAGCAGATAACAAAATACAATGAATCTTGCATTATTATCATTGCCACCTATATATTTTATATTTACGATAGTACAATGGTACATATTTACTATAGTATTATGGTACATTACAGTCGTACAGTAGCTTACATTATTCCTGTAAGTTATAGAGATGATAGCAGGCCAGCAGATGATAGCAGGTCAGCAATATCTCTCATTCAGATATTGATATTGACCTACGTATTAACACTAGAGTTAGAGATTGTGTGTATACGGTCTCGTTATTAAAGGATTAGTTCACTTTCAAATAAAAAATTTCTTATAATTTACTCACCCCCATGTCATCCAAGATGTTTATGTCTTTCTTTCTTCAAAAAGAAATTAAGGTTTTTGATGAAAACATTCCAGGATTATTCTCCTTATAATGGACTTCAGTGGCCTCCAAACGGTTGAAGGTCAAAATTATAGTTTCACTGCAGCTTCAAAGGGCTTTAAACAATACCAGACGAGGAATAAGGGTCTTATCTAGTGAAACAATCAGTCATTTTCGAATTTTTTAAAAAATGTATATGCTTTATATATACAAATGACTGCCTTCCAAGTGCTTCCGCCAAAACTGTACCTTCGTATTCTTCAAAAAGCTTACGCTGTATGTCCTACACCTTCCCTATTCTTCTTACGGAACGAACGCAGTGGCAGTTAAATTTTTTTTGGCAGTTAAAACTAATCAGTGTAAATAGTGTATGTAGTTATTTTTATAAACCTTTACAATGTGACCAGATGTTACCTATCTGTAAACAGTTATTTCTATAAACCTTTACAATATGATCAGATGTTATCTTTTGTGAAGGTTTTTTTTATCTCTACAATGTGGCCAGATGTTAGTGATGTCAGTAATTTTTATAAAACCATATAATGTGAGCTTTGTAGATTCCCCTTAAAACTCTTCTGATTTAAATGGAACAAGTCATGTCAAGTTTGCAAATTAATTCCATCTTGGTTTATTACATATGAAAATTAAATGGTGAAATATTACCTCTACATGAAGGTCAGTAAAAGGTGTCTCTAGCTTCCTGATAACAATAAACACTCTTACAACTGATTCTATAAAACTTGTAATAAATTATACATTTTATAAAACAAGTTATCCCTTGTTTAACAAAACTGATTTAAAATTATTCCAGTCTTCTTCATCTACACCCTCTACATGCTGCTCCATCAACTCCTGACAGTCCCCATTGGTTACCTCTGGCCACTTCTTCGTATCGTCTACCCACGTTAACAATAATGATGGATGGGAAAATATGAGACCATCTGATCGTCGTATATAGTTTTCTCGTGCTCCCAATTGAAAACATTTATGCCATTAATGTTATTTGTCATTTTGCTACAGTTACAGCTAGCTATCAACAATCTTCTAACCAACCATGCACTGGGTGTCTGACTCTAGGCGTCATCACCCTAGCGTCTGATGTCGACAGTTCCAGACTCGATGGAACAGCTTCGTGTTTTTATTTCTGGAAAATAGTTTAAATATTTCGGCATAATGCAAATAACATTAGTTGAAAATAAATTACAACTCTCCAGCTGATCTGCCACATCCCGTAGCAAACTAGACAACGAATTACTACTTGCCGCCATTTTCTTTGAAAACTTTAATCTCTATCGCTTAGCTGGTCTGACGATTCTACGCGTGAGCACTTAACCAGTGAAGCTACAGAAGGACCACCTTTCTCATTTCCATGTTACACATGGAAAAGTAAAAATAAATAAATCAATAAATCTAAAAATAAATACATGTGGGAATAAATAAATCTAAAAATAAATGAATACATACATAAATCTAAACATAAATGTAAAAATAATATATAAATATAAAAATAAATAAATAATTAACTAAAAAATAAAAGTTAAATAATAAATTAAGGGGAAAATAATTAATTTTATTAAAAATGAAAAGTCATTTATTTATTTATTTTCTTATCACATTTATTTACCTATTTATCTATTTATTCATTGTGTTATGCACATCTAACAGTCTGCAAACATAGGAACTAGGGAATGAATTCTTCTTTCTTTCTTTCTTTTTTTTTATCCTTTCAGTGATAACAGATTCTTGCTAATTTTAGATCTCCATCGCCTCTTTCTTGCCTCATTATACGTGTCATACTTTATCTGAAGCTGTGGCATTTTCTCACATGTAATGAAATACGAGAGGTGGCAGCCATTGAGGTAATATCCTGATGCCTTGCAAAACTGAGATAAAAATACTGCATTCATTTTCATTTGGTGATTGTTATGCAGTGCTCAGATCAGTAAACATGTCACTGTCAATTGAAAGCTAATATTAAGGCATAGCTATTCGTGTTTTAAAGCTGACAGGACCCTGAGGAAAATGTCATTGCTCTTGATTTTTCATCACTCAGAAGACCTAATGGTGATCTTAGAGGTTCATTTAAACATGTTTCTCCTAAAATTATATTGGGAGAAATAAAAATAGACACTCTTTGAAATGGAGTAAATATACTCCCTGTTCTCATACATAACTAGATTTTTACATTTTCTGAATAAAATGTGATAGGTGCTTCTCTGACATAATGCTAAGGTGTTCTGGAAACAGTTTTTAAGAAATTCTGAAGTGCAGTTGCTAGGATCAAAAGAGCCCATTACCAATTTGTTCAGGTAACATTGAAAGCTTTGACTTGATAATATACTTTGGTAAATTGCTGGATCTGAGCACGATATGAGACTATGTTGAGGTCTCTAGAGCAGTGGTTTTTAAACAATTTAACAAGGACCCCCAAATGTGATGATCCAATTGCGAAGAACTCACTTCTTACTGCAGATATACAGTATACATTACCCAAGATGATATGAAAACTATGTTTCTCGGCTGGATAAAGCAAACCAGTGTCTCGCTAGTAAAATTTTGATGGATGATGATTGCAATCCAAGTAAAGACAATTGCAGTGAGGTACAGGAGTCGTACACTAAGTACACGTGAGTTCGTTATATTGATGCAAATCATGTATGAGCGCTCTCGAAGCACTGATCGCACATTGTATTTATGCACAGACACAAATATACAAAATACAGTTTTCACTTCAATCTAATGGTTTACTTTGCTGGATATAGGCAATGATGGCAAAATGATGCACGATTATTTGCAATTAATTTTGCTCCTTGCCTGATTTTGTTAATGCAGCAACATTTGAGAAACATTTAAACTATTTAGAGAGATCTTGTGTGCTTTGTCTTTCCTGTTGTGGTGGTGTTTGACTTCAGCTTGTGCTGACATCTTGTGAATAACTCAATGGCAGGTCTGAGTTGAGTTTGAGGTTTGAAAGATACCCTGGAATCGGTTTATCGTTAGGTAAGTGCCTACCACCTGTCAGGGGTCAAACTTGAGAGAGGAATGAGAAATGAATGGCCACCAGCAGACCGGTGCAGACTGTGTGTGAGTAAAAGTGTATCAGATTCAGCACTTTCTTTAAAAATCCTTTTATCAGAAGACATATTTCTTCTCCGCTCTCTGTAGGTAGTCCCCTAGAGGTGTGGCAGTGCGATCTCTAAGATTGTGTGCGAGTGTGTGATGTTCAAACACTGAACTGGACTCACCCTGTGCCTCTCTGCACCTCTCAAGAATCCATCTCACTCCCCTGCAGAACTATCAATAACCTGTTAGGCTGGAAATCAAAAGGTGTGGCTGATGTAATGTAATGAAACATCCTTTTTGGCCAAAGGTTATTGAGGAATTTAAGTTTTAATGAAGTAACAGAATGTGGAGAGTCAGTATCTGCACTGTTAGTTTACAGCACATTATTTACTAGCAAACTGTATACCACACACACACATACTTTCAGTTTAAATAAACATTTTTCTCTTGTTTCTAGAAAGAAAAAAGTTCTTTAGCTGCCCAAAACTGCATCATGATATGGGTGCTTTCAGACTTGGTTCGATTGTTTGGTCCAACCCAGAGTTCGATTACCCCCCTCCCTTGCTGGTCTCTGTTCACATTATATTATTTGGGTTCGAACCGTGGTACGCTTGCGTCATCACCCATGCTGCTAACAGCTTTGAAGGAGAAGGCACCATAATGGATAGAGCTGCTCACATCACATTTGTTGTGTTGTGTTTCTTTTTTCTTTTTTTTTTAGAAACCTTTTGTTTCTAAAGCATCAGTACATAACGGCACGTGTGTCTATCTGCCCAAATGCACTGCAAATGTTCTAAAGAATGTGGGATTCCATTTGTGCTGAAGGTGAGCAGAAATGAGATACAGTACACATTCTCTTTGCTTGTAGTGTGTCAGTCATGCTTAAGTGAGTGAGAACCAGTGTTGAAGAAAGTTACTTTTAAAAGTAACTGTGTGACTTAGTTACTTTTTTTTTATGGAAAGTAATGTGTTACATTACTTTTGTGTTACTTTTTCTCACCTGGACTGGATTTGATTTGTTGTTTTTAATAACAAAATAACAGAAGTTCGATTTTTGGCAAATGTATAGGCCATTTCACACCAAAAGTGAAATTAATCAGGAGAAGAACGTTCACTCAAAGTAAAGTACTTCAGCAATAAAAAAGAAAGAAAGAAAGAAAGAAAGAAACACACTCATAATTTTTGCTTATTACTATGGTAGGATTGGATAATCAGAGGTCAGCAGCAAAGACATTGGTTAATAAAATGAGATTAAATACATAAATTATGTATTATTTAACATTTTAATTATTGCAGGTTTGCATAATAGTTTGAATTCCACTGCATGTTTTATTTATTTTAAGGAATACTGAATCTGTTTTTGTGTAAGTAAATGCCTGCTCACATTTAGGCTAGAACTATAATAACCATCATGTTTATACAGCGCACACAACACCTGAACCTTACTCCTGATTTCTCTCAGCGTGGTGACATGAGTGATGACAGTCAGTAAATGGGAAAACAAAGTAACTTGTATTAATTATTTAAAAAAAAAAAAAAATAAATTGTTGCAAATTTAAAAGTAATGTGTTTCTTTACTTGTTACTTGAAAAAAGTAGTCTGATTACGTAGCTTACGTTACTTGTAATGCGTTACCCCCAACACTGATGAGAACACACACACATGCAGTGTTTTATCAAATCATAGGTCATCAATAGCAGTTCACCTCCGCAGTGTAGTACAATTGCATTCATATCAGCAGCAAACCGTACCGGACTTCACATGAATCGTATCTCAGACTCGGGTACATTTCGTGTTTGTGCACCCAATTTTGGTAAACAGCGTTCACATCATTCAAACAAACCAAGCTATGACGTCAATTGAACCTGGGTGTGTCCCAGAAGTACTAGTATGAAACCACCCTAAAGGCCCGTTCACACCAAGAACGATCACTATAAAGATAACTATAATGATAACTATATTTGCGTCCATTTGCGTTTATTCTAAGCTTGCACGCTGCTGTTTCAAAGTGTGTACAACATGTTTTTGCAGTCCTTGTTGCATTTACACGGCTTTAAGCAGCAGATGTCCTCAGCATGCTGTTTTGAGTGAATAGCTAGTGTAATCGATCTAATCTAACCGTGAATTTAGCTGACAAAGTCAATGTAGTGAAATAAAAACGACGCCTAGTCTTTTTTTATTGCAACTTCAAAGGAAGAAAGACAATGTTGTCGAAACTAGCGCTGGATACCTGAGGTAATTTTTATGTTACACTGTTTGCTACCCTGGCATAATGATCTCATCGTTAATACTTTTCACCATTTATTCCAAGGGTATGACCGATTGTTTTCCATAGATCCATTTTCTTTAAAGTATCCTTGAAAAGGGGGTTTGACTTGTCAAACGGTGGCACCTCGGACCTCGGCTATTAACTTTTCTGCAATGTTGTCTGCAATTTTAAATGCGCAAGCCCTTAAATTAGAATGGATTATGATTGGCTGTCAGTGTTTTATCATTCAACAACTATAAAAATCATTCTGCAAGTGATCCTAACGATATCGTTTCTCTATATCGTTCTCATTTTAGCTGTGGTGTGGACAGTGCAATTCGTTTGTATTTAGAATGATTTTTAGAACTATATCTTTATTTTTATAGTTATTGTTCTTGATGTGAACAGGCCTTAAAGGGTTAGTTCCCCCAAAAATGAAAATTCTGTAATTAATTATTCACCCTCATGTCATTCCACACCCGTAAGACCTTCGTTCATCTTTAGAACACAAATTAAGATATTTTTGATAAAATCCGAGAGGTATAGGACTCATCCATAGACAGCAATTTAACTACCACTTTCAAGGTCCAGAAAGTTATTAAAGACATCATTAAAATAGTTGACATGACTGCAGTGGTTCAACCTTAATTTTATGAAGCGACGAGAATACTTTTTGTGCATAAAAACAAAATAAAAATAACAGCTTTATTGAATAATATCTTCTCTTCTTCCTGGTTCTACGTGGAACGTTAAACTAGTGTAACCCTTTAAGACTAGTTTTCAGAGATTGTATTATTTAATTATATTTATAAATTACCATTCAAAAGTTTGGGATCAGTAAGATTTTTATTTTTATTTTTATTTATGTATTTATTTATTTTTTATGTTTTTAAAAACAAGTGTTTTTTTTTTCGTTTGTTTGTTTTTAATAGGATGTTTTGATGAATAGAAGGTTTAAAAGAACTGCATTTATTTGAAATAGACATTTTTAAAATTGATAGTTTATATATTTTATATTATTAAATGAAAAAAAAAATATATTAAAAAAATGGCACTTTTGTTGTTTTTTTTAAGCTTAAATTGTAAAAGTTTTTTAAAGAATGTTTGTTTGACTTTGATTGTAGTTGGATGTTCTTGACTCCCACTCTGAATGTCAAACTACTGAAAAATCTCAAACTTGCTGACTATTTCAAACTTATGTCTAGCAGTATTTCACTACAAAATTAAGGGAATCTTTTTAATAGGACATAGAATGGTCTGTTGAATGCTTTTATGTGCCTTTTAAATTCAAGTCCGAGTAAAATGGAAGTTTATTTAACTTAAAAAAAAAAAAAAAAAATGGAAAGTTGGAAGTTTATGCATCTTTCTTATTTAAATTGTGCACAAAAAAGAAAAAAAGGCTGAAGCAATCAAATAGCTTTGACCTCTACGACCAGCAGTGGTTCATATCTGAAATGCTCAGACACAAAAGCATGCATTAATTTCCTCTCCAGTATCTGGCATCAGGTCGCACAATCCACTTCATAACATACATTAAAAAAATCCAGCTGCTGAGTATTGTATTTAACAGAGTTAGTTTACCCAAATGTTTAAATTCTGTATTTTTTTTCACTCCCATGTTGCATTTTCTTATGGTAATCATGTGTATAATGGTAAAAAAAAAAAAAAAAAAAGGACAAAATAACAGCAGATATGAGAAACTGACTGAAATATAGATTGTTATTTACTGAAAACTGTCCTAAAAAGATTATTTTAAATGTTACCTTTTGTGTTCCATTGAAAAACATAATAGCATTTGGGTTTGGGATGACATAAGGATGAGTAAATAACTATTTCTTTAACTTTAAAGCCTTAAACAGAATGTGATTATATTATCTCTGTACAGTATGTGCATCGAGGTAAGAACTTATTGCCAATTACATAATATCACATTATAATTCCTGAAAATGTTTTAAAATATTAAGAGGGTCTAATGTGCTGTGTAATAGCATCTGTTGGCCCTTTCTGGTTGTTTTTGGAGCTTGAATAAGAATATCTCTCGGAGTAACAGGCCCCAGCGGAGTCCTCTGTCCCTCACATTTTACACACTTACTAACAAAATTAATATTTGTGGGAATGACACTCGGCATATATTACTGTCTAAAAGGCAATCTTTTTCAATTCTGGGTTTTAAAATTTTGTTTTAAGAGTCTGGCTCCACTAAATTATTCTTCATATTTGGCAAAAACAAGGAGGCTGATTTTTATAAAAGATTTAACAAGGATGGAAAAAGGCCACAGTCAGCCAAACCACAGTGGCTTTCAATGAAGCGTGTGCTGCAATAATGCAGACTGGAGAAGGTATTCGGCTTTCACTGACTCACTATTAGTGCAGAACAGTGGGAATGTAGCTCTCCTCAATGTTTGGCAAAAGCCTCATCTTTGCCTTGATTGTTTTAGCAGAGCCTTGGGCTGGATTTTAATTGGGAAAGAGAGAGAGTATTGAATAACCTTGTGGTGTCCACAGAATGCTCTTTAGGGACAGAATACTTGAGCTTGACTGGGCAAACCTTGATGTCTTTATTGAATATTGCCTTTGAGCAATATTAATATTGGGGGGAAGGGGTTACTTTGTTATCGGTAACTTCCGCTTTTAAAGTGGGGGTATCACACAATCTCATTCTGCCAATCTCACGTTAACCTTGAGTACATATAGAGTAACAATGCATCCTTCATATCTTCATATTTATAAATGATAGAAACGCTAAACTGAATCTTTCCGGAAAAAGCCGAGCTCCTGGAGGCGTTCCTGCCGTCAGTGCCGTGGGCAGAGCCGTAGAGATCGCATGCTAGCTGCGACATCATTATAAATAAAAAAGGGAAAAAAAAACGTTCGTGTTTTTTACATTATATGCACTTGCGCGCCGATTGCCAACAAAACACAGACATCTGATGCAGCTTAACTCACCACCCGCGATCTGCAAATCCAGCGCAAAACTGGGACTTGTTTACAAAGCATTCATCACCGAATTCCCGAGAACAAACAAACATACATGCACAACTCCGTTGCTGCCCCGGAAAAACAAACTTTATCCACTGTTCCCTTAACGCTGGGTTCTTTAGGAAGCTGAAAAAGATAATCTTTCCCTCACAACCAAAAACACACTGCTTTGTTTACAGGAGCTGTGTCTCATTTCGGAGGCTGCGTCCTCCGGATGTTGCATTTGAAGGCTGCATACTTCATCAAGGATGTCATATTTAAGAAAAGTAACCGTAATGAAAATGACTGATATTCATCGTCGGCAGCGCACGCAATACATTGATGCGCTCTCAACATTTGTTATTAAAATAACCATAGAAACTTTATTTGGTTAAAATAAATGGAGAATATCTCGTGTTTTTCCGTGGCTGCTCAAGCCTTCAGGATTGGCGCTTATGGTTTCATAAACAAGGCCCAGTTCCACGCTGGATTTACAGATCATTTGAAACTGAACGATGGAGTGGTCACAGCGGTAATGATCCCGGTCATGAGTCGGAACCATAGGTAGTGAGTAAAACTGCTTCAAATGTCTGTTTTGTTGGCAATAGGCGCCTAAGTGCAAATAATGTAAACAACACGAACGTGCTCTTGCTCTTGCTCTGGGTGATGTGTGTGTGTGCACACTTATCAGGGAGAAGTGCCTATACAAGCAATTCCGCTGTCTTTTGACGTCATACAGGACACATTCTAAAAAAAAACTCTCTGAATCCTGTACCGAAACCGGAGGTAGTGGTTTTGACACAGAAATACTCCGTCATACGTCCAACTTGTGTTTTGAAACTTCAGCCATGTTTAGCATGAGAATGCAACTCTTTAACAGTGTAAATAAGTCAGAATTCATGAAGTAGCATTATACCCCCCCCCCCCCCGTGACCATGCATACTCTGTGTACATAGGACTAAAGGTTTCGGGCATCAGAGAGCTGCTGTCATTTACAATTTTTTGAAAACGTATGTTTATAATAAGTAACTAGATAAGACAGCTTGGGGTGTGAGTTTGTGTAGTGTACAATGTAGAACAAAACGTCAACGTATCGTTAAGTTACGTTTACCAAAAAATTTTATTTTTTTTATTTTATTTTTTAGTTTGGCTTGAGTCCCATTCGATTACATGAAGAGGGTGGGGTTTATTACCTATACTGCAGCCAGCCACCAGGGGACAATCAAAATGTTTTGGCTTCACTTTTCAGGATGTGTCCAACACACATAACTGGACTTTGTCCGAAATCACCCCCCTATACCCTTAAATAGGGCACTATTTGAAGGGACAGCTATTTGTACTGGTGTCCGAAACCATAGTGGATGTTATCGAGTGCATTCACTTAATCCCACAATGCATGCAATAGCAAGTGTACAGCTGATGTACACTCAATGGCTAGAAAATACCCATAATGCGCTATGAGAGTCGCATGCCGAATGAATTTCCGCATCTGACCAGAAGTTGGCGCACACAGCTGAATCATCCATCCATCCATTTTCCAAACTGCTGGTCCAATGTGGCTACAGAATAATATACAGATATAAATTCCTGTTTAATTGATTATTAAATTATTTAATTAAGGTTTATACATAGTTTCCATGAACTGGATATTACTTGATATAACATGGTTACATGGTTACGATTTAAAACAACCCTGGATTGGTTGATAAATTCAAGGGGAACAGGTTTATTTATGTAAATGGGATTAATATAATGTTAAAAATGATATTTATTTTTTTTATTATTATTATTATAAAAAGTTTGGGGTTGGTTACCATTTTTGAAGCTCACCAAGGCAGTATTTATTTGATCAAAAATACAGTAGGAAAAAGAACCATTTTCTGTTTTTAAAATATAATTTATGCCTGTGATGGTAAAGCTGAGTTTTCAGCATCATTACTCCAGTCTTCAGTGTCACATGATCTTTCAAAAATCATTCTAATATGCTGATTTGATGCTATAAAAACATTTATTATTATTATCAATGTTGAAAACAGTTGTGATGCTTAATATTTTTGTGGCAACGATACATTTTTCAGGATTTTTTGAATAAAAAAAGCTTGGACTCAAACAAGTGATTTCTTAACTTAAAAACTTGAGATGTTGTATAATCGGGCTCTAAAAATAATGGTTAAAAAGCCAAACTGATGGCATCATTGTCACATTTAAAAAAAAAAAAAATGCTTAGTTTTACAAATAAAAAAAAAATATATAAAATTATAAATAATATATAAATATATAAAATTAAGTTTTAAATGTTTGCACAATAAGGCACCATCTGTTCTATGTAAATTGATAAGACAGGATGACACGGATATAATCACTAGGAGTATAGCGAGTGGAAACTGTAGAATTGATTTTCATAGAACTACACAAGGGCAAAGAGCCTTTTCTGTAAAGGGCTCCCAACTCTGGAACATGTTGACAAATGAGTTTAAAACAGTATGTGATTTTAAGATTTTCCGGTTTAAAAACAAACCAGAGCTGTACACATATTTAAATTTAATAATTGTTGATTTTAACTAGTTATTCATGTTACCAGGGTTGGAAGTATTCTTAATATAGGTACAGGTGATTTTGATGTTATGTGTATAAATAGTATGCTACACAGGGCTCGCAAAATCGCTAGCCCGACATCCCGGGGCTAATGTGGCTAAATAATGTGCCAAAATGTATCACCGCCCTGCCTGACGGGCTATCTTAAAGCTGCTGTCCATAACTTTTTTTGTGTTCAAAATTTACAAAAATAATATAATATAAATGTACAACATGAATCCATTTTCCAAATCGTGTTTTTGTCTTACCCTAAATCACTATGGTACACTTAAAAGTGTTTATATTCTGACCAGTTTAGACTGGGCTGGAAGGAACCGCTGCGGAGTAGCACAGTACCTGCGTGAACCGCCATAGACATAAATGGAGAAAAGTACCTCCAGCTACAATGTTCTTCCGTAAGACGCATGCAGTTCTGTTTATTAACCTCTAGAGCATTACAAAATGCAACGAACATGCATTACTTTTTTACTTTCATTTGCAATTCTTCAAAGAAAAATCAATCAAGGAAAACATACGCTTAAAGGAGGAACCCAAAGGAACCCATATTAAATATTGTTAATTAACTTATGCAGCTCTGTGAAACACGTGTATATGACAGTAAACTAATAAAGCCTATATCCATTTGTAGCTTGGGTTGAACATATATGTCGTGTGTTTGTGTTGTAAGCTGCAATAATGGAAACAGTGACAATTTAAGATCATTTAGACTGTAAAGGAAATGTAACTTTGCCAAAGAACTTTTACCTTATGTTTAGTCTTTTGTTGCTGAATGAAAGAGATTGCATGCGCAGTGGAGAAAATTGTGAAAATCGATGATGTGTATGTGAAATGTTAAGAGGCACGTGGATTTTTGGTATTTACGATATTTCATATATGCTTATCCAAAAAAAGGAAATTTCAGATTTTCAAATTCATAATTTCAGTTCAGTTTTTTTTTTTGATTGATATTTCGTCCAAATTTCTACATAAAAGTCTTTTTTATTCCGGCTAGTTAAATTCTTTTCGGGCTACCAAAATCTCAAAAGTGCCCGCCCAAAGGGCTACCAGGGATTTTGAAATTTTGTGAGCCCTGCTACATTAGTTAATAGCTTTATTTTATGATTACTCGTTTTTTTTCTCTTTCAAGGACCCAAGATGCAAATTAGCTCATGCAATACTCTCAGTGTACAATACATATTTTCCAGCTGTCGACTGGAATCATGTTTTTTGTACTGTCCCTATTTAAATAAATGTATAAATAAATGAATAGAAAGTTAAAAAGACCAGCATGTATAGATATACAGTGGGTATGGAAAGTATTCAGACCCCCTTAAATTTTTCACTCTTTGTTATATTGCAGCCATTTGCTAAAATCATTTAAGTTCATTTTTTTTCCTCATTAATGTACACACAGCACCCCATATTGACAGAAAAACACAGAATTGTTGACATTTTTGCAGATTTATTAAAAAACAAAAACTGAAATATCACATGGTCCTAAGTATTCAGACCCTTTGCTCAGTATGTAGTAGAAGCACTCTTTTGATCTAATACAGCCATGAATCTTTTTGGGAAAGATGCAACAAGTTTTTCACACCTGGATTTGGGGATCCTCTGCCATTCCTCCTTGCAGATCCTCTCCAGTTCTGTTAGGTTGGATGGTAAACGTTGGTGGACAGCCATTTTTAGGTCTCTCCAGAGATGCTCAATTGGGTTTAAGTCAGGGCTCTGGCTGGGACATTCAGGAACAGTCACGGAGTTGTTGTGAAGCCACTCCTTCGTTATTTTAGCTGTGTGCTTAGGGTCATTGTCTTGTTGGAAGGTAAACCTTCAGCCCAGTCTGAGGTCCTGAGCACTCTGGAGAAGTTTTTCGTCTAGGATATCCCTGTACTTGGCCGCATTCATCTTTCCCTCGATTGCAACCAGTCGTCCTGTCCCTGCAGCTGAAAAACACCCCCACAGCATGATGCTGCCACCACCATGCTTCACTGTTGGGACTGTATTGGACAGGTGATGAGCAGTGCCTGGTTTTCTCCACACGTACCGCTTAGAATTAAGGCCAAAAAGTTCTATCTTGGTCTCATCAGACCAGAGAATCTTATTTCTCACCATCTTGGAGTCCTTCAGGTGTTTTTTAGCAAACTCCATGCGGGCTTTCATGTGTCTTGCACTGAGGAGACGCTTCCGTCGGGCCACTCTGCCATAAAGCCCCGACTGGTGGAGGGCTGCAGTGATGGTTGACTTTCTACAACTTTCTCCCATCTCCCAACTGCATCTCTGGAGCTCAGCCACAGTGATCTTTGGGTTCTTCTTTACCTCTCTCACCAAGGCTCTTCTCCCCCGATAGCTCAGTTTGCCTGGACGGCCAGCTCTAGGAAGGGTTCTGGTCGTCCCAAACGTCTTCCATTTAAGGATTATGGAGGCCACTGTGCTCTTAGGAACCTTAAGTGCAGCAGAATTTTTTTTTGTAACCTTGGCCAGATCTGTGCCTTGCCACAATTCTGTCTCTGAGCTCTTCAGGCAGTTCCTTTGACCTCATGATTCTCATTTGCTCTGACATGCACTGTGAGCTGTAAGGTCTTATATAGACAGGTGTGTGGCTTTCCTAATCAAGTCCAATCAGTATAATCAAACACAGCTGGACTCAAATGAAGGTATAGAACCATCTCAAGGATGATCAGAAGAAATGGACAGAACCTGAGTTAAATATATGAGTGTCACAGCAAAGGGTCTGAATACTTAGGACCATGTGATATTTCAGTTTTTCTTTCTTAATAAATCTGCAAAAATATCAACAATTCTGTGTTTTTCTGTCAATATGGGGTGCTGTGTGTACATTAATGAGGGAAAAAAATGAACTTTGATTTTAGCAAATGGCTGCAATATAACAAAGAGTGAAAAATTTAAGGGGGTCTGAATACTTTCCGTACCCACTATATAAATAAGTTTTTTTGGTCTTGTTAACATTAGTTAACATGAACTAACGATAAGCAATACATTTGATACAGTATTTATTATAATATTTGTTAATGTTAATTAATAAAAATGTCCATGTTCATGTTAGTTCACAGTGCATTAGGTAATGTTAACAAATACAACTTTTGATTTTAATAATCTATGAGTAAATGTTGAAATTAACATGAACTAAGATTAATAAATGCTGTAGAAGTATTGTTCATTCTTAGTTCATGTTAATTCAAATAGTCAACTAATGTTAACTAATGAAACCTTATTGTAAAGTGTTACCTTTTTTGTAACATTGCAAGTCTTTACTGTCACTTTTGATCAGTTGAATGTGTCCTTGCTGAACAAAAGTATTAATTTCTTTAAAATCCTAAAAAGTTGTAATTTATATAATCTTTCTTATTTTTAAGAGTATCTGACATCATAACATGCTCTGTCTCAGCTCTGCATTGCTATTCTGTGTTTTGAGTAACGATATACATAGATATTTCGGTAAGATCTCTTTCCTGAAAACACATTTAGCCCATAAAGAGGAGGGCAACTGCATTGAACAGTTTAAGAGGTAGTAAATAATTGGAGCGTTGGCTGGTTTGGGCAGACTTCTTATTCATTCCACTGACTGCACCTTTCATTTTCCCTGACGGTTAGCAGGCTCTACTCCTCGGGAGTCATATTTTACATGTTTAATGTGGTAATGTTCTTTCTTCACCTTGCAGATGCTGAAAGCCCCCTGTGCATCAATGTCTTAAAACAGTCATTAGCCACCTACCATTTTAAAGCACATAAGCGCTCAATGATTCCCGTAGATGCTTATCATTGTCGGTGCCTGGGGCTCAGAATAAAACCGGCTGGAGATCTCTCAGGCACCAAGGACCTGTTCAGAGCGTTAATCAGGATTGCTGATGTCTAAAGGCCATGTGCAGTCTGGAATTACCTGGATTTAATCTAACGAACCACATATATTAAGAGTGAAATTACTACACCAGAAAAAAATAATCTTTCTTGACTAAGGGATAACATAAGTTAAGATGTTCTCTCAGCTGGACTAAATTTAAGCACAATCCTGGATTGTTTTTCTAAACACACCCTGAAGTTGTTCAAAGGGAGCAGGTTTACGATAAACGGGATTAATACATACAAATACAAAATAATAATTGGATTAATTTATTTAAAATGTATTTACAATATTATTTGTAATAATTATTATTATTATTATATTTTAATAATTAATGTGTGATTATTATTTTTTTAATAGTTTTTAAAATCTCTTATGCTCACCAATGCTGCATTTATTTGATTCATAAATACAGTAAAACTGAAATATTGTGAAATATTATCTGTATAATCTTATCGACTCCAAACGTTTTTTTACAGTAGTGTACATATGATGATTATATAAATATTTTTGGTAATGGAATCTATCTAAACAAGTAGAATATGGCTCTAGAAATGAAACTATTAATGTCAAATTTGGTACATGCATTAAATAAATGCCACTGATTTCATTAAAGGGTAAGTTCACCCAAAAATGAAAATTCTGTCATTAATTACTTACCTTCATGTCGTTCCACACCCATAGGACCTTAATTCATCTTCAGCACAGAAATTAAGATATTTTTGATAAAATCCGATGGCTCAGTGAGGCCTGCATTGAGAGCAAGTTAACTTAGACATTCAAACGCACATAAAGCTACTAAAGACATATTTAAAACAGTTCATGTGACTACATTGGTTCAACCTTAATGTTATGAAGTGACGAGAATACTTTTTGTGCGACAAAAAAACAAAATAACGACTTTATTCAACAATATCTAGTGATGGGTGACTTCAAAACACTGCTTTATGAAGCTTCGACGCCTTACGAATCTTTTGTTTTGAATCAGTGGTTCAGAGCACTGCCAAAGTCACGTGAACCATTGAAATTTCGAAAAACATATGACGTAACAAAGCCTCGTTTACTGATATAACGTGACTTTGACAGTTTTAGATCATTTGATACACGCTCTGAACCACTGATTCGAAACAAAAGATTCGTAAAGCGTCGAAGCTTCATGAAGCAGTGTTTTGAAATCACCCATCACTAGATACTGTTGAATCAAGTCGTTATTTTGTTTTTGTTTTTTTGTCACAAAAAGAGTAATTAATGACAGAATTTTCATTTTTGGGTGAACTAACCCTTTAACATTGAAGTAATCTGACTGAAATGAACCTATTTAATATTCTCTTAACCTGTTCTCTATATTCATACATGAAGTGCTTTTTAATGCTGTTAATGTACTTTTCAGTCTCTATGCAAATGTACAAAAAAAATGTACTGTATCTGTGCTAAAACCACACTTTACACACAAATACCTGATTACTAATGAGAGCTCACTGTAATATGACACACTTAAATCAGCGCTGGTGAGGGAGTCCACAGGAGAGCAATGACAACTCTGAAGGCGCTACAGTACAAGCTTCGTTGACTGACAGACTGTGCATTCAACATCTGTTGCCTGGTTGCTTCACCAGTAATAGCTTTATGGTAAAGCCATTTATGATTTAGTGGCAAAGAATAGCCTATGTCACGGGGGGGGAAAACACTCTCGGCTGTAGAAAAAATCTTGAGTAGAATCTGCAAGCGGGAGACTCTCAAGCCAGCTGGAAGAACATTCTATGATCTGATGAGACCAAAATTGCCATCGAAGTAAACGTCATGTTTGGCGTAAACCTAAGGCTGTGTATCATCAGAAACACACCATCCCCACAGTGAAGCATGGTTGTGGCAGCATGATGGAAGGCTTTTGAGGGCAGAGAGGAAAATGAATTTAACAAAATCCGGGTGGAAATCCTGATGGAATCTGCAAGACAACAGTGACTTTGAAGACAATTTGTTTTCTAGCATGACAATAATGCTAAACAAAAGCTGAAGTCATTGCGACAATGTTAAAGTGCCACTTTTATGCTGTTTTAAAGGTTCCTAATTTTGTTTTGGAAGTCTCCTACAATTGTTTACATGCATCCAAGATCATAAAACACTTTATATTTCTCATAATATACATTGCATCATCACCTCTTTTCTCCCAGTGTCTGAAATGGTTCAATAAAGGATCCGATCTCTCTAAACCCCTCATTTCCAAGAGCTTACTCTGGCTCTGATTGGTCAGATGGCCCAGTCTATTGTTATTAGTCAACTGCTTACAACGCATGTCGTAAACAAAATGACAGAAACAGTAACGATGATGCTGGTTTTACCGTTTCAGTTCAAGCGCGAGTCCTCATCCTGGAAGTGCATGCAAAGTGGATTTGCTTTCACATTGCAGAAAACAGCATCTTCTCTACATGTCGACAACACAAACCACACTTTTCCAGGCCTCAGCTACAACTACAGTGTTTGAGGGCGGGTCAAAGTAGATGTTGTTCGTGGGCAGCCAATGAAGACCATAGGCTAGCATTATGCAAATTTCTTACAAACCTTTGGTTCAAGAACTTTGATCTTTGAAACATTGCAGACCTTTTACATCCACAGACAACTATATAATATCCGAAAAACCATAATAGGGCACTTTAATGTCCTAGAGTAGTCACGAAAGGGTCCAGATAGCAACCAACTGAGAATTTATTGAACTTAAAAAAAAAAAAAAAAAATGCTATTTGAAAATCATCAGTTCTGCAACCAAGAAATTTGATGGTTCATAGTTCTAAAACAAGTGTAAAAGAATAAATACTTTAGCACTGTAGAGATTAGCCTGTGTTTGTCATACTTGAGCCGTCTGTTTCTGAGATGAATGGTGCCACATCAGCTACAAAGCTTTCCTGCACAATCAATGTAAATCCCCCATTATTACAGCTTTTTTCCATGGCATATTTGGAGCAGATTCATTATCTGAGTTTTTCATGCTTCTATTTGTTTTAAGATCCGTCTTTGAAACTGTCATTACGTAAACACTGTACCCACCCACCAGCATACACACAATCACTAACTAAATTCACATAAACACAAACACTATAAAAAAATAAAAATCTTGATTGAAAAACAAGCCCTGTGTTTACACATATTCTTTATCCAGACACTACCAAAGTGACATACAAGAATGTGCATGTATTTCTGTCAGCAGAAAGAACAGGGTTTGGCTCTCTTTCCAGAACATGTCTATTCAGATTTTCCAGCTTGCATATTTGGGTTTCAAAGCACATAGCTATTGAATGCAAAGTCAGAATAATTAGTTCCCTGTCTGCATATTCCTCGGCACTAAGTGTTCCCCTTTGGTCCATCTGAGTGTTTTAACATGTTTCTGCTTGGGCTGTCAATCAATTAAATAACAGTTTATCAAATATATTAATGTTTGTTGAAAGAAAAAGAAGCCCCAAACGAAGACATTACATTACTGTGGCAGATGACTAAATCACTGAATAGACATTACAAAAAGTGGCTATAGAAGTCTGCATGTTATTTAATTAATGTCCATATTTATTTCATGACTGACCTACAGTCCGCAGCAATTCATTTTAGTTTGTCAGTCTGTCTGAGTTATACTTGGGGACCTTTTGCATAGAACTTATTGTATTCCATCTGTGGCATTTCTAAATTGTTGGACTACGCAAATATGCCTAGGCAATATATTTGGCTGTCGTGTCTAACTGTTTTTTGTTTGTTTGTTTGTTTGTTTGTTTGTTTTTTCTGGGTCTCACACCATGAGCTCCACACAAGATCATCAGAATGCAGCTTGGGCAAAAATGTGTTGGTTGTGCAAGTTTTGTTGGTACACGCAGGATTGTTGGTACTTACTACAGAAAACGGGCAAAAATTCAGAAACTATTATGGCAGAAAACACAAGCAGAAGAGGTGTCATCTTACCAACATAATTTGCATACCTTGAATGAACAAACAAAATATATAACATTTTGTTATATCAATAGTTTATCTTTTTTTTTTTTTTTAAATAAACTTGTAGCTGAATTAAGTGTTTTAGCATATGCATTGTTACAGCATGCTGCAATACTGGCCAGTTTTGTCCCCACCCATTTTTCATTTTTGAAAGCTTTTCTTTGCTTAAGGGGAAAGTTTGTCCGTCATAAAAAGATTCGGATCGGGTTCAGTTTTCTGTGTTTTTCACATCCGTAGCAAGCATTTTGAGAGGTGCTTTGACAATTCAGAGCCACCATCCAAGCGAACACCAAAATCCAGAATGGCGTCCACTTCATCTAGCAGCACAAAGGACTGTATAACAAACAAAAAGTGTGGAACAAAGTTTTTTTAATATGTGGCTCCAGTAACACTAGCAAAGCATCAAACTAAGCCACTGACATCCTGAAGTAAACTTTGAATCGCTCAGGATAATCCCGCAGCTCCCTGATAAGGAGGTGGAACTCTCCTTCCTCTCTGTGCAATCTCAGGATTGGATGAACCCAATATTTCCTCTTTCTTTTTCTCTTTTAAAGAAGAGAAAGGAGAACTCCATTTTGTATTGTTTTGCTTCCCAATTAAATAATGTTAACAAAAATGAATAAATACTGTAACAAATGTATTGATTATTGTTAGTTGATGTTAGTTAGTACATTAACTAATGTTAACAAATGAAACCTTATTGTAAAGTGGTAATGATTTTCTTTCTTCTGCAGAACATTGAAGATATTTTAAAGAATGTTTGTTTACCATTGACTTACTATGGGAAAAACACACACACTGAAACATTTCTCAAAATATCTTATTTTGTGTTCCACATAAGAAAGTATGTCATGCAAATTTGGAACAACATGAATGTGAGTAAATAATTAAAGAGTAAAAATTTCTATCCTTTTTTTGTATCCTTAACAAAACCTTTTCTGTCCTTAACAAAGTGATGTCCATGTATTCAAGTGAACAATTTTGCTTTGTAACAGTAGCATTTTGTACATTTAAAATACCTGAATATTTTTTTTATTTTACTTTAGAGATGTAACGATATCCTCATGTCACAATTCGATGCATATCACGATACTATTATACGATACTACTATAGGATATTATTGCGATACTCCAAGAAATATGGTAAAAGGTTAACAAAAAATGTACTGTGGATTAAAATGCTAAATTTGGTATTACATTAGGGGTGGAAATGAATAGGCTTGGACTTGGTGCTGGTAACCCAATGCACAGGACAATGGTGACACCAGAATAAAAATATTAATGATTCTGAAGATGAAAAAACAGAATTATGCACTCTGTTACTAGATATATTTAAAATAATAGGCTACTTTTTACTGGTAACATAAGGCATTTGACATTATCAGGACCCACAAATATTATACATATTGTAGGACCCACAATTCATATTGTCGCTATCCACGATATATATTGTTGCATTTTTATATTGCAGTATATATGACTTTAGTTGCCCACCCTACACATCCAAATGCCCATTCCAGAATGCCACTGAATCACAGTGTATGATGCACATGACATGTTATTGAGCTTCTTTTACAAATGTGTTCTAGGACAGAGGTGTGAGAATCAATGTGGGACCTGTCATCCCAGTGCCTAAAAGTCTCATCAATCAGCTCAGATGTGAACATCATCTTGGGTGACACTTTTACTTTGACCTTTGGATCTGTCATTGTCATTCATTGTCACATAAAAGTAGGTCATATGAGGCTAAAATACAATACCATGGGGTCAGTAAGATTTTTTTAATGTTTTTGAAAGAAGTCTCTTTTGCTCTCCAAGATTGCATTTATTTGACCAAAATACATAAAATAAGCAATAAAACTGTGAAATATTATTACAATTTAAAATAGCTGTTTTCTATTTTAATATATTTTAAAACGTCGTTTATTCCTGTAATGCCATTACTCCAGTCTTCAGTGTCACACGATCCTTCAGAAATCACTCTGATATGCTGATTTGGTGTTCAAGAAACATTTATTATTATCATTATTATCACATTTATTGAAACTATATATTTTTTTAACATTACATAATTTTTGTAAATGTCTTTACTTTCTCTTTTGGTCCATTTAAAGGGTTCATGACATGAGAAATTATTATTATTTTTTTAATTTTTTTTTATTTATTTATTTTTTTATATAAGAGGTCTTTGTACCATCAAAACATCCTGCAAGTTTCATAGCTTGAAAAGTCCTCATTATAAACAAAGCATTTATTCAATCATGCTCCAAAAATGGTTCGTTTTGATATTGCGGGTTCTGTGACGTCTCACGGGCAAATACATTTGCATAAGACTGCCTCCAGAGCAAGACATCGACAAATAGTTATACATCATCACACCACAGGCCCCGGCCACTGCCATTCAATTGCTTAACAGCTTACATTTGGTAACACTGGATGTGAGTGTCGCGTCATAAGCAAATATAACCCATTATAATCACTGACACTGTCTACACTGAATACAGTATACAGATGCACGTTCAGTTTCTGACATGCTCCACGCACTTGAGTCTGTCAACAACAGGACAAATGGAAGAGTAAAAGAACGTTTGCTTTACACACGTCCAGTTTAAACAGCTTGTTTGTGTCTCCGTACAGACATCAGAAGGATCCCAGTGTCGGAAATAATTTTATTGGCGTCCCAGATCACGTCGGAGGATTATATGTTTGTTCAGAGCATTGTGCTTGCAAAGAAACTTTTGTTGAAAGATGAAGCAGCCAACTGTATTGGATATAACAGCATGTAAGTAAATAATTTCATAATGCTTTGTCTGCAAATGACATGGAAGATATTTTCAAAACACGCAGGTGGGTGTTGTTTTTCTATGCAGTGACATTAACCAATCATAAGGGTCAGAATTAATGTTGAAAATAGTCACTTTTTCCACAGAAAGATTTGTTTTTTGTGTAAAAAAAACAAAACATTATTAACATTATAAGTAAACCTCAAGGAACATTAACATAAAAAATAAAGACTTCTTTAACACATTATTTTTGAATAAAACTATTGAGTATATATATATATATATATATATATATATATATATATATATATATATATATATATATATATATATATATAAAACAGTTAGTTCCTGTCCTTGATTCTTATTGGTCAATAGCTGTATTTTATTCACGATAAAACATGGCTATAACCGCTTCACCTAACGGTTCTGTGTATCACTACACAACACTCTTAGCAACCACTCTTAGCAACGTAAACTGTATGTTCACAATTTATATTGTTCATTGAAGCTTACTGTATTATGTAGAAGAGTATTGTGAGACAGAGATCGATTGAGCGAGTTTATTACCTGCATTCAGATTTAGAATTTTTCTTCAGGTCAGTCATAATAAGAAATCTGTTTAAATGTCCGATGTATTATCTTGTCCTTTTAACAGTTAAGGGGGTTTCCCGTGACTGACAGCACTAGTCAAAGCATTTGTCAGTTGTGTCTTGTTCCATGTTCATAACAATTCAGTCTTTTCAATGTAAAAGTCTTCACTACTGACTAACACACTCATAAAGACTCATAAAGTCTTTGTCGCCATCCAATGGCGTAATAATTTAACTTTTATTACTGTTCACGGTCAGGGACTATTTTTTCTGGCAGAAGGAAGACTGTTAGTGAAAGTTCACTTCATAAAAGTTGCACTGATACATATTTTAGGCTTTAATATTTGTATTGTGTGGTAACTCAGTTTCACGTCATGCCTAGCAATGCCCTTCAGCCGTGATTTATTCACAATACAGCACAGCTTCTCGTACCTTATTGCTTACATATTGCTAAACCCAAACTTTTGGGAGGTAGTGACCTCCTTGGGCCACTTAAAATAAAGTTAAAGTTCTTGGTAGCATGAAATAAAGATGAAATATGTCCATGTTTGGTCCAAGAACTATACTTTTGGTGTTTTGAGCCTCAGCGTGCTTAGAATTACAGTGCATACACTTGTGTGGCAACTGAACTAAAGAGCCCCTTTGGCTCAGCGGTCCCATAGAGGAGTATTGTTGGCCAAGTCAAACACACACTCCGTATTCCCCATCTGCAGGAAAGGTTTGAGTATAGAGCAGACAGCATGTGAAACAGCTCTTTAGTGGGACCTTCGGAAACCTTTCTAACATTATGGTGTCAAGAGGGAGCAAAAAAGGCGAGAACTTGAAGACAGAGAGGGTTTTCACACTCGCTAAGTGTTTGGTTCTATTATGAGCGCTTGTGTTCTGTGAGTTGTCGGTGAGCTCAGATTCATTGGGAAATTAACTGGCTCTGCTCCCTCAGCCTTTAAACTAACATAACAAGAAAAGACAGAAGGAAAAGGAATGGAGATAATGAATATACAAGTTCCTGTGTGGCTTTCCCTTGTAGCATTAGAATGATTTAGCATCAGTAAACATTTCTGGACTAAAGACAAAAAGGAGGGAATATGATTCACAAGATGGAGTCTACAGGTACAAAATACTGAAACTAGAAGAAAACAAATGTTATTGCAATACATCCCACAGTGCATCCTGGTGCTATCACTTCCCCAGGTAAATGGCACACACGGCCATCCATGTGATATAAAAATCTTCCACTGCTCCAAGGTCCAGTTCTGACGCTCACTTACCCATTGTAGGTGCTTTTGATGGTGGACACGGGGTCTTAATAGGAAGTTAGCTACGCAGCCCCATACGCACCAAAGTATGATGCACTGTGTGTTGTGACACATTCCTCCCGTGACCATCATTAAAATTTTGTGTGACTTGTGCCACAGTAGATCTTCTTTTGGCTCGGACCAAACAGAAATGCTTTCATTGCCCTTGTGCATTGGTACCCAACGCCAGTTTGTGGTTTGTCCCTCCTCGGACCACTGTTAGTAAATTCTCAACACTTCTGAATGGGAGAAACCCACAAGTCTTGCTGTTTCAGAGATACTCTGACCCAGTCATCTTGCCAGAACAATTTGTCCCTTGTCAAAGTAGCTCAGAGGCAGTATTCACAAAACATTTTAACTTACTACTAAGAGTTTTCCTAAATGTCAGTAAAAGTTCTTAGTTAAGAGTTTTGTCTTAACCTATTCACACAGCTGCTGAGACAAATTTTTACTAAGGAATAGAGAGAAGTCTTAAGCTAAGAGTAAGGGTGGGGTTGATGGACTATGGACTATGCCCACAGTAATTGGCTGATAGGGGAGGAGTCTCTGTCAGCGATTTAATCACAGAAATATTGTAGAATGAGGTATCATGTTGCCATATTCAAGTAAAGGTCTTAAAATACAGATGTTGCCATATTCAAATAAATGTTTTAAAATAAAAATGTTGCCATATTCAAATAAAGGTTTTAAAAAGGCTAAGTGTCAATAATAATACTGGTAGGCTATATGTTCAGCTAATTGTCCGCCTCTTACATGTCTGCATCTTAAGAAAGAATGCAGAATTCAAGCGACAAATTATGTTTTATAAACAGTTTGGGAGGAGCGCGTTCAAACGGTCTATCTAATCAGGTATATGCACAGACGAGAGCCGACTCACTTATAGTTACCTTGACAGTTTTCTGCATCCCTCCGCCACCCCGCTCTTCACTCTCAGCTGGGGTCCTGGGGATACAGGTAGAACTCTGGATTTGGACTAAATTCCAAGATCAGAGCCCTCAATCCCCTTGGACAGCATGCCAAATAAGCTTATTATATATATATATATATATATATATATATATATATATTTTTTTTTTTTTTTTTTTTTTAACTCTATTTGATTTGTAAGTGTGAACTAGTGAAAACAACTGCCACAGGTATTCTAAAAGATGGCGGCAAGCAGGCGTGGTGTGCACACTGTTCTCCTAATCATTACTCTATTTTATAGTTTGTTTTATCGTTTGAAGGAGCCCACAGAAGGGCATTTTAAAATTGTGAGGCAAGAAAATAAAATTGTGATAACTTTTTGGCTTTGAAAGAATATCGTATATGAGACGTTTATTTTTCACTCGTGGTCAGTTTCGTGTATGAGGAAGAGTGGAGAAAAACTGAATCAGAGTTGCAAAGTGACTATTATATTTTTGTGTTTGCTTTTGTCCGGTGATATACATCAATGTCCCGGTCCCACCACGAGAGATAATCATCAGCGAAGCCTTGGCGATACGAAACCTTACTTGGATGTGCTGAGTGCAGGTGTCAAGGAGGACCAACGATCTGGGATTACAGCGGAATTGAGTTATATTGCTGAAAATTGGGAGAATTTAACTTCTCTCTATGGGGATAACAGAGATGTACTGTGTCAGGAGGTGATTGATGGTTTTGTCGGATCTGAGGCCTGCTCCAGGTTGGTCGATTTAAAGCCAAGCCCGAATCATGCGGAGCCCCTGCGGCATGAGCGGGCGATGTTGTTTAAGCAACTGGATGAACCGGTAAGCTCTATTCAGGAGGATGTTTATGGTATAGACTTAAGGAAGACCTTAAAGAGTCTACTTATCACTCATCTAAATGTTAGGAGCTTACTTCCAAAGATCAAGGAGATAAGACTGTTATGTTCTGAGCTCAAGTTGTCAGTACTTGGGTGTAGTGAAACATGGTTGGACAGTTCGATTTTGGATTCTGAAATTGGAATTGCAAATTACAGTTTGAAAAGAAGAGATCAAAATATTAAAGAAGGTTGTGTATGTGTGTATGTCCGATCAGACTTGACGTACAATGTTAGAAATGATTTGGACAGTGCTTATATTGAGGCCGTGTGGATGGATATTTTATTACAAAAAAGCAAGCCCATTTTAATTGGGTTGCTGTATCGTCCACCTGATCAGAGTGATTTTTATGAGTTGCTGGAAGGGGTCTTAAATGAATATCTGAAACATGATCCAGAGGTTATAATTTGTGGGGATTTAAACACGGATTTGTTGAAAAGTGACTCTGTAATGTATAAGTCTTTTAAAAAAAAATTGTGTAAAATTATTACAGTGCCAACTAGAATTACGCCAAAGTTATTGATGTAATATTGGTATCTGACTCAGCGAAGATAGGCTGCAGTGGTGTTATTGATTTTTGTATTGAGTGATCATTGTTTAACATATATATATATATGTGTGTGTGTGTGTGTAGAAAAGTGCAGAAGACAAAATTTAATGGACATAATACTTTATCTGTGAGATCAATGAAAAATTATAGACCTGATTTATTTTGTGATGAATTGGGAAAGGTTGATTGGTCATATGTATTGGGTTGTAAAGATGTTGATAAAGCTTGGGTGTGTTTTAAGGAATTATTTTGTCAGGTTTTAGATAGGGTAGCTCCTTTTAAGAAACTATTAAAGAGTTAAACAATGGTCAGAACCTTGGATCTCTAATGATATATTACGGCAGCTGAAATTAAGAAATTACTGTTTTAAAAAGTTTAAGAATGATTTGGAAGTTAGTAGTTTTGAGCTTTATAAATTAAGAAGAAATGAGGTTAGGGATATGATAAGAGAAGCAAAAAGAAATTATTTTAAGGATAAGATAAATGAAAATAGACATGAACCAAAAAAGCTTTGGGGAGTGCTAAAGAATTTAGGTTATTCGAATGCTGTAAATGTGAAGTCTTCAAAAATGAATATAAAGGTGGAGGAGAACTTAATTTCTAATCCAAAATAAGTTGCTGACATTTTTAATCATTATTTCATATCGTTAGCTAATAAATTATATAATTATCTTCCTGGACGGCCTGATATTTATAATGAAAAGCAAGTGCAATCCTTTTATGGGAAACATGGAATTATTCAAGATTCAGAAGTTTTTAAATGTATAAATGAAATAAAAATAAATAAGGCTCCTGGGATTGATAATATTCCTGCTACATTTTTTAGGGACTCCGCTAGAGTAATTGCTCCTTATGTATCATATATTTTAAATTTATCAATTGAGCAAGGAAAAATACCAAGGGAGTTTAAAAGTGCTAGAGTTATATCATTATATAAAAAGGGTTGTAAGTTAAATATGGCTAATTATAGGCCTGTTTCTGTCTTAGGTGTGGTGTCTAAGATTATGGAAATAATTATCTATGACCTGATTGAAAATTATATTGGTAAAAACAATATCTTGTATGATTTACAGTCTGGGTTTAGGCCTTTACAGTCAACTGAACTTGTATATTATATATGACAGATAAAATAAGGAAAGCGGTTGACAATGGCAAATTTTGTGGGTTGCTTATGTTGGACCTTTAGAAGGCATTTGACACCGTAGACCACACAAAAAGTTAAAGGCTGTTGGGTTTGATGAGAAATCCCTCAGGTAGGTTCAGTCCTACCTTGATGATAGGAGCCAGAGGGTCGACATTAAGGGTATATTGTCTAGTCCTTTATTTATTCATTGTGAAGTTCCTCAAGGGAGTATTTTAGGTCCTTTATTTTTTCTTTTATATATAAATGACCTTAAAGCAGATGCTGATGATGCAGCAGTTTTAGTGTTTCATCATGATAAGGGGGTCTTAGAGGAATCAATGACTTTAGAGTTACAAGAGATGTCCAAATGGTTTTTAGATAATAAGCTTTCCTTACATGCAGGTAAAACTGAGGCCATTCTCTTTGCATCTAAAATGAAATTGAATAAGGATGATACTTTTTTGATTAAGATCAACAATATGGAAATAGAGGCAAAATAGATAATAAATTATCAGGTGATTTTATGACTAGAAAGGTATTTACAAAAATAAATAAAATAGTTTTTAGCTAGGCAAGCTGATTTATTGGATGTTCAGTCCTTAAAATTGTTGGCAGGAGCCTTGATTCAACCCCATTTTGATTGTGTTACCTCATTTTGGTACAGTAGTTGTTCTCAAGGTATGAAAGGCTCAAAATAAATGAGTTAGAATAATTTTAAAAGTGCATTCTCAAACACATTTGCATAGCAAATTATTTAAGGAGTTGGGTTTATTGACTGTGGAAAAAGGGTGTTTTTAAAAAAAATTGGGTATGATGCATAAAATTGTTAATAATGTAGTTCCAAGCTATTTAGAAAATTATTTTTACATGGTGAAACAACAGCATTCTTATGGTAATAGGGGTAGAAATTTGAATATTTGTCCATGCACATTTAAAAGTTTGGTAGGGAAAAGTATTTAAAAAAAAAAAAAAAATTTACTATTTCATTCACTCGATTTATAAATCATGTGCATGATTTATAAATTGAGTAAACGAAATAGTAAATCTTGCGCACGTTTTAGTAACTCAAGGGAATGAAATGGTAATCGTGTGCACGTTTTAGTAAATTGAGGGAACGAAATGGTAACCGTGCGCACCTTTTAGTAAATCGAGGGAACAAATTAGTAAATTGTGCGCACGATTTAGCGTACAATTTTTTTCTTGCATGTCATCTCCGGGGCTCCGTAGTGAAATACTCTTAGAGCAAAAATTTAGGAGTCCTAAAATTAGGACTGACACGTCCATAAGCAAGAGTTTCTCTTGCTTATCGGCAAGTTAGGAGCTACTTTTAGCCTTAAGATGTTTTGTGAATACGGGCCCATCTTTATTCCTGCCCATTTCTCCTGCATCCAACATATTAATTACGAGAACTGATTGTGTGCTTGCCATCTAATCTACCCAGACTTTAATATGTGGCCTTGTTAGGAGATTATCAACGATATTTGCTTCACCTGTGACTGGTCATCTTTTTTTTTCTTTATCTTCTTTTTTTTTAAAAAAAGCTCATATGTTTAAATACTTTATAGACAAAGCTTTGTTGAGTTTGATCAGATTTTAATAAGAGAAGGAGACAGGCCACTTACAGAAAATGAACTGGAAAAATAGAAACTTAATATGGCAGCTGTTGGAATGGAAGCAAAAATTATAATACCATTGTTGTCAGATTTTATTTTTTATTTGAAATATATAACCCGTGCTGGCAAAATGAGTCACAATGAGCAAATTATCAAAAGTTATTTTCACATTCTCTATTAAAAACCTTCAAAGGGATGTATGGTTTGTTGGAATCAGAGAGCAAATGACTGAACTACACCTGTTTGAAGTAGATAGAGTTAGCAAAGTCAATTTAGAGAAAAATCGAGTTAAAGTTTTCTGAAGGTTCACCTAGCAACTATACCTTAAAATCCCACCAAATTTGGCACAAACTAAATCAAAACCCATATCTATAGGAAGCCATGGAAGCCAAGATATCTATTTGATTAACTAATTGTTTGATTAACATTAATGAAACAGACAGCCTATATATTAAGACCTACTGTATCACACGGATCTAATATAATATTACACATCAGATGTTTTTCCCCAACAGTTAACCAAACATTAACTGAAGCTATAACAGATAATGTTTGCGTGAATACTCGCCAAGACAGATTTTTTGAAATACTGTAACTCTGTGTATATCGGGATCGCACGCTGCCTGAGGCGTCTTTGTGCGAGCTTTGAATTTGTCAGTCAGTGTGAGTAAGATCATTTTGTTTACATCAGCATGAGTTTGTAAATCACATTTCATTGGTTAAGACTCATTCCATCGAGAATTTGCTATGAATATTCACAAAGTTGGAATGCTACATTTTACAACTATACCAAAGCTATACCAGTCGTCCAGAAGTGATCAGAGAAAAACTGCTTTTTTCATGGACAAAGGAAAGGTACTCCTCTCAGAAAACATTGGGATCACTAGACGAGGACTTAAAGTGCTCATTTTTGTGAAAACCTCAAATTCAACCAAAATTGACATTTTGACACTATATTGACACAATGCCTGTGCACATTCCGACTCATTTTGACAGCACGGGTCACATCTGTTCTTAAAACATAAGGAGATTTCAGTCTTTTTCCCCCATTCTTTCCCCCATTTTTCTGGGAGTATTCATGGACGAACTGGGTCAGCATGTTGTATTTTTCACCCTGGCAGGGCTCTTCTACTCAGTTATTTTTAGAATAATTAAGACTTGTATCCTTGTGAAAGGCTGGAGGTCTAGGAGAGGCAGAAAGAAATAAGATGACTGCCTGTGTTAGCCGGGTCCCAGTCAATGATGGTTACAATGTTTGCCACTGAAGAAAAGCCTGGAGCAGTGATGCAAGAGTAATAGTCCTTATTAGTAGTACTAGTAGTAGTAGTAGACTCATCCCGTTTCCTTTTACATCACGTGGATGGCCGTGTGTGCCATTTACCTGGGGAAGTGATGGCACCAGGATACACTGTGGGATGTATTGCATAAACATTTGTTTTCTTCTAGTTTCAGTATTTTGTACCTGTAGACTCCATCTTGTGAGTCATATTCCCTCCTTTTTGTCTTTAGTCCAGAAATGTTTATTGATGCTAAATCATCTTCATGCTACAAGGGAAAGCCACACAGGAATTTGTATACTCATTATCTCCATTCCTTTTCTTTCTGACTTCCTTCTGTGGCTGTAATTCACTATAGCCACAGTGCTGACAAATTCATGTTGTTATTGTTGTTATTTGTAGTCTAAAAGTGATTAATTATTGTTTAAAAAACTTTTAAATGTAGGTTCAATAAATAAAACTGTTCTGTATATAATAGGAAAAAAAGTTCTGTATATAATTAAAAATAATAATAATATTAATAGATCTGTTCTTAAGTATCTGGCAAAAACAGATCAGTCTGTTCTGCAGTGAGAAGAAATTATTGATTTTTTTATTTTTTTATTTTTTTTAATGCTTACTCATGCTTTCTGTTTTATTTTGTTGCACGCCTTCCAGCAGCTTTTAATACCACATGATTAAGTTTAGACAGATTTATGGTTGCAGTTAGGCTTTATGTTGTGTCTATGCTAGATGAATGAGTAGCATTTCTACTGGCAGTTTTGCAGATTCTGGTCTCTCTTTTTTGACATGATTGAGTTTCAGTAGAAGTAGATATATGTTTGATTTTGTATAGAGCAGAGCAATAAAATGAATTCCATAGTTATTAGGCAAGAATATGGAATTTAACACAGTGAAATTGCTCAATCGTATTTTAGAGAAATAATTCTGAGACCCATTTTCCCATTATATGCTTATGCAGTGGTGATCTCATATTACTGCAGTCCACACAGCTGCTGGATGTTGTAGCATCTGTTATTCATACTCATCTATTGCCTTCCACAAGGCATATGCAATGCAGCGTTAAGCCGGGAACACTGGCACAACAAATGTAGCATTAAACATAATGATGTCTTTCTGTGCATCACAAACAGAATGGAGGATGAGACATGAGATAGTGAGAGAAAGAAGGACAGATAGAGTCATCTCTATTTAGAAGGCAATCAGCTGCTTTGTAATGGCAGATTAGAGCATTTTTTTTTTCTTTCTCAGTTTTCTGCAGTGTTTCTGCGTGACTTTTGCCCATTTCCTCACACTAAAAATAGCCCTGCTGAGCACACACTTCAAATCTGCCAGTGAGTATGCTGGAGGTCTCTCTCTGTTTCTTTCTCCCTCCATTCTTTTCTTTCTCTTTCAGGCCAACCTCATGACATAATCTCATACAGCAGGGCCTTTTAACCTTTTTTGGCCCATGAAACATTTTTTATAGGATCTCACACGCATGGATCTTAACTGTCATATTACATCCTTAAAGAGGAATGACAATTCTGTCCTCATTTACTCACACTCTTATTTTGCCAACCTGTATGACTTTTTTTTTTTTTTTTTTGGAACATAGATATTTTAAAGGATTAGTTCACTTTAAAATGAAAATTACCCCAAGCTTTACTCACCCTCAAGCCATCCCAGGTATATATGAATTTCTTCTTTCAGATAAACACAATCAGAGGTATATTAATAAATATCCCGACGCATCTAAGATTTATAATGGCAGTGGGCGGGACCAATGAGTTTGAAGCTGAAGAAAGTGCATCCATCCAAAGCAAAATACTCTACACGGATCCGGGGGGTTAATAAAGGCCTTCTGAAGCCATATTCTGAAGCCATACTTCCACCAGACCACCTTCCGTATTCAACTTACAAAGAAAGTGTAATGCCGTAACACTTTCTTCAGCTTCATACTGATTGGTCCCATTCACTGACATTATAAAATTTAGATGCGTCAGGATATGTAAGCAATAAGGTATGAGAGGCTGTGTTGTATCGTGAATAAGTCACGGCTGAAGGACGTTGTTAAGCATGACGTAAAGCAGAGTAAACCTTCACTAAAAGCCTTCCTTCCGCCAGAAAAATAGTCCCTGACCGTGAACAGCAACAGAAGTTACATTATTGCGCCATTAGATGGCGACAAAAAATTGTCTTTATGAGTGTGTCAGTCAGTAGCAAAGACTTTTACATTGAAAAGACTGAATTGTTGTGAACATGGAACAAGACACAACTAACAAATGCTTTGACTAGCGCTGTCAGTCATGGGAAAACCCCTTAACTATTAAAAGGACAGGATAATACATTGGACATTTAAACAGATTTTTTTATTATGCACATAGGACTGACCTGAAGGAAAATGCTAAATCTGAATGCAGGTAATAAACTCGCTTACTCTATCTCTTTCTCACAATACTCTTCTACATAATACAGTAAGCTTCAATGAACAATATCAATTGAGAACATACATTTTACGTTGCTAAGAGTGGTTGCTAAGGGTGTTGTGTAGTGATACACAGAACCGTTAGGTGAAGCGGTCATAGCTGAGCAATCAGAATCAAGGACAGGAACTAATAACCGTTTTATATGTATTAATATAACTCTGATTATGTTCATCAGAAAGAAGAAAGTCATATACACCTACAATGGCTTGAGGGTGAGTAAAGCTTGGGGTAATTTTCATTTTAAAGTGAACTAATCCTTTAAGAAGTGTCTGTTTATTTTTTGTCCATACAATGAAAGTCAATGGTCACCAAAACTGTTTAGTTACCAACGTTTTTTTCAAAATATATTATTTTGTGTTTTGCAGAAGAAAATCATACAGGTTGGAATGACATGAGGGTACATTTTCAGACAGACTATCCATTTAAAAGGCCCATGGCATGAAAAAAATTCACTTTATGAGGTTTTTTAACATTAATATGAGTTCCCCTAGCCTGCCTATGGTCCCCCAGTGGCTAGAAAAGGTGATGGGTGTAAACCGAGCCCTGGGTATCCTGCTTCGCCAGCTCAGATGGCCCAATCTGGAATCTTCCCTATATGTCGTCATACGGGGAAGGGTTACCTCCCCTTTCTCTGCTTTGCCCGCCCATGAGAAACTGACTACTACTCGCTACTACAGTGCGAGGTGAGCGCAATTTTTATTTTTATTTTTTTATTACACAGACACAGAAATGGCACGTCCTAAGGAAAGCTCATTGTGGGACTGGCTCGTAGTGGCTGAAATTCTGCACCAAGGCTGAATTTCACGAAAGAGACTACAGATACAGTACTAGGGACCGCTTAGGCCTATATAAAAGCATCCAAAAAGCAGCATGTCATGGGACCTTTAAGCATAATGACGGATATATGATGGATGGATGGATGGAGCATACACTGTGTCTCATTGAAACTAATTTATCTGTCGCACTGCCGTTTATTGCTCATTTATTTTGTTCAGCTCTCTCCTGGTTATGAATCTGAATAAGAATCAGATTGTAATGTGCTTTAATAAGAGCTCTCCTTTCTTCTCTTCTCTGACTCTGGCTTTGTCAGAGCCAATGAATGGAACGGTCTAATCACTGAGAATTTTTTGTACAACACTGACAGAGTCTTTATATTTCACCTCAGTTCTGATCAATGCATGTTTAAAGGTCAAGGTCAGCTATGATTAACCACACTGAGCCAATGCCTAATTTTTAAAATGCCACCCTCTAGAAATATGGATCCATTTCCTGCTTTTTACATTTTTTTACTTTTATTTCCGACACAGTGGACAGCCTTTTAAGAGAACCAAGTTTGTGGGCATTTCTGTAGAGCATAGGACTAGTAATATGAAGATCATTGGTTCGAATGCCAGGCAATGCATGAACTGGTAAAAATATGTACCCTGAATGCAATGTAAGTTTCTTCGTGATAAAAGCATCTGCCATCGGAAAAAGTGTCACTTTATTCATATCATTGTGTAAAGGTCCCAGTATACTTCAAGCTAAATCAAAGAACAAAATAGTGCTGTATTTTCAAACAAAACCAAGCTCATTTTTAGGAGTTCAAAGCAGCTTTCCAAAGTGAACTTTCTGAAAAAGTTTGCTCCAGCTGGTAAAAATCTTTGAAGTATCACTATCAGTGCGTTATTTTGTCATCAGTGGCACAACAGTGTTCTCTTGACGCTCAGCTCATGCAGTCTTCATACAGACAAGCGCTTCAATCGCTTAAAGCTGTTGTGAATAATTTCTATTTGTTCCAATGAAATCACAAAATAAAATGCATGCTCTTGATACACATTCATTGATGAACACCTTTGGTTTTAATGAGCGAGAAAAAAAATAACAACCATACAAGGGCGGATTAGAACCCAGAACCTCTCTGACACGCTTAACAAAAGTTCTACCACTAGACCATTAAGGAACACAAGTATTCAGTGCGAATCTATGTATTTATTCACTAATGTTAGAATCTCAGGACTAATGTATTGTATTATAGTAGATGTAAGCCTGAAACTGTCACATTAAACATGACTTCTGTGTCAAGAAATTGTTATTGTACATATTGTATGAGCCCCCTCCCCCATTCCTGTCCTAATAGATTGTATAACGTATAATAACAAATGTGACGTGACTTGACTGGAGTGCTGAATTGCAGAGCTTATGCAAACATAGGCACAACACTGTGATCAGATGCTTTCTTAACTGATGTTTTCTCACCTCTGTGATTTTTGTTGTGTTTATTTTGTTATTGAGAGAAAAATGTGCATATTTACAATCAATTTCAATGCCGTTCTCAGTAGCGTGGGCAGCATCGGGATGTTTGCTAATAGTAAACAGCTGCAAACGTATTTCGAAATTCTTTTTACCCCTAAGTGAAGAATGAAAAAGAACTTTGCCCTGAGTATATCATAGCCTTGAGAGTTGCTGCAAGCATTTGCTTGTGCAGACCTCTGATGCACTTGAGACATTAGTGGACTCCGGATGATGTGTGTTTGTGCTTACAGGGGCCTCTTCCTGTTGTCATTTCAGCAGACATCTGAGAAGGGCCACATTTCATGCTGACTCCACTCCAAGTTACAGAGCGGTAAATCAACACAATCTGTCTCCATATTAAATTCATTTTCAGTAATGTGAACAGTTACAGTAAATCTAAAGCTCTCATTTGAATGCTCTCATTATACAGCTCTTTCACTCTCTAACAGTATACTGGATGACAGGAGGTGACATCATACAGATGGGAAAACAGTGCTTTGATGATTTTGGACACAATTTTGCCATCTGAGACAAATTTGGGGGATTGTAAATGATTTATGTCTTCATAGGGACACATTGACAGTCTTAGATCTGCTGTAGCTTTCAAATCAAATCGGTTTTAATGGGTTTGACATTTTTTCGTCCATGCAATTTTAGTAGTCAATTTTTGTTGATCTATTCCTTTAAAGTGTCACTATTATGCTATTTTAAAGGTTCCTAATTTTGTTTTGGAGGTCTCCTACATAGTTTTGCATGTGGCCAAGTCTGTTTTAATTGGTCTTCTGGTTACAGCGCATGTTGAAAATGAAACTCCATTTCGTAATTTTCAGCTCTTAAGTCTTCCTCTGCACTTGTATAGAAACAAAGGCATTGATTTTGACCCCTGAGTCCTCATCGTTTGGAAGTGGATTTGTTTTCCCAGCACAGAAAACGTCTCAGGTTACGAATGTAACCAGGGTTCCCTGAGAACAGGGAACGAGACTCTGCGTTTGCAACGCTATGGGGAAACGTCACGTGACTCGGTGTTCGAAAGTCAACTATCCAATAACTCCAAATCCTATTGGCCGGCGACAGCCTATGACGTCATACAGGCGCGACCCGGAAGTATAAAAGGGGCGCCTGGGGAAGCAGTCATTATCCATCGTCTTGAGGGACTGTTCAGCAGGCAGCCCGATGTATGGCAAGGAAACGCAGAGTCTCGTTCCCTGTTCTCAGGGAACCCTGGTTACATTCGTAACCTGAGACGTTCCCTTTCGAAAGGGAACTTCTACTCTGCGTTTGCAACGCTATGGGGAACGATATACCCACGCCGCCATGCTTGAGGAGAATGCCTGCCAAGAAAAATGGCTGAGACAAAGGCTCCAGAGCAGTAGGAACTGCTTGGCAACTCTCCCTCGGGTCACACCAGGCTGTCAGTGACAGCATTCCCTTCGGCCAACAGCCCAAGCTAAACTCCATGAAGGACCTCCTCCAAGGCCCTACAGAAGGTGCTAAAGCGTCTGGAACCCACTTTTCCATAAGAAACAGTGGTCCCTTCAAGGGAATGTGGCCAGGGAACCGAAGGGAACCCCGGCCAGCCACTAGAGGGGAACGAAGTCACCCTCAATGCCACCAGGGAGGCCGACCTTGTCTGACCTAAGACAAACTCAGTCTGGGCCAACCCTGTCTGAATACAGAGCCTCCTAACACGCATTCTTCACAGAAGATAGTAAGTAAGAGTGACTGCAAAGAGGCAGAAACAAACTCAAACCCACGCGTAGAGACGGGCATCCTGGAGAGCAGAACTCAGCTAAGTGCTATGAACCCTCGTATTGAGGGGAGTATAATCCACTCATCCTAGGATCTACCCAGTGCTTAATTAACGCACTGAGGAGGCCGTGCGCTACAGAACCCTGATGCAGGGGAACACAAACCAGCCTGATGCTGGATCCTTAAGAGGAGGCCTGATTAAGGCCTACCCCATGACCAGCTTAGGGAGCTAAGCACTATTACAAACATAACCCTAAAAGGGAAGTACGAAACTCACCTAACAGGTAGATCATGCGATGGGCACATACTCATGGAGGCCGAAAGAGGCCTACAGCATGATAGAGTTAAGTGAATAACAGAAGTCAAACAGAAAGTGGCCCGGCTTCCTTTCCGGGGTAGAAAGATGACTTCAATGGCAGCCTAAGAGGCTGCAAAGTGCCCACATGACAATCCACCCAACACGATCCACCGAGCAGTGTACTCAGTAAAAACACCTTTTACTCTCTAAAGCAAGAGGAGTACAGCGTACGCCAGCACGCATTAAGGAAGGCCTGGAGGGGCCTATAACCTCAACAGACACGTGGCATCAGCTCGTGGCAGTGTTTAGGCCCAAAGGACGATAAACAACCAGACAGAAGGAGGTTGGTTTATCACTTAGGCCTCTGGCCAACAGAAGTGTATAAAGATAAATCTCAAAGAGAAATACACGCAAACATACTCCAGTGTGTTAAAACTAGGCGGCCTGTAGGCCTAGCAACCTCTAATACACACGGCGTAGTCTTGTGGCCGTTTCTAGGAGCACAAAAGATCCACCCTAGGCGCTAGGTGGCCCTTAGCTCAACTAGAATAGGACTCAGGGAGGCAGATCTAGGTAAAAAACAACCTTCAGTAAGGTTTTGCTGCCAAACCAACCTGAGGGGCTAGCCACTCTAAATACTCGGTAAAAAGCACCTTGTCACCCTCACAGCGAGAGGAGTATATAACTGAACTCCACATATTACACCGGAGGCCGAAGTAGGCCTGCCTTAGTAAACACGTGGCATCAGCAAGTGGCTACCGTAACCATAACCATACCACCCAGAGGCCACGTATTAACAGTGTCATGATCAACACATGAAAAACACTGCCAAACACAGAGAACAGGCCTGTTAGGGCCTCTCCGTCAGTGATGGGGTGTGGCCGATGGTGGCATGGTTTCCCAGGCATCCTGCCGACCAGTCGACTAGAAAAAGGAGGCCTAAAGGGGCCTTCATTCCAGTAACAGGTGGCGATCAGCCTACTCACAGGTTAAAACACAAATTGTGCCAAACGTAAACTAAAAAGGAGGCCTGAAGGGGCCTGCCAATTCAATAACACGTGGCTACAACTCGTGAATTAAAGTGAACCAAGCTACAGGGAACCAGCTGTAACCCAAAAAGCTATGGGAAGCTAACTGCGACCTGCGCTAGGCTACACATTCCAACAGGCAATGTACCCTAAATACACATTTTGACTAAAGGGAACCAAACAAAGCCAACATGGTCTAAGGAAGGCTAATATAAGCCTACTACCTCAGACAGACACGCGGCATGGCCTGTGGCAGCGTAAACCTGTGAAAATATGTGAGCACATTATGATCAGTTAAACAGTATAGTAGAACAACCGCTAACTAGAAGGAGGCCGAATATCATAAGGCCTACAATCCGAGTTATGAGCAGTATAACCGTTAACCAGACCACTAAAAAAGGGAGCCAATAGATACCAGTTTTCTTCAACAAAGTGGCACTAACTACCCTGAATATGCAATCCAACAGGTGATGCACCCAGTGACAAGGACCTCAGACTGGAGAGTACAAGTCACCAAATACTCAAAACAAAGGCCTACTTTCACAGCAAAGGGCCTACTGTTATGAGAGCAGGTGCCAACCTGTGGCAGCATAGGCTCACATACAGTGTAGGGCAAAAGTCTAGAACCCAAAGTACACAAACTTTGATCTACATGCTTTTATTTTTAAAAAGAAAAACACTTCCAACACAGATCCTCAAATCTGATCTAAACCCCAGAGGACAGGAGCTAAAAACTAGCAACGTCAACTCAAACTTGATAAAACAAATTTATCAAGTGGCTCAGGAGAAAGTTATTCCTTTTAGCATGAAAGTTCTAGAAAGTGGGGCCAAGCACACACCTGCATAGCTTATCTACGCAAAGATAAGGGCCTACCACCTGAGGAACAGCATAAGGGAGTCAGGAAACAGTCTACAACCTAGCTGTAAAACTCAAATTGCACCTACACCAGCAAGGGGATAATTGGGCGTACAGCCTAACAACTCCCTCGGGAGGAAAACCAGAACTAGGAAACAAATCCTGAAAGGATAGTGAATACATATGGGGTTAATTCATATATCACATCACCTAGCTCTAGCTTGGCTGCCAAGTTATAGGCCTATCTTCTTTATTATATACAACAGGCACCATAACAAACAGTCTGATCTCCACTTCTAAATCTCATGATGAGAAAAATAAAGTGAAGCTCAAAGCTGAAAAGTCAGGCGGCCGGTTAGGGCCGCCGTAGACATACAAACTGAAGCAATGAGTGCCAACTCAAACTATACTGAAAATAGCCGAGAGGCTACTCCACATAGAGAGAAAACTAAGCAGCAGCCATTCTGTGACCTGCTTAGTCAGTCTCAACATTCCAGTTTTGCCCAAAAAACCCCTATAAATACTATTTCTCAATGTTACATTCACTATGCCATGTTCAGGAATTATACAGGTAACAACACACAGTCAATATTTAGAGATTTAAATTTGACGTTGTCTTACCTTCTCGAGGCTCGAAGACCCAAGACTGCTCCTTCACAAACATGGGAAGGCAAAACATCCATGGTACTAGAAGCCCAAAGAACCCTTTCACTATCAAGCCAGAAGGCGGGCCTTCAGAAAAGAATTCATCATGGGCCCGGCCGTCAGCCTGACTGTTCAAAGGTGTTACCTGAACCTACACAGTGATTAAAAAACGCCCTGGGAGGCCAAGGAAGAGGGGCGAAGGCAACTTTTATCTTCGCCAGGAGAGGGGATCGATCAGCGGCGTTGCTGGCGCCGTTGATCAATCATCTCTCTTACACCATCTTTCCTCTTCCTCGTGTCTCGCCGCTTCTGCGACTTGCTCCGAGATGGAGGAGGCGCTCGAGCGGCGACGCTAAACCTCTGGCCCTGCCTCAGAGCCTCGACTCGAGACGGGCCAGCGCCTCCCGGCTTTCTGGGCCCAGGATCGGACCTGAGCGGAATGCAGTTTTTATATGCTGCTGAGCGCACCTTCGCCTCCCTGAACTTTCCAACCACCGTCTCAACGGAGCCGCCAAAAAGTTCAGTTGGCGAAACCGGGGCATCGAGAAGAGAGCCCTTCTCTTTCTCCCCGATGTCCGCCATGTTCAGCCACAGATGCCTCTCCGTGGCCACCATGGCCGCCATCGATCTCCCAATCGAGGCGGCCGTCTGTTTGGTGGCCCGGAGAGCGAGATCTGTGGTGCGGCGTAGCTCAGCCACCGCATCAGGGGACAAACCTTGCCCCTGATCCAGGTCCTTCAACAGATCAGCCTGGTACGCCTGTAACACTGCCATCGTGTGTAAAGCCGCACCAGCCTGACCCGCAGCAGCATATGCTCTGCCGTTCAGACGGGATGTTTGCTTAAGGGGTCTGGACGGCAAAACCGGAGCTTTTAGAGTCGGTGCTCTGCCCGTGACGAGATAGTTGGCAAACGTCTCGTCAATGGGCGGCAGCGACACATACCCATGCTGGCCCAATCCCTCCACATCAGCGAAATTTCCTCGCTGATGTGGATGAATTCTGGCCGAGTATGGGTTCTTCCATGCCTTCTTGATCTCAACGTGGAGATCCGGAAGGAATGGAAGGCTCACTGGAGTCACAGGGTTGTGGTCGGAAAGAAAGCGTTCGTCCAGTCTGCCGCGAACGGGCTCTTTCCTATCGCGCCCCCACGGCAGCTGCAGTCTGCCAGCAGCGCGTTCCACAACCTCCAGCAACTCGGCATATGCTGGGCCAGGCGGTTTGGAGAAAGAAGAAGAAGAAGCCACTTCTTCCTCCTCCATTACCACCTCCTGGCCACGGGGGCTATCGGCCAGAAGAACACTCGCTCCCGGGTCGGATGATGTCAGAGACAGAACATCGTCGTCCTCCAGGAGCTCATCCTCGCCAGCCGCCGCCGAGGGCTGAGAGACCACAACACCTCTCTCAAACTTGGCAGCGAGCTCCATCTGCGAGCCCCATGAGTGCAGCCGCCGCTCTGCCTCAGCACGAGCAGGGCCGGATCCACCAGGCGCAGATGTTGACGCTTCATCCCTCGAGAAGAAGGCCAAGCGAGAACGGAGCGTCCTCATCGGAAGACGCTCACAATTCACACAGACAGCGCCCTCAAGCACCATCCGTGCGTGTTCTTCTCCCAGGCAATAGACGCATAAGGTGTGTGAATCTTCCGGAGTCAGAAATCTCGGGCATGGATCCACACACTTCCTGAAACGCTTCTCCTTGTCCTCAGACATAATAGAGAAATTTCTCGTTATTTGACGATCGACAATGAACACAAACAGTCCCGAAAGACGATGAGATAATGACTGCTTCCCCAGGCGCCCCTTTTATACTTCCGGGTCGCGCCTGTATGACGTCATAGGCTGTCGCCGGCCAATAGGATTTGGAGTTATTGGATAGTTGACTTTCGAACACCGAGTCACGTGACGTTTCCCCATAGCGTTGCAAACGCAGAGTAGAAGTTCCCTTTCGAAAGGGAACAGCGTCTTCTTGACATTTTGACAACACAAACCAAACTTTTCCAGGCCTCAGCTACGTCAGTGTTTGAGTGTGGGCCAAAGTAGACATTTGCAGACAGCCAATGAAGACCATAGGTTGGCTTTATACAAATTTGTTACAAACCTACATAAGTTCGTGCAGGAAGTAAGTCTGGAATTACTTACGACTCCTTTCAGGCAGTTCAGAATCGGTTCTTTCTTTGGGGAGACAATAACTCGTGCACTTTGATCATTGCAGACCTTTTACTTTGCAGACCTTTTACATTCACTAACAGCTATATTACATACTACAAGAAAGGTGATATTCGAGAAAGCATAATAGTCGTAATTTAAGTCATGATACCGTAATGTCAGTCTCCACTCTCTCCTGTAGCCACTCAACTGTGGTGTGTTGAGGGTTTGCTGAATGACATAATTATTGCAGATTGCAGACGTGTGTGACGTGTCCCCCTTTTTCTTCTCGTCTCTGTTTCTCTCTTTCCCTCTTTTGCTCTCTGAATCTCAGTGCTGTATTACAAATATCGATTTCTCATGCCATTGCAATTGATTTTCTGCTCTCAGCATTCAGTTAGCTTGAGGCTGCAATGACCTCCATGCCAAGGTCACTTCTGATCACTATACATATCATTTTAATCTTCAGCAATACACTATAAAGAATGTTTAGAGTATTTAACATGAATGTAAAATTATTATTAAACTAAAAACCTGCTGAAAAATAAATTACAATTAGATTATAAAGAAACAATATATGTATTTTTAATAGAAAAATACTGTAAAATTGTATATTTTAGAAGTATGAATTACCATATAATGTATTCAGATTTTACAGTAAAATGTTTTTGTAAGTAAAAAAGCCACCTTATAATTTGATATTATATTATATTATAGCTACTAGTAGTTTTCTTAAAATAAATTAACTGGTGCTTTGAATTAAAATATAGAGTATTTGTCAAATTGTCTGCTATTGATTTATTGACCTTTAAAGGGGTGATTTTTTTTAACAGATGTAATTTAAGTCTTTGGTGTCCCCAGAATGTGTCTGTGAAGTTTCCGCTCAAAATACCCCACTCATTTATTATAGCTTGTCAAATTTGCCCCTATTTGGGTGTGAGCAAAAACACACCGTTTTTGTGTCCCTTTAAATGCTAATGAGCTGCTGCTCACAGCCCCCTTTCCAGAAGAGGGCGGAGCTTTAACAGATCACATTTCGGTTGCTCAACAACAACAAAGCTGGAGTATCTCACGCAGCCAAAATGACGATTGTCAGTAACGGTGTTCAGCCTTGTTCAAACCGGAGTCGGACACTGATGGAGAGACTCTGGAAGAAGTTACAACTTTTAGAATCTGGATGTTTCTGAATGGTTAGTGGATACATTTATGTAGATGTTGTGGAGTTGATTCAACTCATCAACTAGCATGTGCTGTCATGTTAATCTTTTGTGCAAATCCAGCGTTGAATTGACCCTCGTTTCTGAAGCAGTCTGACATAAATTGACGACATGGTAACAACACTCTACTACAACAACTCTTCCTCTTCTCTAAAGCAGCCCAACATGGCCTCACCCCCTTTGTTGTGTGTTCCCGGGGGCAGGGTTTATGTAAATTTTGGGTTTGTGATGTCACCAACCCAGGAAGAAGCTCGGTGTAGTCCCTACCAGTTGTTTGTTGTATTCCTTAAAAAGTGATTTCTGTAAAAAAAAAATATCTCGCTTTACATTGAACTTTGAGCGTCGTAACTTTGCAGATGTTGTTTATGCTCAAGCAGCAACATTACACACTAACTAAAGTTAAAGAAGTGAAATCATAATCAAGGACCCCTTTAAGTATATCTTTAATTTGAGCTTTTAACAAACAAAAGACAGAAAATAAGAAATCTCTGCCAGCTTATCCCAGTCATTTTAATAGTGAATTATTTTGTCTTTAAAGGTAGACATTTGTCAACATGCACTTTTTTAGGTCGATGACAGGCCATTTTGGCTTCTAAATTGCAGGTCTCCTTCAGCAGCTAAATATCAAACCACTTCCACATCACCACAAAATGTATGTTCTAGGATATTTTTGGAGTGCGGCCCCAAAGTACAGAGCAAAGCTTTCAGGATAAGGCTGCAAATGGGGAAGGTAAGAATAGGTTCGGCAAAGATAAATCCATTTTGTCTTCAACTATCTCTTCTCCAAAATGGAAATACTTGTGTGCATCTGCAAAGTCATGTTATTCTTGTCTTCATATAACTTGTCTTTATATGGCTGCAAAATATTCTATGTAGAGATACTTGCGTATATAATACGTCACATTATTAAAGTAAAATTGGTTGCAAACACAATTTCATCATTCAAAATAACATTGTTGCTATTAATGATTCCATTTTTCCTCTGTACAAATGCTTATTTATGACATCACTACTTGTGGGTGGTCCACAAATGATGAATGATAATTGGATTTTTTTTTTTTTTTTTTTTAAACAAAAACAGAACCTTTTTATTTGGTAATATGGGTTCTTTTAAAACATTTTATGGATATTGATTTGAGAATAGTACGCCTGCCTCGTTCACCATTATTATACAAAGAGAAAATTCAAGCTAAGGGCTTTGCTTTAGGACTTTCAGGAGTTTAAAAAAAAGTAAATTTTGGTCCAAATATGAAAATCTGCTTGGCATAAAAGCGTCACAATATAAGATGACATTTTCTGCTGGCTCAAACTGTTTTGCATTCAGAGTCTCTTTCACTCACAGCAAGCAGAAACACAAGCAAATTACTTTAAGATGAAATTTATTTAAGGCCACACCTGACACATTTTTGTAGCTTTTTAGAGCAGCAGGGCTTCAGTTTCCATTCAAAGCAGCTCAGCTCTTCTGTGGTTTCAATGCTAATCTGTTCTCAGACATTATGTAGTGTATTTAGACCATGAACAAATCCCTGAATAGTTTCTGTAAATGGGGGTGTTTGTTTTATTTTGGTGGTGCGTGAAACCCGGGCATGTTTTACAGTGGTTTAGACATTAAGTCTACTGTAATCAAGGCAGCTGTTTTGATTTTTACCATCCTTCCTCTGAAAATAAACAAGGACAGATTTATATGTGTCTTTTAAAAGGGTTAATCATCTCATCTCTAATGCTTATCAACCACATAATCAAACATCTAGCACTTTACTCTTCCACGTAAGCCAATTATCTGCTTACGGGTAATATGATCAGCCTTTGGCCTGCTAAGAGTGTGTGTGAGTAATGTTTTGTTTGTGTGTGTGTGTGTGTGTGTGTGTGTGATTGTGTGTGTGTGTGTGTGTGTGGCCAAACTGAAAGTGTGTGTGTCTTCCCCAAACCTTTGTTCTCTTTTCTACATGATGAGCTCATGAAGTATTCATACTCGGCTCTGTTCTAATTCAGTTCTCTTTCGCTCCTGTGGTGGACAGTGGACAGTTCAATATCTCCTCTCTTCCATCTCTGTGTCATTCGTCTGAATTGCTCTTATTTCACAGCGACTCTCACTGTGATGAGTACAAATCAATGTGATTAAAATAATCTCTCAAAATTTCATGTGCTTTGTCTGAAGAGTAGCAAAAGCCATTTCTTCAAGTTCTATACCTGCGATTTAATATGAAATATGCTGATATACCCATTCTTGCTATTTTTAGCAGAATTAACCCTGTAAATTCTGACATGAAATAATAGTCTGAAAAATCTAATTTTTTGAAATGGAACAGTTTATCGAAAAAATAAGTTTGCATATGTGTTTTTTGTTGATTTAATTTTGATACATCAGGCATAGATGATATAGTTTATGATAAAGGAGAATATTGAGCTCATACTCAAGGGAAAAAAAAAACACCTCAGTTTTATTCAAGAGCCTAAAATGAGAACAAAACAAAAAAAACTGCTATTTGCTGCAGTTTCTGATGTTTATGGCTAAGATGAAATTCTTGTAAATTGTAATGTAAATCAATGAGATCTTTATAACAGCATAGCAGACTACATAAAATGCATACAAATATCAGCTGTCACTATATCTCTAATCATATACTTACAGTACATTATATAGAAATGCTTAGTTTTATGATCAAACACATAATGCAGTGCAGTACAATGATGCTTTTGGGTGAGGTACAAACAACGTTCCTCAAGTCTGATGTATCATATTTGCCTGATGACTCATATTTTAACATGATTATAAATGATGTATGGATAATTATATAAACCTAAGTTGCTTTAGTCCAGTAAGTGAAATATCTTGACATATTACTAACAATATAACGTTATCATTAACTTTATTTGATAAAAATCGGTTTAAGAGCAAAAAAGACGTGTACCATAACCTGAATGTGGACATTTTGAGAATTATAGTAAAAGGCCTTTTAGTTGCTAAAAAGTATAAACTCAATTAGACAACAGAAGGCATGCAGTAGATTGTTTAACAGCAGGTTTTTCAGCAAAGTTTTGATCATGGTGATAAATCAGATGCCTTATATGTGTCTCAAATATGATACAGTAGGTTTTATAGGGTTAAGGGCCAATAAACCATTATAACTGTGTAGTGCAAAGGCAAAAACACAGTTGTTGGTGGTATAAAATGACGACTTTAAGAGGCAGAAGCCTTTGCCAAATAGTAGTGTCGTTGATGCCAACATTTTGGTTTTGGTATATAGCAGCCTCTCTGGTAACTCGATATTGATAGTACCATAAAGCAATACCTTAGTCAACAAATAAACAGCCACAGTACACTGATGAAATGAGACTAGAACTGTCAATAGTTTCAGTAACTGAATTTAAATGATTTCCATTTATTTCAAACCATCAGTAATCGTGCTAATGCATTGAGTGGAAAAAGGGAATGTGCAATTGTTGGATTTGTGAAGTCATTTTTATGACGCACAGTGGTATATATGTGCATAAATACTAAGATGAAGAATGTGTTTTGCCACTGCCATCTGATGGTCTTCTTATTAATATTTGTACAGAAATGCAATATTTCATACTTTGAAGTTTCAATGATAATTAAATTTCACTAAAAAGAGCTAATAACATTACTTGTATTAAATAGATTCATTTTTATTTGATTTATGGATAAATTATAGGAATAAACCAGTATAATATCAAATTCGCTAAACATTTTTAATGAATGTCATGCATAAACAGATGTTGTAAATAAAACAAAGATTACTGGAATACAAGTATTACAAGAAAATACTATTTCAGTATTTCTACTTCAAAATTTTGCGTTTAATTCAATATGTTAGTTGTTGTTTCTTTGTAATTAATTGATAGCTTTAATCAATTTCTGAGTAAAAACTGATTCTACACCAAATTTTTTTTATCAGTGTACTAGTCTCATCTGCTTAACTCAAAGGTTGGATTGGATAGGAAACTTTATATAAAGTAATTAATATAAATGATAAATACTGATTTTCATATTGTATTTTTTATTTATCCCAAAATACAAAAAAAAAACTTAAATATCACCAAATTAAGTTGTTTTACCTGTCCCATTGATTAAATGAAAAACTTTTTAATAACTGACCACATTAATCTGCTCCCTCTTGGTGGTCATTAAAGTTCCTCTGAGTATCGAAGTATCAAATGAGGTCAAATAAACCAAATCTGTCTTGGGTTTTCCCCCGACTTGGCCCTGTCCTCTAGCACTGAAGGGCAAACTCCTTGGCAACATGGTGTTTGCTGCAGTATTCATTTTAACAAGTGCTTGGAGGAAATCCCAATCCAATCTTCTTTTTAATGGAGTCACGTTTCCCTTCACTCCACCATGGTGCACTTTGAAAACTTTGTTTGATAAAGGTATGTTAGAGTTTGCAAACACATGCCTAATGCTGTACATATTCAACAATTGGTCATTGATTGAATATTCTAGATTCAATACAAATTAAACTCAACTGACAGCATTTGTGGAATAATGTTGATTTCCACAAAAAAAAAAAAAAAAAAAAAGTGCCTCGTTATATAATATGATGAAGCGACAATCAAAGTTACAGTGTGGCATTTACAATGGGAGTAAATGGGGCCAATTTTTGGAGGGTTTACAGTAAATGCAAAAATTTGAATCTTATAATTTGGTAAAAACACTTTTTTGGACATATTAACATTAACTGTTTATTATTCGAGCTGTAAGGTACACTGTAAACCCTAATGCTAAAAATAATTAATTGGTTTGAGTGGGACAAACTTAAATTAAGCAAAATTAAGTATTTTGAGTTCAAAGAACTGACAAATTACTTACAATTTAAGTAATCTGAACTCTTTCATTGATTTGAGTTTGATTTCAGCTCTTTTTTTCTTTTCTTTTTTAATTTAGATGAACTTAAATTTAACTGAAACTGGGCTAGGATTTCTATTTTCCCAGCATGCTTTGCCATGGCACTTGAAAAGGGAGGGTAAATGCTAAAATTAAGTGTAATGTGATGTTTTTTTGTGCAAGATTAATGTTAAGTAGGAGATTTAGTAGTGTTTAGAGTTTTTTTGCGCTAATTCAGAAGAGTTACTGAGAAGAGTTTTTTTAGGTTACCATCATGGTGACAAGTGGAGCATGTTTAAATTAGATTTTTTTACAGCCATTTTTACGCAAGCTAGTAGTAAAATTAGATGTTCCCTTTCGAAAGGGAACTTCTACTCTGCGTTTGCAACGCTATGGGGAAACGTCACGTGACTCGGTGTTCGAAAGCCAACTATCCAATAACTCCAAATCCTATTGGCCGGCGACAGCCTATGACGTCATACAGGCGTGACCCGGAAGTATAAAAGGGGCGCCTGGGGAAGCAGTCATTATCTCATCGTCTTTCGGGACTGTTTGTGTCGACTGCCATTATCGAATATACTCTTCATAGAGTATGTCTCTGTTATGTCTGAGGGCAAAGAGAAACATTTCAGGAAGTGTGTGGATCCATGCCCGGGGTTTTTAACTCCGGAGGGTTCGCACACCCTATGCGTCTATTGTTTGGGAGAAGAACACGCACGGATGGTGCTTGAGGGCCCTGTCTGTGTGAATTGTGAGCGTCTTCCTATGAGAACGCTCCGTTCTCGTCTGGCCCTCTTCTCGAGGGATGAGGCGTCAACATCTGCGCCTGGTGGGTCCGGCCCTGCTCGTGCTGAGGCAGAGCGGCGGCTGCACTCATGGGGCTCGCAGATGGAGCTCGCTGCCGAGTTTGAGAGAGGTGTTATGGTCTCTCAGCCTCCGGTGGCGGCTGGCGGGGATGAGCTCCTGGATGATGATGATGTCTTATCTTTGACATCATCGGATCCGGGAGCGAGTGTTCTTCTGGCTGATAGCCCCCGTGGGCAGGAGGCAATGGAGGAGGAAGAAGTGGCTTTTTCTTCTTTCTCCAAGTCTCCTGGCCCAGCATATGCCGAGTTACTGGAGGTTGTGGAACGCGCTGCTGGCAGACTGCAGCTGCCGTGGGGGCGCGTGAGGAAAGAACCTGTTCGCGGCAGACTTGACGAACGTTTTTCTTTCCGACCACAACCCCGTGACTCCAGTGAGCCTTCCATTTTTTCCGGACCTCCACGTTGAGATCGAGAAGGCATGGAAGAACCCATGCTCGGCCAGAGTTCATCCACATCAGCGAGGGAATCTCGCTGATGTGGATGGATTGGGCCAGCATGGGTATGTGTCGCTGCCGCCCATTGACAAGACGTTTGCCAGCTATCTCGTCATGGGCAGAGCACCGACACTAAAAGCTCCAGTTTTGCCGTCCAGACCCCTTAAACAGACATCTCGTCTGAACGGCAGAGCATATGCTGCTGCGGGTCAGGCTGGTGCGGCTTTACACACTATGGCAGTGTTGCAGGCGTACCAGACTGACCTGCTGAAGGCGAGGGCGCGCTCAGCAGCTTTTAAGAGTTGCATTCCACTCAGATCCGTTTTTTAATTACTAGTGTATGTTCAGGTGTCACCTTTGAACAGTCAGGCTGACGGCCGGGCTTATGATGATTTTTTCTGGAGGCCCGCCTTCTGGCTTGATAGTGAAAGGGTTCTTTGGGCTTCTAGAACCATGGATGTTTTCCTTCCCATGTTTGTGAAGGAGCAGTCTTTGGTCTTCGAGCCACGGGAAGGTAAGACAGAGTCAGATTTCATTTCTTAAAATGTTGACTTTGTGCCGTTCCTGTGTATTTCCTGAACATGTCACAGTGAAGGTATATTGAGATATAGAATTTGAAGGGGTTTTTGGGCAAAACTGGAATGTTGAGACTGACTAAGCAGGTCACAAAATGGCTGCTGCTTAGTTTTCTCTCTATGTTGAGTAGCCTCTCGGCTATTTTCAGTATAGTTTGAGTTGGCACTCATTACTTCAGTTTGTATGTCTATGGCGGCCCTAACCGGCCGCCTGACTTTTCAGCTTTGAGCTTCACTTTATTTTTCTCATCATGAGATTTAGAAGTGGAGATCAGGCTGTTTGTTATGGTGCCTGTTGTATATAATAAAGAAAATAGGCCTATAACTTGGCAGCCAGGCTAGAGCTAGGTGATGTGATATATGAAGTAACCCCATATGTATTCACTATCCTTTCAGGATTTGTTTCCTAGTTCTGGTTTTCCTCCCGAGGGAGTTGTTAGGCTGTACGCCCAATTATCCCCTTGCTGGTGTAGGTGCAATTTGAGTTTTACAGCTAGGTTGTAGACTGTTTTCTGACTCCCTTATGCTGTTCCTCAGGTGGTAGGCCCTTATCTTTGCGTAGATAAGTTATGCAGGTGTGTGCTTGGCCCCACTTTCTAGAACTTTCATGCTAAAAGGAATAACTTTCTTCTGAGCCACTTGATAATTTGTTTTATCAAGTTTGAGTTGACGTTGCTAGTTTTTTAGCTCCTGTCCTCTGGGGTTTAGATCAGATTTGAGGATCTGTGTGGGAAGTGTTTTTCTTTTTAAAAACAGCATGTAGATCAAAGTTTGTGTTACTTTGGGTTCTAGACTTTTGCCCTACACTGTATGTGAGCCTATGCTGCCACAGGTTGGCACCTGCTCTCATAACAGTAGGCCCTTTGCTGTGAAAGTAGGCCTTTGTTTTGAGTATTTGGTGACTTGTACTCTCCAGTCTGAGGTCCTTGTCACTGGGTGCATCACCTGTTGGATTGCATATTCATGGTAGTTAGTGCCATTTTTTTAAAGAAAACTGGTATCTATTAGCTCCCTTTTTTAGTGGTCTGGTTAACGGTTATACTGCTTATAACTCGGATTGTAGGCCTTATGATATTCGGCCTCCTTCTAGTTAGCGGTTGTTCTACTATACTGTTTAACTGATCATAATGTGCTCACATATTTTCACAGGTTTACGCTGCCACAGGCCATGCCGCGTGTCTGTCTGAGGTAGTAGGCTTATATTAGCCTTCCTTAGACCATGTTGGCTTTGTTTGGTTCCCTTTAGTCAAAATGTGTATTTAGGGTACATTGCCTGTTGGAATGTGTAGCTTAGCGCAGGTTGCAGTTAGCTTCCCTTAGCTTTTTGGGTTACAGCTGGTTCCCTGTAGCTTGGTTCCCTTTAATTCACGAGCTGTAGCCACGTGTTATTGAATTGGCAGGCCCCTTCAGGCCTCCTTTTTAGTTTACGTTTGGCACAATTTGTGTTTTAATCTGTGAGTAGGCTGATCGCCACCTGTTACTGGAATGGAGGCCCCTTTAGGCCTCCTTTTTCTAGTCAACTTGTTGGCAGGATGCCTGGGAAACCATGCCACCGTCGGCCTAACAGGCCTGTTCTCGGTGTTTGGCAGTGTTTTTCATGTGTTAATCATGACACTGTTAATACATGGCCTCTGGGTGGTATGGTTATGGTAGCCACTTGCTGATGCCACGTGTTTACTAAGGCAGGCCTACTTCGGCCTCCAGTGTAATATGTGGAGTTCAGTTATATACTCCTCTCGCTGTGAGGGTGACAAGGTGCTTTTTACCGAGTATTTCGAGTGGCTAGCCCCTCAGGTTGGTTTGGCAGCAAAACCTTACTGAAGGTTGTTTTTTACCTATATCTGCCTCCCTGAGTCCTATTCTAGTTGAGCTAAGGGCCACCTAGCGCCTAGGGTGGATCTTTTGTGCTCCTAGAAATGGCCACGAGACTACGCCGTGTGTATTAGAGGTTGCTAGGCCTACGGGCCGCCTAGTTTTAACACACTGGAGTATGTTTGGGTGTATTTCTCTTTGAGAGTTATCTTTATACACTTCTGTTGGCCAGAAGCCTAAGTGATAAACCAACCTCCTTTTGTCTGGTTGTTTATCGTCCTTTGGGCCTAAACACTGCCACGAGCTAATGCCACGTGTCTGTTGAGGTTATAGGCCCCTCCAGGCCTTCCTTAATGCGTGCTGGCGTACGCTGTACTCCTCTTGCTTTAGAGAGTAAAAGGTGTTTTTACTGAGTACACTGCTCGGTGGATCGTGTTGGGTGGATCCCTCTTAGGCTGCCATTGAAGTCATCTTTCTACCCCAGAAAGAAAACCGGGCCACTTTCTGTTTGACTTCTGTTATTCACTTAACTCTATCATGCTGTAGGCCTCTTTCGGCCTCCATGAGTATGTGCCCATCGCATGGTCTACCTGTTAGGTGAGTTTCGTACTTCCCTTTTAGGGTTATGTTTGTAATCGTGCTTAGCTCCCTAAGCTGGTCATGGGGTAGGCCTTAATCAGGCCTTCTCTTAAGGATCCAGCATCAGGCTGGTTTGTGCTCCCCTGGATCAGGGTTCTGTAGCGCACGGCTTCCTCAGTGCGTTAATTAAGCACTGGGTAGATCCTAGGATGAGTGGATTATACTCCCCTCAATACGAGGGTTCATAGCACTTAGCTGAGTTCTGCTCTCCAGGATGCCCGTCTCTACGCGTGGGTTTGAGTTTGTTTCTGCCTCTTTGCAGTCACTCTTACTTACTATCTTCTGTGAAGAATGCGTGTTAGGAGGCTCTGTATTCAGACAGGGTTGGCCCAGACTGAGTTTGTCTCAGGTCAGACTAGGTCAGCCTCCCTGGTGGCTTTGGGGGTGACTTCGTTCCCCTCTAGTGACTGGCCGAGGTTCCCTTTGGTTCCTTGCCACATTCCCTTGAAGGGACCACTTTTTCTTCTAGAAAGGTTGGTTCCAGACGCCTTAGCACCTTCCGTAGGGCCTTTGAGGAGGTCCTTCGTGGAGTTCAGCTTGGGCTGTTGGCCGAAGGGAATGCTGTCACTGACAGCCTGGTGTGACCCGAGGGAGAGTTGCCAAGCAGTTTCTACTGCTCTGGAGCCTTTGTCTCAGCCATTTTTCTTGGCAGGCATTCTCCTCAAGCATGGCGGCGTGGGTATATCGTTCCCCATAGCATTGCAAACGCAGAGTAGAAGTTCCCTTTCGAAAGGGAACGTCTCAGGTTACGAATGTAACCAGGGTTCCCTGAGAACAGGGAACGAGACTCTGCGTTTCCTTGCCATACATCGGGCTGCCTGCTGAACAGTCCCTCAAGACGATGGATAATGACTGCTTCCCCAGGCGCCCCTTTTATACTTCCGGGTCGCGCCTGTATGACGTCATAGGCTGTCGCCGGCCAATAGGATTTGGAGTTATTGGATAGTTGGCTTTCGAACACCGAGTCACGTGACGTTTCCCCATAGCGTTGCAAACGCAGAGTCTTGTTCCCTGTTCTCAGGGAACCCTGGTTACATTCGTAACCTGAGACGTTTTTTTCATGCACTTGTCAATTTTGGGATTTTGCACTTCTTGGCCTTTCATAAAGTGTTTTTTTTTTTTTTTTTCTCAAACTGGTGGAAAGAAAACATCCAAAATACACTTTTAAGTGTATCTTTTATAGCACTTTATCTATTTGTGTCTGTAGATTTCAATTACAGTACATATTTTAAAGGCCTTTCTCTTTTTTCTTTTTTTTTTGTTGTTGTCCTGCTCCAAGTCAGAAATGTAAGTATTTTCTGATTTATTGATTGATAAAAAGAGATCCCCAAAACCCCCTCTGTAAAAACATTTGACTCTAATATGTCAAAATAAATAAATAATAATAATAATAATAATAATAATAATAATAAAATAAAAATGAAACAACAATTTTGAACCTGACTTCATCCAATATTTAGATTTTTATTCTAGAAATTTATGCAACTTAGTGTATATTTAATTAGATAACACCTCATTTGCATATTTAAACATAACATTTAAGAAAACTTAAAAAAAACTTTAAAAAAAAAGTTTGCAATTCTTAATATAATCAATCAACTGGGGAAGTATGGTGACATCTATTAGTTAATTTGTTTACCCTATTTACCTGGGGTGTCTCGCCTTATGGGCAGTACTATTAAAATACAGAGAAAAACGTACCTGTGGGAAAGTTTTCGCTAGTTGCAAAATACGTACCAATACATACATATAACTGCAGTTTCAATGTAAAATGTCCACTGAGTGGCGCTAAAAGCATGTTAATTTTTTTTTAGATAAACCTGAATATTTTTATGACGTTGGTTTTTATACGAATCGCCACAGTTCTGATTTGAAATTTTGTCCAGTGAGTGGCGCTAAAAGTGTAGTGCTCTGTTATTTTTTAAAATGACATACCACCAACACTACACCTAAACCTACCCGATAGTGTTAAGCAAATGTGACATAAAAAGCATCCATAATCGTGCTGTTTCAGCTTGTTTTGATCTCTCATCTTTGAGCTCTTCTACCGTGACTCGTTTTTCTCCGGATTCGTACCCAAGGCTTCCTCGTCCTAAGTCCAACTCCGTATCAGCTGAGCTACAGAGCAAGCTTGTCATGTCAGAAAAGCGAAACATATGGAGCTGGTTAACCGATGCAAAGTCCAAAATGTATTCGTTTACAAATCGTGCACTGTGGTAAAAAGCGTTTTGAAGTCATAACATAATATTGTGCAAGGAGACGTGAAAACAAGTCTTTATTAATCCATAATCTGACCCCGAATTGTAACTGTGTATTAAAACAATTAAAAGCGTTTGCTGTTTTACTGCCTCTAGTGTTCATTTCTGTTGGAAACTGCAATGATATGTATGTATTGGCACAAATTTTTGTGACTCGCAAAACGTTCCCACACGTATGTCTTTCCATGAGACCAGGTTGGAAATACCATTTACTTCCATTGGAAATGCCTCACTGTAACCCAGATTTTAGCTTTTTTTTTTTTTGGATGGACATTTTATCTTTGTGGTAATGAACATTATGCCACAAATGCTGCTGACTGATCTGTTGAATCTGGAATATTTCTTTAACACGAAGAGAGAAAAAAACAGTCTTGGATTCCACAATTCTCATTCCAATATGCAGCCAAAACAAATAAAAAGCCTCTTCCTCCCTGAAATCCGCCTCTCACTTTAATGGCTCATAGAAGATTCTTGTATAAAAAGCACACGTCTCACGGTGACCTGAATTGCAAGAGCTTCGTACTGAGTCATTGCCTGTGCTGTTTCACACAAAAAGCCTATCAGCAGCACTTAGAAAGGAAGAGGGGACTCAACAGAACTATCTGACTTATTTATGTAAGCATCCAATGGATGGCCATGCTGCATGCACAATACTGGCAAGCCAAGGTCCCTGCCTATAGAGGCAGAGTGCCCTCAGATAACCTCCACATAGTCACAATTCATTATTCACCCTCACTGAGCACAAAGAGCTCATTCTTTCTCCCCTCCCCTCGCTCACTCCCCCTTCTCTCTCTTCTCTGTTGTGCTCTTTCTCTTCCTTTACTCTGTCTTGCTCTGTTGTTTGCTGTTTATCCCTCCTCCCCCTTAGTAACAGTTGCTACCTTGTGTATTTGTGAGCTCTGTCTCTTCCTGCTGTGTTGGGCATAATCATTCTAAGTGGTCTTTCTCTGCCAAGTAATATCCATCACCAGAGGCTTAAACTTTAGTGTTGCGTAAAATACAGGAATCAAGCCAAAATGTCAACAGTGAGTTTTCTTACAGTAAATCTCTGCATAGCAGTGAAAAAAAGTCAGAATGTAAGAACTGGCTCTCTATCAGTTCATAAGTTGGCATTTGAATTGAATTGCTCACACCTCACAGGAAGTTGAATTGAAATTTGAATTGGAATGACAGGAAGAGGAATGAACTGTATTGCAATTCAAAGAAATTTAGGAAAGTCACTCAACAGAGGAATTTCACTAGTCACGTTCTGGCTCATTGAAAAGACGTGTCTCTACCTACTTTTTTACATTACTCCAAAAACTTACTTATACATACTATTTACAGCTGTTTGAATTGTGATTACACGGGTGGATTATTGATCAATGAAGGCTTATTTTCATGTGGTTCTTTGCATAATACCATGTAATGACCTTGAAACACTTTTACTATAGCACGTTTTGTAAACTAATACACTTTCATGTTCATATTACATAATTATCTCCAAATTAATGGCTTTTCTGATGTAGTAAACTTACTTGGAAGATCGCCTAGTACAGCATTGTGATCTGGTGTGCTCTGGTACGAGTCTCGTCAAACAAGACTTGTAGAAGCAAGTTAAAATTGCATGGTTGTTTCAGCAAATGTATTTTTATCTCAACATTTGCTTTTATTAACACTATTGGTTAGGTTAAAGTAAGCATTTAGTGTAGGTGGTTATTTTCAAATGCAATAGAGCATTAACCTTTTGGTGCCACTCACCCCACATTTGATTTCCGTGCCACAATATGTACAACAACAACCAATATAATAAAATGTTGCCACCTTCATGTTCATCTGTTTCACTTTTAGCATCACTCACTGGACATTTTTCTTTAATAATGTGTCACGAAACTTGCAAAAAAACAATATGATTTTGCAAAAATGACGCCTCAAGCAAAATGTTATTTTTTCTAACTCAATACTGTTCAGTAAGTTCAATACTGTCACATTATTACACCAATTTATTGCGGGGGGGAAAAAGGAAAAGAAAGAGAAAAAAAAACCATTACATTTTGAATCTATTAATGTCAATGAGTCGAATCAACTCCACAGGAACTACATAAATTTATCCACTAACCATTCAGAAACGTCCAAATGCTTTCTAAAAGTTGTAACTTCTTCCTGAGTCTCTCAACAGTGTTCGACTCCGGTTTGAACAATGTAAGGCTGAACACCGTTACTGACAATCGTCATTTTGGCTGCATGAGATTCTCCAGCTTTGTTGTTGTTGAGCAGCTAAAGCGTGAGCTGTTAAACCTCCACCCTCTTTTGGAAAGGGAGCAGCAGCTCATTTGCATTTAAAGGGACACACACAAACTGCGTGTTTTTACTCACACCCAAATAGGGGCAAATTTGACAAGCTATAATAAATTAACTGTGGGGTATTTTGAGCTGAAACTTCACAGACATATTCTGGGGACACCAGAGACTTATATTACATCTTGTAAAAGGGACATTATAGGTCCTGTTAAAACTTACAAAAACACACAACAAAATTACTAAAACTTTAAAATCAAAATAAAAACAGAAAATATAAAAATAAAAACTGATTTAAAATTTTATTAAAAGCTACAATATTATCTCAATGATAATAAAATAACTAATTTAAATAGGGTGCAATTGACAGTAACAATATAAATGATCTTATACCAGCTATATGAAGTGGAAAAAAATGATCTGGAGTGCAACAGAGCAGTGGAGGGAGAGAGAGATTCTGCAGGTGTACGGAAAAAAAAAAAAGTCTGCCAGGAAAAAGCAAAGTGTGGTTTGGACACATGCCACAACTTTGTCACTGCAGCTGTTCTAGCTCAACGGAGAAGGAGTAAAATCCTTCTTAAAGGCACAGTCTGTTATATTTCAGAATGTTTTAATCTAGACCATATGTGTTTGTCTCGCAAGATGATACCTTTAGATAAGTCATAGCTTTTCGCCAGCCATAATAACCATTTGCAAATAATAAAAAGGCAAACAAACCATTTACAGACTCTGAAATTGGTTTATGGTTTCCCACGTCACTGACCATTGGCGTTAATTGGGGTCTAGAAGTATGAATTCGAGAAAGGTGAGAATCATCTTCCCAGGAAAACAAATCAAGAGTCTGGATGGTTTAGAATCATAATATGCCTCATTACACAGTCTTCTTTCGAATGTAAGATGTTTAATGACCTAATGCTGATGTAGCTTAGGAAATTACAGAGTTGAGAGTTTCTGATGTGTTTTGTTAGAAATGACTTTGAATCACACTACAGCAGAACCATTGTGACATGTGTGGCAGTCTCGGCGGACCCGGCTAGCTGCCGGTTGTTTTGCGGCTATTTGGGTCTAGACAATGAAATGGGCCCCTGAGGGGAAATAAATGCTGACTCACACCATCCTTGTTAGCGTGTAGGGACACAGGCAGTGCCCTAATCTCTCCATCCATCACCCACTCTGTGATTCCATAATGACCTGCTTTACCGCCTTGGTAAGGGCTGTGGAGCCACGGTTTACATGCCAGCTCCTCTACACAGATGGCCAGAAATAACATTCTCTGCCGTGATCGCTCATGGAGTCCATTTTTCACAGGTTATTATGGTGCTTGTGGACCAACTCAAGGTTGATGATGAAATCAGCAGTCACTGGTTGCCTGATGCTTGCAGTATTTAAATCACATTAACTGGGGAAACCCCTCTCAGAATACTGGCTGTCTTTATTGGTGTATGTGAATAAAACTGTCAGTATGCATCACAATCTCAAAATAATGTCATGTCGAGGTGTTGATAAAAGTAAATGGACATTGGTGATCAGTGACAGGCTTAAATTACTAATTATTTTAACAACTGTAAACCCGAATAAGTTGGGGTAACTCAAAAAAATGAGGTAATCAGTTACATCAAATTTTTTGAGTTATGATGTTCCCAATTTTAAGTAAGCAGAACTATCCACTTTTGAGTTTGTAGTACTCATGCATGTTAATTGCTCCTAACTTTTATTGTTCTTAACTTAAAATATTTACTCTCCCTTTCGAGTGCCATGGGCAAAGCATGCCGGGAAATAAAAAATCCCAACCCAGTTTCAGTTAGTCTAAATAAAAAAATGAGTTCATACAACTCAAAACAATGAAACAGATTAGTTTACATGAAATATGTCAGTGCTGTAGACTCAAAAGAAAAAGAAAGTTCTAAATACTCAAAGTTCTAAAGTTAATTTAACTGAACTAATTTGTTTAATTTAAGTTTGTCCTACTCAAACCAATTAAGTATTTTAAGTGTTAGGGTTTTTTAATTTTTTTAATTTTTAATTAATTTTTTAATTTTTAATTGTAATTTATGAACAAACACTGTCAAACTGTTGTGTGATGCAACACAACCAATTGGAATATTTGATGTTTCACACACAGTTATGTGGAGCAGGATTTTGCACCAACAAGATTAGTGGGCGGGGCTACCCAGAATGATGATGCAGAAATAAAAAAATCAGCAACATTTCTCATTTTTTATTTAACTTTATGTACAAAAATAATTAAACTAAAATAAAAATGAATAAAACTATAGAGATTTAAAATAATAATAATGAGAAATAACAGAAACAAAATAACTGAAACTTTAAATTTAAAATGCAAACAGAAAATATATAAAAATAAAAACTAATTCACAATATTAATAAAAACTGTACTAAAATCTTAATTATACTAAAAAATAACATTATTTATTATTATTATTATTATTATTATTATTATTACCAATTGAGCATCATTTAGAGTGCTTTCACACTTTTTCACACGATTGCCTGGACCGAACCCGAGTTCGATTGCTCCCCCCTCCCTCTGCCCCCACTGGACTGTGTTCATATTATATTATTTGGGTCCGACCTGCGGTTCGTTTGCGTCATCAAACCAGCAGCTGTTTACTCCGTTGCTTAGAAACGACGGCGCAGGAGAAGGCAGCAAAATGCATAACGTTGCACTCCTCGTTGGTTTTGTTCATAACGGCACTATCTGCCGCGAATGTAGAATGCTGAAGGCGAGCAGAAATGAGATAGGCTACACTACAGCTCTCTGCTTACAGCACGTCAGTCACGCTCGTCGGGAAAGTGAGTGAAACACACACACAAAACACATTTTTATCAAATAATACGGCATTAAAAGTGGATCACTTCTGCGTTTTGGTACGTTTGCGTTCATATCAGAACCGCAAAGCTCAAATCATCACAAAATTTCTTGAACATGACAATGAGTTATACTCACTATACTCAAATGGCCTTCACACTCACCAGATCTCAATCCAATAGAGCACCTTTAGGATGTGGTGGAACGGGAGATTCACATTATTGATGTGCAGCCGACAAATCTGTGTGATGCTATCGTGTCAATATGGACCAAAATCTCTAAGGAATGTTTCAGCACCTTTTGGAATCTATGCCACAAAATATTAAAAGCTTAGTTTACCCAAAAATGAAAGTTATCCCATAATTTACTCACTCTCAAGCCATCCTATAGGTGTATATGACTTTCCTCCTTCTGTCAAACACAATCTGAGTTATATTAAAAATATTCTGGCTCTTCCAACCTTTTTAAATGGAATGAACAGTAACTGATAAGCCCAAAAAAGTACATCCATCCATTCAAAAAGTAAACCATACGGCTACAGGGGTTTAATAAAGGCCTTCTGAAGCAATGCATTTTTTTAAGAAAAAATATCCATATTTCTAACTTCATAAACCAGAATCACTGACTTCCGTATGCGAGTTGATGCTGGCCGAAGAGTGAACTTTGACCTGACGTCTGATGTGTTGATGAATGCTGAAGTGCAGAGGATAGAGCAAAACAAAACACTGGTCGAGAATTAGAAGTCTAAAACAAGAATTTTTAAATAGAAATGTTGGAGGAGCTTGAGTTTATTGCCCAGCCCTATTTGTTTGAACTGCGAGAGGAGTCTAAGGTCACACTACTCCTACATCCTACGTCATACGCCGGAACTCGACTCTTTCGTAAACGATCTGACAAATGTTACCGGAAGCTAGTGATTATAGTCTATTTTTACATATATATGGATATATGTTACAAAAACACATCACTTTGCTTCAGAAGGAATTTATTAAACGCTTGGAGCCGTATGGATTACTTTTACGCTGGATGGATGTGCTTTTTTTGGACTTCAAACTATTCACTGTTACTATTACTATTCACTCCCATTATAAAGCTTGGAAACTCCAATTGTGTTTGACTGAAAGAAAAAAGTTATATACACCTAAGATGGCTTGAAGGTGAGTAAATTATGGGATCATTTTCATTTTTGGGTGAACCCTTTAAGGCAGTTCTGAAGGCAAAAGGGTGTCCAACTTGATCCTAGCAAGGTGTACCTAATAAAGTGGCCGGTGAGTGTATATACTAATGGAGGGGACCGGCTGCTGCATCAACTCATCTCTCTTGTAATGAAAAGTGGTTAGGGTTTCCATGGCGACTGTTTATTTTGCTCCATAAATCAGGTTTTAGAAGACAGTTAGAAGGGCTGCTACTACACTATTAAAACATATAAAACAGTTATGTTAACACACAAGACAATAATCAGACTGTTATGAACAGGGAAATGATGATTACAGTGTTTCAAACCGTTTCGGTCACTTTGAAGCAGGACTCGATTGAACGGGCACGCATGTGTGCGTGTTTTGAATAAATGGCCTGCACAGATGGACAAGCGTTATGTGCTTTAGGAAGCACTGAAACATCACAGTGATCAAGGCCCTGCACCGCCCCATGCTGCACAGCCACATTAAGCAGGCTTAGCTGAATGTAGGTGAAAGGGCTTTCTCTCTCGCTTCCCGAAGCAGCTCCCTGCAGAGGAAGGAAAGAAAGGGGGAGGGGAATTTGTGGTATTCTGATGAAAAACAGGAAGGAAAGATGATGGTGATTTTAGTTTTTACTGAAGGCAACTTGACAGGTTTGTCTGCACAAGGTGAGTCATGCCGCATGGCCTGCATGTGCTCCAACAAAGGAAATCACTCTTTCGGGAATCCCCACCAAAAAAAAAAAAATGTCACACTGTTAATGTCAAACTACTTTTTATATGAGAAACAAGCCCCGATAGAACGAGGAAGAAGATTTTGCGTCATCCAAAAGCTTGCCGATTAACACCCACCCTTGGGTTGCGTAAATGGAATGAATCCAGGATTGCCTTTGGCTTCAATAGCAATGTAATCGATCAAACGTATGTGTTGTCTGTAACAGATCGTGACACCACAATCAAGGATGTTTATCTGTGTTCATCATAAAGCAAACATTCCTCATGATTAATGACTGCCTACAGTGTCCTGAAGCGCAGCACTGTTTTATCACCCTTTTCCGTGACGGTTAAGTGTGATTATCAAGCAGAATCTACTATTTGTAATCTGAATTACATGCTTCATAAGTTTATGACATCATAATCGTCAAGTATCAGGGATTTTTCTAAAACATTATCCATCACAGCAAATGTCATTACACCTGCCATTATGCCTCACACGTCACCTACTGTACACTGTAAAAAAAAAAGAAAAGAAAAAGAAAAATCTGTTACATTTATGGTAAAACCCAGCAGCTGTGGTTGCCAGGAATTTACCATAAAACAAATATGGTAGCAACATTTTAGGTTTTACAGATTTAACTTAAATTTACAGTAAAAAAAAAAAAAAAAAAATTCCATTAACTGATATAATGTTAATTTACCAACCTATTGAAGTACTAATATCTGTTTTGTACCTTTTGTAATACACTGACAACCACCAAACACAGTGGTGATGAGTCACATGATGAATCAAAGCTCATCACAAGCAGCTTTTCCAAAAGCTTAGAAGAACAATACTAATATATAGAAGGTGCACACAGTGTCATTCACACAAACACTATCATGGTAACACACATGAAATTCTAAAAATGCAATAAACATTAATTTAACAACATTAGATGTAACATAAAACCCTAATGTACATAACTGATTAGGGAAAAAAAAAAAGTTATTTCAATGAAAATTAATCAAATGTGAAGTGTCACACAGGGAACTGTGGGAATGTCAATTTATGGTCACTTTAAATTATACAATGACTTGTTATTTTTCACTTCCAAAAACTATACATTTAACAGTATTTTACTGTAAAATTACATTAAATGTATGGTTAAAATTATTACAGTTATTCACCGTATATAGGACGGCAGTCCACATATGTGTGCGGTAAGAACATTTGAACTGTGCCCACACAGTCCATACAGACCCTGCTGATGACCAAATATATGTAGCGGGCCATAATTCTTTCCATTTTGGGCCCATAATCTTTTTGCTGCTACTTTTCAGCTATAACCATCACTGCCATTTGCTCAGTGAAGCTAAAATCAGTTTGGCTCCATCTTTCACTTCAGTCATTTATTATTGCTTTTCACTGACAGCATGTTTCAACAAGAACCAGTTTGAGAAAGCACAAACATACCTGGCTTGTCATTTACTTCAATACACCGGGCCAGTTCACAGCTTTTAATTTAATGGGTGTCTTGTCCACACAACCAGATGTGGGGGAGTGCTTTTGTTCATTTGCTGGGCCACTTTGATTGTTTTTGTTGCATGCTGGGAGTTAATTAACATGTTTAGATTTAGTTTTCCAGGTTTGAGTGAACATTGAATGGTTTCTCTTTTTGTAGAACTTTCCTGTGCTCCTGATTTTCATGAGAATGACTCATTTCATTTAGAGTGAGCTCTGACACTGTTGCTAAGGAAACCATGGCTCTGGTTTTGATTGGTTGAGTTGTATCTAGGCAGTGAGACAGTTCATATCATCGCTGCTCTTTACAACATCACGCAATGAGCAGAGGGCGGCACAGAGAACCAAACTCCTTTGATGTTTTTATTAAAATGTTCTGATGTTGTTGCTATTTGCTAACTTTTTATCATATGTGGTACACTTATGTAAGAGTGGAGTATGTCAGAATGATTTAATACAGTGGTTCTCAACTGGTTTTACTTTAGTGCTTTTATTTTACATTGGAGCCAACACAAAACCAACATTTTTATCAAACAAAAAACAAACAAAATTGTTCTTAAACTCAGACATTGATATTGAATAATATTACCTTGAACATATATTGACCTAATAATATTAACATGATTAACACAGATTAATGGACCCTTTTCACAGACTGTGATGACATGTTTCCACAGATATTAACATTGTTATTAAATATGTTTATATATATATATATATATATATATATTCATTCTAAAAAACTGTACATGTACATTTATAAGCCTACTCTAGAGCATACTCTGTGTTATATTACCTGCCATTAAATTTCAGAAAAATAGTTACCCTGCTGGGTAAGTGTTTAGCCAACAGCTGAGGGAGTAGTGGTAAATTATTTATTTATTAATTTATTTTTGACATTTGACTTTCCCTTTTCTGACAAGCATAATCAATCTCTCAATATTTTTTTTTTCCTCATTTGGAAAGGCATAGAAGCACTATCAAATTTTTTTTTTGTTTGTTTTTTGTTTGTTTTTTCCTCTCTCTTGCTTAGACCAAAGGGGAACACTATATATATATATATATATATATATATTTGGTTGTAGTTTCCATTCACCACTACTAGTTTCACAACTATGATAACTTCCACTTCTGTGAACCCCGCAAATGTAAAAAGGGTCTATTGAAAGTGTAATTTACTGTCTATAGTTTAGACCCCAAAAAACAAAACAAAACAAAAAAAAACAAGGGGAAGAGTAGTTCTACCTTTTTAAAATTTAATAAATATAGCTGCATGCTGCAATTACGGGGCCAAGGCCATTATATGGCTATTTTTGCATATTTGGACATAAGATTTTATTAGGGAACTTTATGGATATTGCAAAATTTACATGGTTAAACTCTTGCTACACACTGGATTTGCTTTCCACAGCACACCACTCATACCGCATTGATTTGCTTAATTTCACATTTTTGAAGGCAAAACTGTAGTTTTTGGCCCTAAATAAAATACTAAATAAAGTCTCTAAATGCAATAATGAAATTTGATCTTAAAAGTCCCAAGGAATCCATAGACACCAAGATTTCGATTTTCTGACAAACTTTTCAAAAGTTGTGAGCAAAAATAGCCATTTTTTTTAGATCTCATGACGTATTGGTGGCGCTGTTCCCAAATTTGACATGGACACTTAGATCATGGTGCTGATGAAGTGTACCAAGTTTCGGTTTGATTGATCAAAGTATTGCCAAGATACAACCTCTAAACCAATTTTGGGTCGACATTGTTTAATTTCCGACATCATAACTTGAACAAAGATGAATATCAAACATTTTAATGTAAAATATTGAATGTGATCAACACGGAGAGGAATCAGGTGTACTAAGTTTCATATTTCTAGAACAAATAGTTTAAAGTTATAACCATTTAAAAAGTTAGTCGGTCCTAAAGACCCCAAAGTTGGTCAGATCACTATTCATTACCATTACCACTATTCATTACCATGTGCCAATTTTATTACTTACGGTTCATAGGGCTGCTATATACTCCCATTGGGGAAGAATAATAAAGATTAATAATAAGAATACTAACAATTCCGATATTTAAATAAATATTTAATTCTAAAATATTAAATATCTAAATTACATTTATTAAACTATATTTATCTAGAACCACCTAAGACTCACTTTTGGGTCAGTGAGAACAACTGATACAAATATACACTGTAATAATCACCTCTCGATAAAGATGATCTTGTCTATTTACAGCACAGCCAAGGAAAGAATATATGGATTTGTGGTTTCAACCGAGAATCTCAGGGTACAGATCAGGGGATTTTTCAGGACAGCCTTCACCTCATAACACCTCCTCCAGGCTTTCATATCTCTGTCCAAACAGAGCATCCAAGCAGTCTAGCATTGGCATATTATTTTTGCTATGTAAAAAGATTTCAAGTCCTCGCTCAAGGCGTCATGATTCATAGACAAGATCTAAGAGGAACTGAGAAAGCCTCTCATGTCAATGTCTGCTTATGGACAGCACCTCACACAGCCTGTGCAGAGGAATACCAGCTTTAAGAAAATTAATTCTGCTTTTATTTACTCACCCTCATGTCGTCCTAAACCAGTATGTCTGTCTGTCTTCTGTGGAACACAAATGAAGATACTTTGAAGAATGTTTGAAATGTTTTTGTCCAATTGTATGGACAACAAAAACAGAGATGTTTCTTATATCATCTTTTTTTGTGTGTGTTTTCACAGCAGGTGGAAAGTCATACAGGTTTGGAATGAAATGAGGCTGAGTAGATGATGACAGAATTGTCATTTTTGGCTGAACTATCCTTTTAATTCCACTCAAAGTCTCTAAATGAGGAGAACCCTCTTGTCCAGCTGTGTCTCAATGAATATGAGTTAGTGAGTAAAGTTGCTGAGGAAACAGCACTCCCACTCTGAGTTGCCTCATGTTCTGCTCAGGGTCTCACTTCACATTCAGATTTTTTTTAAAGCGATGTTCTAACCGGTCCTCCGTCCAGGTCTGGCAGTACACCCACGCTTTCTGTGGGCTGTCTGCGTGCATATTTATGTTCCAGTAATGCTTGAAAAGCAACATGAGTCACGAGAGGGGGTGAGAGAATATAAATGTGGCACGGTAGCCCACACGATTAGTCTTGTTATAAAAAAGAATACAGTACTTCGTAATATTTCAATATTTGTGTACAATCTGATGCCTCAAAGGCACAGTTTACCTCAAAATGCAAATTCTATTATCATTTACTCCCACTCATGTCGTTCCAAACCTTTCTTTCTTTCCTCTGGGGAACATAACTTGTTATATATAGTATATATATATATATATTTTTTTTTTTTTTTTTTTTTTTTTTTTCCCTTAATGACCACTGACTTTCATTGTATGGACAAAAAAAAAAAAGAAGAAAAAAAAGACTGAGACATTCTCAAAATATCTTCTATGGTGTTCCACAGAAGAAAGAAAGTCATACAGGTTTGGGATGATATGAGGATGAGTAAATGATGACAAAATTAATTTTTTTGGGTGAACTATCCATTTAAGTTCTAATAATCAAGATATCTTGTTCCATTCCAGTTGTTTATCATTAAAATATATGTAGAAATATTGGTGAATGCCAGGAGAGTAGCAACCGTAAAGCTTTATTTTACAGATCTCTGGAACACTTTTCTACTTTTTACTCTGTGGCAGAAATGGGCTTCCAGGCCATTTTTGTCTCAGAGTAAAGAATAAAAAGTCTAAAATAATAAATAAACTCACAATTATGAGAAATAAAAGCTAATGTTCTGGCAAGGTTCTCTCAAAATTATGAACAAACCTTCTTCCAGTAGCATTAATAGAATGTTCATTCAGAATTATCAGGTCTTTAATCATTTACTCAAAACGTTAGCACAAAAACATTATTGATACATTCTTCATGAAATGAAAGTTTTTGTTTTGTTTTTCTGAAATGTTTTTAGTTTGCCTGTTTTATTTTAAAAATTTTACTACTTGTTATGGAAGCTTGTTTCCGACACACACACACACACAAAAAAAAAAAAGTGACTTTTTAATCTCCCAATTCTGACTTTTTTTCCTCACAATTGCGAGTTTACATCTCGCCATTCTGACTTTTTTTCTCACAATTGCACACATACATTTGGGTGACGAAGACATTACTAGCTAGCAAAATGTATGCTGTATAACTAACGGTAATGACACTCGAGATTGAGGGGGCGAGCCTGTATTGTTAGGGGCGGCGCCATGCTCGGTGGCTCTAGTGTGGCATTGACAGTTATATAGTGTTAGGGTTGGGGACATGCTCGGGGGCTCCAGCGCGTCATCGAGCCCCCGCTTTAGCTTCACCCAAAAAATCCTGAACACTTAATGGAAATATTCATGTGCAAAGCTAATACATTTAATACTAATATATACTGTACCCCCCAAATCACTGGTGAATAAATACATGATATTAAGCAACATATTTTGTCAGGGAATATGGTTGTTTCAGGTTACCATGCTGCAGACAGTTATTTAAAAGGAAGTGAAAAATTCTCAGAGAAAGCAAAGAACAAAGGTTGAAAAGACTTGTTGATGGTTTAATCTCCAAATCTAATTCAACAAAAGTTATAAGATGGAGGCTGTCAGCGGGCCGCCTGGCAGCCCTTAGCAGGAAGTAAAAGAAGGTGACATCCCTATGGATAACTGCCACCTTCAAAAGTGTGTATGTGTGTCTCAGACTTGTTCACAATCTCAAGGTCAAGGATGAGAGGCGTGTGTTTCCTCCCCCCACTGGTGAGTCAGCCTCCATTACACACACACACATCCAGTAGGGTGACAGTGGAGTGTGTCGCTGTGCCAGAGCACTTAGTGTGATGAGCCTGCCTGGCCAAGCGCTTGTGTCTAAGTGCATTGAAAAACAGAAGAAGATGTGTGCTGAGGCAGTTCTGCCTGTCTCAGCATAGCACCAGAAATCCAACTAATTTTTCTCACCATTTTAACATTTCCGTCACATTTTCTTTTCCCATTGCTTTGAATATCATTTACACTTTCACTGTCACTTCACACCCAGACATTTTGTCCTCTATTTCCACAAGACGCCTCATTGTGAGACCAAAAATAAGCAGCACTTGCTGATCTTCATTAGATTTCACCCCCAAAATATTTTGATTCTGAGCGCCTACCCTCATCTGATTAACCACAGTTCTGTGTTTCCACCTTTCAGCGGTCCGGAAAGATATTGTAGACTTGTTTTTCCAACAGCATAACTGGGGAATGTGGGCTGCTGTTACTGACTTGACTTGATAGACTTTGTCCTCTGTTGCAGGAAAATGTGCTGATAAGTCTGTTTTCTTTTTTTCTGCCTTTAAGACAATACTCCCATTGAAGCCCGCCAGTGAAGATCCATATCATACATGGTTACTCAGAAAACAGAGCGTAATATTGCTGAAGGAAATGGCTTGGGAAGAGGTGGAGATGGTTAGTGTGGTGGATGTATAAATATTAGGGACCGCAAAAACCGGCAACTTATTTGCTAACCACCCACTATCCAAGATATGTATGTTTCCTATCAATTAAAGCAACAGAAGTTCATCAAATGATGTAGAAAAGCATCACATCTGGTCATAGGTTTGGATGTGATATGTAGTGAAACAAATTTTGACAGGTTAGGTGTTGATTAGGAGTCAGATCTGGTGTCTGGATCACAACGGTTCCTTTTGTGAATTGGGTACTAAAACAAAGCAGACAGTAAATAAACAAATATTTACTTGGTTACACTTTATTTTAAAGTGTATGTGTTACAGTGTAATTATACATTTAAGTACTGAGTGATATTAATTAACCACATGTACTTACTACAGGGTCAGGGTTAGGATTAAGTTTGGTTTAGGGTTAGTTGTATGTAATTATGCTAATTTATAGTTATTACTACAGTAACTACATGTATCATGTATAACAAGGACACTGTAAAATAAAGTGTTACTGTTTATGTGTACTTTAAACAGTAGTAAACTGAGTAAACAACTAGATTACATCTTAAGGTTTTATTTTGTATTGCAACTATAATGTGAACTATACTTTACTACAAACTAACTTAAAGATATACTGTTAGTTTACTAGCTGTATAGTTTAGTTTATGAAAGTACACTTTGAAGTACACTTTCAATAAACTACTATTTTTGAAACAGTTTTTATACTGCAAGTATACTTGTAAGTTTTCTTTAAGTGAATTTAACCTCATACCTATTGCTTACTGTTTATTATTTTTGCAATTTAAGTATCACACTCACAGTTTTGTTGAAAAGGGGCATGGTAAAATTGGTAACGTAAAAGCCGTTATACGGTCCCGGGAGCGTACTGGGGTACTGAACCCGAGACCAATGCTTCGTCTGAAATTGAATGCTTTCCTACTATATAGTATGCAAAACACAGAATGCCAACAGAGTAGTATGTCCGAATGAATACTATTCTAAAAACAGTAGGCAAAAAGTCCCCAGATGACCTACTACTTCCGTTGAGATTCTGAAGTGCATATTCGATGGACACTTTACTATCCCGTGAGGCCACGGGAGAGGATTTATGAATGGCAGTGAACTGATGCTGGTAGCTCATGTGACAGTAACAATATGGCGGATGTAGTACATCCCAGTTTCATTCATACTATCTACAGTACATTCATATAGAACATACTTTTTTAACAGTCACAAAGCAAGATCAAATTCAAATGTAGTACCCACTCAGTATGCGATTTCAGATGCATCACACCTGTAGGAGGTGGTCTGAGTTCGGCTGCACTGAACTGTGACGTGATTCACATGAATGTGAAAGCAACTCAGAGTCGGGTGCGAGTTACAGTACATACATTAAACCTAATTGTTGTTCACTTTGCTATGTATATGTAACCCCTCCAGTTCGAACTACTCGCTCTAAGCGGGACTCGAACCCGGGTCCGCTGGCATGTGAGTCGGGTGCTCTAACAAGGAGGCTAAAGACCTCTAGCTTCAGTCGCTAGAGCACCTCTTGAGATCAGAGGAGGAAGGTTTACACGCACAGCTCAACCGGCCTACATCCATTACATATAATAGCACCAAATTAATAAAAAACGCAATATGTAGCACGTTTGTGATGATATAAGATGATGGCAAATGCACCAGTGTTAGATAGAATCAAGTTGAGAGCCAATACTGGGGAGGCTCCGGGAACATTGGCGCTTTGACTGGGACCGCAGCAAATGTGCCCAGTGTGAAAACCCCCTTAATCATGTATTTCTTAAGTATATCTCGATCAAAAGATTAAGTACAATTATAGCTCAGATATACTTACACTTTCCTGTATACTTGCCAGTATAAACCAAGTATACTCAAGTAGCTATAATTTTGTTAAGGATATCTCTTATAAGTATGTGAAAAGTAGACTAAAAAGTATACTCTTTTATGTTTAGCTTGAATATATACTAACGTTTAAATATACTACATTACTAATATACTAATAGCACACTTGAATAAACAAAATATGAAATATAAAAGTAAGCTTTTCATGATGGGTGTAGCTGGTTTGCTGGTAATAGTTTAGAATCATAATGTTCACATGACTGAATCAAACCAGTGAAACAGACATTACTGACTTTTTTACATTTTATTTTGTAAATGAAAGCCAAAAGTGTCGGTTTTAGGGAATTTTAATTGGATTCTGTTGGGAAACACTATGCTTTGTTTGTGTTTCTAGCATAAAGGACTTTGCTAAGTACCATTTCCAGTAAGTGTTTGCTAACTCAAAGCTTCAGCGTTAATAGATTAAATTGCCTGAGCTAGCTATCAGTCACTCACACTGATTTATTTCCAGGATGAAGCCTGATCTCTCTGTAGAGACGGATGGGGCTAAAACCTGCTAAGGAGGTTAACATAAACGGCGACATATCAAAAACCTTTGTTTTGCCGGGTTGGATCCTAGCAGATGCGCTGTTTCATCTTCCCTCTTTTCAGCTTTTGGGAACTATGAGAGGAATTTGGGTCAGTGAGAAGCCTGATGTACCTTAAGATGGAGGTTCCCCGCCTTCTCTCTACCGGCAGCTTTAAAATATAGATGATGTATTACCGCTGCGAGCTCCCAGAGGCTGCCAAGACTAGCACTAATGTGGGGGAGGGGAGACGGGGAAAAAACCTTGTGCTTTGAAGCTCAGTTCTGTGTATTCACTGTTCATCTCAGTAATATACAGCTAAATGAGATGGTACAAAAATTATAACTAAATGGAGTCAAGCCCTTGGAGTCTGTGATATGGATATTTATTGACATAAAAACATCAGGGTGGATTGAGAATTTGGCTAGAACATGGGGTGATTTTAATTTGCTTATTAAAGTAAATTTGTTGAGCTTATCGCCTACTGCTGTATACTGTAAAATTTTGATTAGATGACTGCTTGATATATGGTTTACTTGGGGGAATCGTCCAATGCAGGACAATATAAACAAGCTTTTTGTAGGTCAAGTGTGTGATTTCTGCACCACTAACGTAAAACAAACAAAAAAGCAAAAAATAATGACTCTTCCTTCAAACTGGTTCCTGCATTCACTATGAGCAGTAATATTAAAACCAGCTTTACCTATATGTTGAAGAAGGGGAGAAGCTAAATGTGATAAAGATAGTGGCAACATATCAGGTACGTCTGAAATGTAATTTCCTGATATTTCTCCCTTAATGTAGTAAAAAAAAATAATATTAAGTGCTCTAATTAATTTTCATAGCTTAAAAATCATCCTCATTATAAACAAAGCGTTTATTTAATCAAGCTCCAAAAATGGTTCAAAACCTATTATAATCACTGATACTGTCTACTCCAGATACAGTATACAGATGCGCATTCTGTTTCTGACCTGCTCCATGCACTTGAGTCTGTCGACAACAGGACAAATGGAATTTGTGAATTTGCTAAGACTTAATATTTGCTATATTAAGTTTCAATAATATTTCACAAATTACTGTTTTTACTCTATTTTTGGTCAAATAAATGCAACCTTAGTGAGCATAAGAGACTTCCAAAAACATTAAACATTTAAATGTGTATCCAACTAAAATTAAATAGCAGAAATAAAGGGATAGTTCACCCAAAAATGAAAAAAAATTATCCCATGATTTACACTCCCTCAAGCCATCCTAGGTGTATATGACTATCTTCTTTCAGACAAACACAATCATATTTAAAAATATACTTAGTCCTCCAAGGTTTATAATGGTTGTGAAAGGGGGAGGGGGGCGCTTTGAAGTCAAAAATAGCTCATCCATCCATAAAAAAATGTAATTCATAAGACTCCAGTGGGTTATTAAAGGCGAATAACATTCACTTCACATTGAAGTGAAGCGATGTATGATGCAGGATGTAGGAGTATTGTAAGCTTAGACACCTCTCACGGTTCAAACAAATAGGAATGTGTAACAAATTTAAGTTCCTCTTCTCTTATATTGAAATCTTCCGAAATTTCTTTAAAAAAAAAAATATACAGTGGGTACGGAAAGTATTCAGACCCCTTCAATTTTTCACTCTTTGTTATATTGCAGCCATTTGCTAAAATCATTTAAGTTCATTTTTTTCCTCATTAATGTACACACAGCACCCCATATTGACAGAAAAACACAGAATTGTTGACATTTTTGCAGATTTATTAAAAAAGAAAAACTGAAATATCACATGGTCCTAAGTATTCAGACCCTTTGCTGTGACACTCATATATTTAACTCAGGTGCTGTCCATTTCTTCTGATCATCCTTGAGATGGTTCTATACCTTCATTTGAGTCCAGCTGTGTTTGATTATACTAATTGGACTTGATTAGGAAAGCCACACACCTGTCTATATGAGACCTTACAGCTCACAGTGCATGTCAGAGCAAATGAGAATCATGAGGTCAAAGGAACAGCCTGAAGAGCTCAGAGACAGAATTGTGGCAAGGCACAGATCTGGCCAAGGTTATAAAACAAATTTCTGCTGCACTTAAGGTTCCTAAGAGCACAGTGGCCTCCATAATCCTTAAATGGAAGATGTTTGGGATGACCAGAACCCTTCCTAGAGCTGGCCGTCCGGCCAAACTGAGCTATCGGGGGAGAAGAGCCTTGGTGAGAAAGGTAAAGAAGAACCCAAAGATCACTGTGGCTGAGCTCCAGAGATGCAGTCGGGAGAAGGGAGAAAGTTGTAGAAAGTCAACCATCACTGCAGCCCTCCACCAGTCGGGGCTTTATGGCAGAGTGGCCCGACGGAAGCCTCTCCTCAGTGCAAGACACATGAAAGCCCGCATGGAGTTTGCTAAAAAACACCTGAAGGACTCCAAGATGCTGAGAAATAAGATTCTCTGGTCTGATGAGACCAAGATAGAACTTTTTGGCCTTAATTCTAAGCGGTACGTGTGGAGAAGACCAGGCACTGCTCATCACCTGTCCAATACAGTCCCAACAGTGAAGCATGGTGGTGGCAGCATCATGCTGTGGGGGTGTTTTTCAGCTGCAGGGACAGGACGACTGGTTGCAATCGAGGGAAAGATGAATTCAGCCAAGTATCCTGGACGAAAACCTTCTCCAGAGTGCTCAGGACCTCAGACAGGGCCGAAGGTTTACCTTCCAACAGGACAATGACCCTAAGCACACAGCTAAAATAACGAAGGAGTGGCTTCACAACAACTCCGTGACTGTTCTTGAATGGCCCAGCCAGAGCCCTGACTTAAACACAATTGAGCATCTCTGGAGACACCTAAAAATGGTTGTCCACCAACGTTTACCATCCAACCTGACAGAACTGGAGAGGATCTGCAAGGAGGAATGGCAGAGGATCCCCAAATTCAGGTGTGAAAAACTTGTTGCATCTTTCCCAAAAAGACTCATGGCTGTATTAGATCAAAAGGGTGTTTCTGCTAAATACTGAGCAAAGGGTCTGAATACTTAGGACCATGTGATATTTCAGTTTTTCTTTTTTAATAAATCTGCAAAAATGTCAACAATTCTGTGTTTTTCTGTCAATATGGGGTGCTGTGGGTACATTAATGAGGAAAAAAAATGAACTTAAATGATTTTAGCAAATGGCTGCAATATAACAAAGAGTGAAAAATTGAAAGGGGTCTGAATACTTTCCGTACCCACTGTATATATATCATTTTAGACTTATAGATCTGTGACCGTGATTTGTTTTGCTCTATTCTCTGCGCCTCCACGTTCGTCATTACGTTTTGCATCAGGTCGAAGGATACTCTTCCATCACATGTCGACTTGCGCATTCTGCATATGGTTTTCCCCTGGAAGCTAGTTATTTGAAATTAATAAAGTTTTATATATATGGATAATTTTCTTACAAAAGCGCATCGCTTCACTTTTGAAGGCCTTTATTAACCCACTGGAGTTGTATGGATTACTTTTTTTTTATTTCAAAACACGGCCCCCCCATTCACAATAAACCTTGGAGGACTAAGGATATTTTTAAATATATCTCTGATTGTGTCTGAAAGAAGATAGTCATATACACCTACAATGACTTGAGGGTGAGTAAATCATGGGATAATTTTCATTTTTGGGTGAACTATCCCTTTAAATAAAATCTTTTCAACAGTAGGCTATATTCATTAATAAAGTATTTATTTACTTCACATTCAACTTCAGGAAACTCAAACAAGTCAATGTAATTGGTTTCTGTAAACCATTTGAGTAAACCATTGCAGTGTCTACACATTGAATAAGATACAACACAGTACGTGATAACACACTATGGCTGAATGGAAATATTATGATATCTTTAAATGTCAAAACTGACTCTGGGTTTTTGTTCTAGGAAACAAAACCTGCTTATCCTTGTGTATTCTGCTCTCTGAGCTGAGACAGATCAGGGAGGTCATTCACAGAGCATTGCCAGGTTATGACAGCGAAATTTCCATTGTGAATGGAAGAAAGTCCAAATAAAACCTTCTGGATTACGTTATTGCTCACAACAGATAGAGCAAGACATAAATTACGCAAAAAAACTAGTCTGTTTGCGTTTCTGACAAGAACTCGGCACTTGATCCTCATGAGTTAACCATCTGTGGGCATCATATCCCACATCAGCTCACTTAGCTGTAACACAATACAGGTTTTGCTTTTACAAGTCACTGATCAAGAATGTTCTTCATAGGGTCATTAGATTATGTCCTTAATTGGGAAAAGAGAAAGAGTAAGCCTTTAAGTCCTAAGTGCACTTGGTATCACTATAAAAGGCCTGCCGGTGAGTCGGTGTCAGAGCTTGACTGCTCAGTTTGTGGGTACAAACTCCAGAAATAGGATAAATGGCCTATGTAGAACTGAAATGTAGTGAAATGCGTATATATATATATATATATATATATATATATAATTAGCAAATTTGATTCTTTTTTCACAGATCCCCTACCACACCTAAAGCCCCTGGTATAAACAGCATATGAATAAATAACAAATATTCATTATAGTATATAAACGTATATACCAAAGTCACTTTATTTGGCACCTACTGACATCTGTCACAGTGAGCTTATAGTGTTTGAATGTTCATGAGCTCTTCTCTGTGTATTATTGTAGTAGTTTGCAGGTTTTATGTAATTTTTATGTTAATTTATGGTCGTACATTCACAGTTTTCTGTATAGGTGATTAGTTCATTTGTGGGTGTTGAAGAGCTTTGAGCACGCTCGGATGTGTTATTTGACTGAATGAGTAATCTAGTGCTGTATCTTGCATGCGCTGTGTGCGTGGGTAGTTTTGGGAGATGATTGTGTGTGTGTGTGTGTGTGTGTGTGTGTGTCACGCTGCAGTATTTTTTGCTTCTCTTCTTCTGCCTTCATTTGGACTTTCTTTCCTTCTCTCCCAGGGCATCAACACATGACTGCACTGCTAAAACTCCATCTTATGTGACATTTCCTCTCCTCGCAAGTTTTAAAAATAAATGAGCCACAGAGTGCGAGGAAGCTGACAAAGATAAAAACAAACAAGCTGAGAACTGAACTCTAGCCTTCTCATCATGAGACAGAATTAGTAATATTAATTCTATATTTACCAGCCGATGGTGTGAACCCATTTACACAGCCTTTAGCTTTTGTGTGCAAGCATGTGTCTGCGTGTGTGTGTTTCCACCAACCCATGAACTTGGCATATGGTATTGGATGGTGGATGCCAAGTACCTCACAACTTGCCTGCACAGGCAGAGAGAACACGATGCCTTGTGTTTCCACACACACACACACATTTTCAGGAATTTGGCTCCAACATGCCATGATCATAATCTAACAAGCTGTGTACACCACTGAAACAACACACACACACACATACACACATTTGTACACGTTAATTTCACCAAACGGTTGCACTACTTTCACAAGTGGTATTTCATTCCTGTGTCTTATTCACTAACCACCCACAATCCAGATAAATCAGGCAAATAGCCCTACATTGTTATTGTCATTCACAAAACACATTGCACTGTTATAAGCGGTAAACAAACCTAAAATGATGCCATAGTCTTTAGTTTTTAATTTTTTTATTATTAAGACACCATTAATAATAAAACAGATACCATAATTTTCAAGTCTGTTCATATGTTCGGACAGTTGCAAAAAAGAAAAAAAAAATATTTAAATGTAATAAAAATTCAAACTAAATAGGTTTATAGAATAAAATGATATATGTCATGGATTTATAAAATTATTTTAAAAGGAAACACAAGCATGCCATGTCATTGACCCAGTTATAGATTATTATTACAGAAATTAATTGCAGATGTAATTACATGCAGGTGTTTTTAAAATGCAAGTACAATGTAAAAACATGTATGTACACAATAAGTGCATTGTATCAAATGATAAATCTAAATGTTAGTACATTTACCCAAATACATAAATCTTAATTTTATTTTTGAGTGTACTTTATATATTTTATTTATATACTTCATAATATATTTTTGTAAATATTATATTTTTTTATATAATTAAATGTTTACACATTTAATTAAAAAACAAAGTTTCTGTACATTTTCGATTTAGGTGTCTAGGTTGCAGTGTTGGAGTGTTGCGCTATAGTACCTGTATGTGATTTGTACACTTCATTTAGTTAATCAAATGCTAAAACAATGCAGACAGCGTGTCCAAGTAAATGTGAATCTTTGTGAAATCTCTACTCGGTGAAGTAATGTTTTGTCTTCCTCCATCCTCTTCCACTCCACCCCTATGAAACAGTCTTTAGGATTTCAGCCAGTGAGCTCAAAGCTCTTTTAGGAACTCAGGCTTGTCAAGGCAGCACAAACATCACACATCACTTGCCTTTGATGATTTGAAAGTGGTAAGTGCTCCACTGAAATCCAGGAGGCCATTGGGAGAAGTGGAACACGATACACCCCCTCCTCTAGCAACCAAACACCTCAGAGCCTCAAATTATACGTATTTAATGTGTATATAATATAATATAATATATGAGCAAAATCACACAAGTAGCCATGCAATATATCAGTATATCAGCACGGCTGTGATTCGGCAGTGCTGATGTACAGCCATATCGCAAGGCTACTTGTGTGATTTTGCTCATATATAATATAATATAACATAATATATGAGCAAAATCACACAAGTAGCCGTGCGATATGGCTGTATATCAGCACGGCTGTGATTCGGCAGAGCTGATATACAGCCATATCACACGGCTACAAGTGTGATATTGCGCTTATACAACAGTCCGATGGCACGAGTGTGTAAATAAATAAGAAGTAACAATGGAGTGTCTTTAAAACCCTCTTTTGTGCAAAACTACTTCCTTCCACCATAGATTCAAATCTCAAGTTAACAGTTTGACCAAGGCTCCGTTACTAATTCTAAAACATCACTTTAGAACTAGTAACGAAGGAATGTTGAGTCCCTCCGTTCTCTACAGGATGTAAGTTAAAAAGCTTAATATTAAATTATTAAATTTAACATAGCCCAATTCGATTTGCTCTACAAGTAATAGATTAATAAGACCAAAGATTGCCCGTTTTATGTACCCAAAATTAATCATGTCATGTTTAACCACTATAAGAGCCAGCAGCAAATCCCTGAAGCACTGGCTGAAATGAAGCTGTTCTCGGCAGCTACACGAGCACTGAAAGGCCGCTGATGGCTTGGAGCTCGCATCTCCGAAAACGTCTAAACAAGTTGTAAAATAGGCGCTATGATTAAATATGAGTCACATAGTTCAGGTCTAAACAACTACATTCTCACCAGAAAGAGCTGTTGTATAAAATATAATATATCATGTTGTTGAATATGCACACCTTCAAAGATATAATGCAACACTAAAATAAAAAAAGCAGATTTGATGTATTGTGATGTATGTGATGTATTTTTAATACAAAATTCTCCACAAAAGTAACAATATTCGGCATGGATCAAACTTAATAAAACTGTTTGTTTTGCTTGTACACATTACTCATTACATTCAAAAGAAATTCAAAGACAATTTTTATCAGTATTGCATCATTTTATTTTCATTTTCTTTCACAAAAAGCCCATGGTGCTCATTATACTTGGTGCTCATTATATTGGGTCCCATTGAAAAAATATCATAATTGTGGTTGTGCTTTAGAAGTTAAAATCAACTTATCCTGATCTGCAGATAAATTATGTAAATCTATACTAAGTCCAAAAGTGGGGGTTTAAATAATAAATTCAATGTTATAGTGTAAAAATATAAAATGAGCACATGAACTCTCTTCAAAGTACACAAGTGTCCAGTGTTTAGTCCTTTCTCCGAAATCCTTGTGCAGCATCAGAGTTCCTGTGGCGTACAAACTTTAAAGTTCAAAAAGAAAGCCGTGCTTTTCATGTGTCTGTACACAACATCTGAGGCTTTCGGGTCTCGTACAAAACCCGATCTCCGCAGCGCTTCGAGAAGACCTGGAGAGGAGCCGCCACCTTGCCGCAATCAAAATGGCGAGTCAAATGGATTTGTTGATTAGGCATTTGAAAGTGGCACAGATGAGGGCGGAGATAATTGTAAGGGAAGATCAAAGACAGCGTGGTGAGCTCAGAGACGTTAAGCCCCATGCTGGATTTATCTTTGAGATGCCAGAGCAGAACACCCCTCTAAAGGCTGTGCATATTTTTAGCAAGAAAGCACTTCCTCTGAACCACTGCTGACTGTTAGGGCTCAAAGACATCTTCTGAAGCTATCTGATGCAAAGATATAGCTGAAATTATCAGTATTTTTGTTCCATCGCTTTAAGACTACTTGAGACACAGCACTTCCCTAATAATCTTCCCTAATAATTTATTTTTAAAAATATATTTATAATTATAAAGCAGTTCCTGTCCTTGATTCTGATTGGTCAATATATGTTTTTCATTTATAGTAAAACACGGCTATGACTGCTTCACCCAACGGTTATGTGTATCACTACACAACACCCTCAGCAACCACTCTTAGCAACATAAACTGTATGTTCTCAATTGATATTGTTCATTGAAGCTTACTGTATTATGTAGAAGAGTATTATGAGAAGGAGTTTGAGTGAGCAAGTTTATTACCTGCATTCAGATTTAGCATTTTCCTTCAGGTCAGTCATATGTTCATAATAAAAAATGTCCGATGTATCTTTTCCTTTTAACAGTTAAGGGGTTTTCCTGTGACTCACAGCACTAGACAAAGCATTTGTCAGTTGTGTCTTGTTCCGTGTTCACAACAATTCAGTCTTTTCAATGTAAAAGTCTTCGCTACTGACTAACAAACTCACAAAGACAGTTTTTGCCACCATCTAATGGTGCAATAATGTAACTTCTGTTGCTGTTCACGGTCAGGGACTTTTTTTTCGGCGGAAGGAAGGCTTTTAGTGAAGGTTTACTTCATGAAAGCTGCATTGATACATATTTTTGGCTTTAATATTTGTATTGTGTGGTAACCGTTTTATAAAAGCAATAAGGTACTCGAGGCTAGTGCTGCATCATGAATAAGTCACGGCTGAAGGGGTTGCAGGCACTCCTCTTCGCGTCGTGCCTAACAACGCCCTTCAGCCGTGATTCCCTTTCGAAAGGGAACTTGACGCTGCGTAAACACGCTAGGGGAACGCCTCCGCGTGAACCGGTGTCTGAAACACTTATCCAATCTTAGCAATGTTATATTGACCGGCAACAGCCCATGACATCATAACAATGCGACCCGCATTCAAGGACTGTCATGTGTGAAGCACTATCTGGCAAAATGAAATGCACAGAGAGGATTATTAAGTGTGTGGATCCGTGTCCTCGCTATCTGACACTAGATGACACACACAAGCTGTGTGTTCTCTGTCTGGGGGACGAGCATGCATGGTTAGTTCTTGAGGGAGCTGCCTATGCAAACTATGCTCCGTTCTTGTCTGGGTCTCTTCTCGAGGGAAGAGAGGTCAGCATCTGGGCTTGGTGGTTCGGTCCCACTCGTGCTGAGGCAGGGCGGAGACTCAGATCACGGGGCTCGCAGATGTTTGTGAAAGGAATATGGGTATGTCTCAATGGCTGATTATAATAATAATAATAAATGTTATTATTCAGCACTTTTCTTGTAAAAAATAATTAAGGGAGCAGACATTCACACTGAAATCACTCTGCCATCTAAGCCCCTTAAAGTGGCATCTTGCTTAGATGGCAGGGCATACGTGGCAAACGCACCAGGCTGAAATGCTGAGTGACCAGTGGCATTCAAGACATGCATGCCGATTAAGTCTGAGTCCTCAACCAGACAGGTTGGGCCTCGCCCGTCCCGACCTGAGGGCCGCGGGCGGGACCAGAAGGCTCCGTTCTTCAACCCCAGGTGCTTCTTTCATCAGGCCTGTGGCTAGGCCGGTAATGAGTATTATGATTCTGTTGGTCTGCCTTTGGCTTTGATAGTGAGAAGATCCTTTCAGGCTTGTAAGGGTGGAGGACACCACGTTTCTGTGGTGGAGGTCGCCACCCTGTGGCCGCAGGTGGAACTGTTACCAGGTCTTGTATCTATTTAAAATACTAATGTATTTCTTTAGACCACCGTTCCCTGTGTAGGATGTGCTTGGGCATTCATCTAAGTTAGGAAGGAAGTTTTATTTTATTTTATCTATTGTAAAAGTATAATAATAAGGGCCCTGAAGTTCCCTGTAGGTTGGCTAGTACGTTTTTTAGAGAGAAAGAAGTACCATTTGGGTCTTCTTAGGTGAGTGTGCTGGTTTTCGCTTATTGTATGTTCTCTGGTGAGACCACACTCCTTTGTTTTTCTCTTTATTAGCGAGTAAGCTGGCCTCCTCCCACTTGAGAGTGGTTTTGAGGCCGCTGCTCTGTTGCAGGCTGGCCCTCTTCAGGCCACCTTGATAGCCACCTCAGGGTAGAGTAGTTTGTCTCCTCTCCTATAGATTTGGAGGGCTGCTTTTGCAAAGAGACGAGCACTTAGACTTCAGATAGATTAAATGTCTAGGGTTGGTCCACCGAGCCACCTGACATTGTTACCTGGTTAGTGTCACTTATCCTAAGATTAATTTAGGAGAGCTAAGGCTTTATGGTATTCTTTAGCCACCGTAGCGGTGTCATTTTGAGTGATTTTGCCTTCTCTCAGCTGAGTGTTGCTCTATTGAGGCCGCTGCTCTGATGAGCACCAGGTAGATCTATGTGCTATGGGCTGGCCCTCACCCGGGCCACCCTGATAGCTGGCCTAGGCTAGTACTAGGGATAGGGAAGCCGGTCTGTTGTACATTCCCGCCTCTGACCCTTCATTAGTGAGTGTAGGTTCCCTTTTGTATCCCTAGTGCTGGCCTCCTCTCATTTGAGAGTCGTCTGGCCAAGGCCCGCCCCCTTCTGCATGGTGCAGATCGGTGTAGAGGCAGAATAGACGGTTCCCTTTTCTATTGTGATTAGTAATGCTTGCTGCGGCCTGCATTTTGAAAGTTGAGCTCAGGTAGGCCCTCGCTAGGCTCCTCTTAAGCCTGCTGAACTAGCATTCAAGCGTTGGGTTGAGTGTGGGTGGTTTTTCTATGAAAAGCCCCTATTCCCCCGAGTACAGATATTATTTCTGTCATGATGGAGTCTTTGTGGTTGCCCTGTAGTTTTTTCTCAGGGTTAGGCGGATAGTACTCCCTTGTAAACAAGGTGTTTTCTGAGTGCTTCGCTTATAGGTCTGTTGTTTTCTGTCCTGCACCATTGTGGCTCAGGTCGAGCAGTATTTGCGGGCTGGTCTTACCTTCACTGCGGGCTGGTCATTTAGTATGCTCCCTTGTAGCTCAGCATTGTCACGAGCTGACACACGTGTTCATCTGGAGTAGTAGGCCCAGGTGGGCCTCCTCCAGGGCATGTTGGCGTATGTTTGTACTCCCCAGCAGTGTGGGCGTCTGGCATTCGGCTGTTGCTTGTATTCAGCCAGTTAGATCAGCTCTTAGGCTGTGAGCATTCCCCTCACAAGGGTTCCTTTTCTGAGTGCACGGCCTCCTTAGCGCCTTGAAACATAGGTAATTTGTGGATCCTAGGATCGAGCAGAGTAACTCTCCTCACTTGCAAGGGTCAATAGCACTTCACTGAGTCTTGCTTTCCAGGATGCCCATCTCTAAGATCTCTTCGTGAGACTCTTCTGTGTCTAGAGGCTCTGTTTTTGAGGAAACAGACAGGTTGTTGGCAGACTAGGTTACTAGTTCAGCTAGTTTCGGGGTTGACTGAGTTCCCCTGAGAAGTGACTGGCTGGGGTTCCTTCTGGCCCTCTAGCCACGCTCCCTTAAAGGGACCCCTTTCTTTTGAAGTGGTTGGTTCCAGGCCTTTATATACGTGCGGGTCGCATTGTTATGATGTCATGGGCTGTCGCCGGTCAATATAATATTGCCAAGATTGGATAAGTGTTTCAGACACTGGTTCACGCGGAGGCGTTCCCCTAGCATGTTTACGCAGCGTCTTGTTCCCTGTTCTCAGGGAACCATGCTTACATGCGCAACCTGAGACGTTATTCATGATACAGCACAGCCTCTCGTACCTTATTGCTTACATAGATCTTAATAGCTGCATTTTAGCAAATAAAAATGATTTGATGTTTTCTCAGTAAATAATCCTATACATGAATATAGGAATTAAAGTTGTTGATTAATTGTAATGAAGCAAAAATTGGACAATAAAATTGCTTTACTGGAGTCTATGGGAGCATAATGAACGCTATTTGCGTGGAAACCAAATTGACATTTTTTTCTCCGTGACGATAGCACCACTGACAAATTCTTGTTAAAAAAAAAAAAAACAAAGCAACTTGCGTTGCCTATTTGAAAAAGTAACTCAGATATTATGTTGTAAATTTAAAAGTAATGCGTTAAGTAGCAGGAAAGTAACTAATCAAAAGTAATCTGATTATGTAACTCAAGTTACTTGTAATGCTTTACCCCAATACTGCTCAAAACAAACACCACTAATCAGACTAAAATCAAGATATATATATATATATATATATATGTTTCAGTCTTTATATTTTAAATAATTTTATTTTAATTAAATGTGTTACTTGCTGTTTCTTTATAATTTATTGTGAAATTTATTAGCAGTTTCTAAATGAAGGTTGTTTCAACACCAATTTTTTGTAGGACTTTTTTCATTGCAAGTCTTTCATACACAAATGACACATTTAAATTAACTGTATATATAAAAAGGTAAATTAATCTTTTTTTTTTTTTTTTTTTTCTCAATATATTGTACCAGATTAAGGGGACAGTGGACAGATTTAAACAATTTGAAAAATAAATGTTAGTTTATTCATTATTATTATTGTTTGGAATGTTCAGTTTAAAAGTTGTTTACTAGGTGTTTACAGCCGTTTAGCTGCTTTGGGAGCAACACTGCAACAGCAAAATAATAAATAGTAGATTAGATAACTTCCTCTCTTTTGAAAAGATCCAGCCGTCACTGGTTCCAGCTGAAAGACGCACACATTGCATAGAGGTAAATCAGCTATGGCAATATAGATAAATGTTTAGATAACGTTGATCCTTTAATTGCAGCGCTGAAACAAGTGATGTAGGATTTAGTCACTTTGTAAATACTTACGTGTGATTGCGGAATATTGAAAGCTCTTGAGATAAATCATCAAATGAATGCAAATGATACGGATATCTACAGCTCCTTTCTCTCTCTCTGCCCCATTTTCTTCCTTTTCTCACTCTTTCCTTTTGGCCCTCCTAAATTGATTCACACACATTCAATATCATCTCAATAAGGCTCTTAAAATTTTTTACTGAAAAATCACCATGTCGGTGGTGTAAACAAGGTCCAAAATGCCACACCCACAGTGGGTGCATGGAGAAAGCTTAACCGCAACAAATATATCATGAAATTGTATTAAGCATTATTTCTATTAAACACTTTTAATTAAAAAAAAAAAAAAAAAAAAAAAATTATATATATATAATTTTGTTATTGTTAGCACTGTTAAAAAAAATAGGTATAGGTCAAAAATGAATGTGCATGCTGTCTAGTTTTATTTACTCATTTTATTTTTGCTTGCATTTTGGATCCTGTGAGTAAAGTTATTCTAATTTCTAGGCTGACACTCAGAAGTGTCTCTGTATTGTGTATATTCATCAAAAACTTAATCAGTGATCAGGCTACTTTTGAAACTACAGAGGGAGCACAACCTTGCACAAAGTATCGCTTGTAATTACATTGTGGTTTAATGAATGATGTTATGGAAACAAATGTATAATTAATGGGTTATCACATGGTTAAACTCTCACCTTGTGATTAATATATAATTACAAAGAACTTTGAGCACACTATGATTTGGTCTCAGGAAACAGAGAATAGCTGATTCAATGCTCTTGTTTTCCTGTTGAACTCAGGAGATGGAACCACATTAAGGAGCCAGACCAAAATATTGCATTTTCATCCAGAATCCTCTGAAGGAAAGATAACTGCATTTCCTGGATAGGAAATGACTTCTGTACAGTTTTCAGTTAAATCTTTATTTTATTTACATGGTTTTAAGTGGTTTATGTTTTCTGTGAAGGTATGGAAGTCCATTTCCATGACATAAGGGAAAAAAATGCTTTGGTAAATCATGGTTATATGCTAAAAAGTCAAAATTATGACAAAATTAGAAATTATTATATAAAAAGGCCATAATTATGACATTAAAAAATCATACTAAGTTATAATTATGAAATAGTTTTTTTTTTTTTTTTCATAATTTTTGCTTTTTATGTCATATGATTCAATGTCATACTTATGATTTACAAAAGCATGATTGTTTTTACTTATGCGACTAAAGAAATATGTACAGAGAAACAGGACATTTTGGAGAGAGTGAATGGAAATTAATGGTTAGACAATGGTTATACTATTTACAAGATGATTGATTGTGCTGAAATAATCTTCTTTTTTCAAGTACATTGCCAACTAAACTCCCAACATACAGGTTTTATGACCCACAGAGGAATTATGCCCTAAAAATCAAGCCATCGAAACAGAACAAGACAGAAACAGAAGGACAGAGACTCAGAAGTAGTCATGCTGATACAACTTATTTCTTCCATTCTGAGCGAACATCTGAAATAGACCATGATGTGAATTTAGTCATATATATAGCCAAAGTATATATAGTCACATATAGTCATATATAACAGTAAAATATTACTATAAAAATATATTTATATTATAAATATAATATAAATTATTCAGAAAGATTTTTATGTTGCCAAAACTGTGCAAAAGTAAATACTTTTACATTTTATATGCTGTCAGTTAATCTATACTGTACTTTTCAGCAAATACTACATATAATAATGAGATCAGGCTGAACATTTCACAGATCTTATAGATTAAAAATTATCCTTGTGATGAATCAAGATCAACTTTTTTTCATAAAGACTGTTAAGTTTTCCATTTGTCAGGGCAGAGATCCCAGGCTTGAAACCTTAAGCTGCTGTGTTTGCTGAACACACATGGGAGGAAAAATCTCAGTTGAATCTTAAATTGGCTATCAGCAGCCAGAGCAATTTAATCTGTATTGCATTATTTGAGTTTATCCCATCTGACAAAAATGATAAAATGCTCCATATTTATACATCACTTTTCAAGCTGAGACAAAATAGCAGATTTTGTCGTTTTTCTACTGATTACAGCCACTAGTCTAACAGTTCTCAAACTGTTCAACCGACAGCAGGCCAGACCCCACAACCATTTTCCCTCATCCTCCATGAGAGGCTTTAGCAGGCTCATGTCATGAGGGATTTTTCCCACTTATCACTAAAGTTAGAGTAAACCGCTGAGATGTGTACTTAGTACACACTTTCTCTTTCTAGAATCATGGTGCTTTCAATTCCAGACCTTTAGCTCTGTGCCATACTGCACATATTTTTCTGTCATAAGCATTGGGATGGATCAGTAGGAAGACATCCACTGAAATTAGAGTCACTGTCCCACTGAAGCATCATACGGCTTGTCACTGTCCACTAATGAGCTTGTGTCTTTCTGGGAGCAGGCATTATCTGTTAAAGCCACACTCTGCTCCACTTACCAGAATTCAGATAATTTCACATTTCATAAACAAAACACATTCATGTGGGGAGAGCGATGACAGCTCTGAGAGAGCCATGGGACGCCCACACTGATTCAGCGAAATGATTGGTGCGATGTGTCATGCCACCTGCTGTGAGCCGTACGCATCCCAACATATCCGCCGTTCATTTGGGCCTTTTAGCACTTGTGTGAATTAGTATGCTGGGTGTTCGGGATGGGAGTAACTGTGCTGGTCAACAGGAGTTAGTCACAGCTGCTTTGGGCCTCTGGGACAAAGGGTTTATGTGGCCTTGCCTGTGGTCATCATTCTAGCTTTGGTCACTGAGTCAGAACACTGCTTGTTGGGGGGAAAACACAACAATAAATATACAATGTTCAAAGTGGGCCGGTACGCACTGGTACCAGCACTTCTATATTTTAATCTTTAGCGTACCCTCACTTTTTCTTGCACTTCTCACTTGTTGCTGGTATTCTGAAGACCCAAACCCCATTTTCTGTTTTATACGTAAAAAGATTTAGCACAAATTTACGCAACATCTGTTTTTTCCTGGCATACTTTGGGTAGTGTTACTGTACATGGTCACACTACCTGGGTTTTGCTCCCCAGCTGTCCGAAGCAAGAGAGAGCAGCCGATCGAGGATGGTCAGCATGTAGGCCTATATATGATCAGCCAGTCATTCATTCAAGTGTTTTTAAACCATTCATTGAATCATTGACTCAAGCAATGCGTTTAAAACACTGATTCATTTAGGAAAGAAATGAGTCTTGATGAGTGAGTCATTGAATCACTCATTCAAGTGATTCGTACAAAACACTAATTATTCAGAAAGGAAACAAAGGAGGGCTGATAATACTGTGTCTAAAATGTAAGTTACTCACAATTAACTTTCGCAAATCATTGCGATCAAGCTGATGTTCTGAATATTAGTGCGGGTGTGATATTTCATAATTATAAACAGTATGTTTTCATTAAAATCTCTTAATGGACTCTATGCATGATTACTTCCGCATTTAGCATTACAGCAGCAGAGTGTATGGAAAATTGTGAGAAATTTAAGTGTCACACATCAGGACAAAGCAAAATTGATACAATTCACGCTAAAAGTATTGTGTAATGTACTGTAATGTACATTATAACACTACACTTTGTGCTTACCTTGGCATTAAATTACAGAAAACTGGTTAACTCTGCTGCATGAGTGTGCCTAACACAACGGCTGAGGGTGATAGCAAATTTGACATCCTTCTCTCTTCTGAACTATGTAATAAATCTTTTTTTTTTTCCTTTTTGGAAAGTCATAGAAACACTAATATGGATTTTCTATTGCTATTGGGGAAAATAAGAACATAAAATGATATTTGTTGTAGTTTCTGTTCACCACTATAAGTTACCCAACTATGACAACTTCTGCTTCTGAAAATTGTGTAAATCTGAAAAGGGTTCATTGGGCAACACTATAGCAGAAGCTTATTTAAATACATAGGCAGAAGACGTGCAGAGTCGATTATCGTTGTGATGTATCTTTTTGGACTTGCTATGTTTGACAAAAAAATAACATTTTCGTCAGTAATTTCATTAGCTATGTTTCCATCCACCTATTTTTTATGCACATTTTGGGATATCGCATCAAAAACTGCTGGATGGAAACACTAAGATGTGCATAAATTCTAAAAATGCGTATAAAAAATGTGCTCGTTTGAGTTGGATACATTTTCTATCCAATAAGAAAACATGCACATAAACTAGGATGGAAACACACTTACCGAATAAATTCCTCGATGCGTATAAAAAAAAAACTGACTTTGCACGATGGGACTGCATAACTGTACTAACCCGCGGAAAAATCTTGTTGCAAAGCATTTGAAATGCTGTTTTGGTCATTCAGAATATCTGTCGTCAATGTGGTTCAGTATAATTCCTCCCAGAACTGTCTTAGTTATGACTGCGTTCCCAAACAGCAGCATCCACAAAATAAAGCAAAATAAAAATTTCGTCTGAGGCGCAAACAATTTATTATATATGAAAATTATTATATACAGTGGCTCCTCCCACGTTGTTCAGCACCAGTTTTATCAGGAAGTGACAATTTTGTTCTCTTTGACTCACTGGATGGATACGGTGCTTTATTCGCAAATGTTTTATGCAATATTGCAATTTTGCACATAAGTTAAATTCACAACTTTTGATGGAAACATAGCTACTGAGGTTGGGTTAAGAATTTATAGGAGATATTGGTCCAGGAACATATATACAACATAAAGCACATACTGTATATTTCCATGCCCTGGTTTCTCTAGTTCCTCCTGGTAGCTTCTTCTCCACTGAGGCAATCTGATGGCAACAGATCTTGTTCCGTTGATAAAAAAGTAGACCATTTTATGCTGTCTGGAAAGACTTTGTTTAGAGTAAAATGTGCTTTTGATTGAGATTTCCTGATTTCACATCAAGTCAAAACAACTGGAAAAACTGGCTGAGAAGTTCTTGATGAGGCCGTCTCTCTGCTAGAGTGAATTAGCACTTAACCACATGATGAGGATCTTTTCCCTTGTTTCTTCTTATACTGTTGTTCTTCTTTATTTACTTAAAAAACAGCTGCCTAAGCCTGGATGACATTTTAAAGTTAAAAAGGAGCAGATGTCTAGTACCCCTCGACCTCCTCCCACCAGACCTACACCATCACCCACAATATATTAATTAAAAACAGTGCACTTACTCTTCTGTGTGCCAGAGTGTGTGTGTGTTTCTCTGTGTGTGAGTGTTTAGTATTGAATTTAGGGAGACATCAGAGACTCGATGACTGGAAAACCCACGTCAGGTTTCCTCAGCTTGTCTCCAGACCCCTTATGAGACACAGATCCCACCCCGTCCCCTCTCTCTGCTTCTCATCCAGTCTATAGCTCTCTCTTTGCAATAATGAAAAATTGACCTGCTAAGAGCATCTAACCACAACGCTCTCCCCAGAGGTCTCTCTCCATTACAGTCAATTTATGTATCTCACAATAGCAGTAGCAGACCAGTGTAATGTTTCTAAAGACAGTAATGAAGATCCATTGGATGCTAGTAGGTATATGTTTTGAGGAGACAGAGAAGAAGACACCTACAGAGCATTAATACACTGCATTTCAACTGCTGTTTCATTCAAGGTTTCTGGTTTTATTTTGTAGAAACCATGGAAACACCAAAGACACTTTAATATATTACATGTTTTATTAGACAAGGGAACAACTGTTTGGTTACATTAATAGACAGAAAAAGAATTATTGTTATATAGCTCAACACGTTTAGTCTTATTGTTTAAATCTAGTTTTCTAGTTTTACCATGCCTCAGAGAAAAGTAAAAACCCAAAAATTCTGTCATCATTTACTCACTCTCAGGTTGTTCCAAACCTGTATGAATTTCTCTCTTCTGCTTAACACAAAATAATACATTTTGTAGAATATGGGTTATGGACCCCATAGACTGCCGTACTGTGAAGAGAGAGAAAAAAAAAAAATACTATGGAAGTCAATGGGGCCCATCAACTCTTTGGTTACCGACATCCTTCAAAATATCTTTTGTGTTCAGCAGAAGAAAAAAATTCATACAGGTTTGGAACTACTTGAGGGTGAGTAAATGATGACAACATTTTTGGATGAACTATCCCTTTAAGCTATAGTTTTGACATATAGTTTTATACGGTAAGTGGTTTCTGGTTGGTCATTTGCTAGGCGACGAGTTGCACTTTTGCCTGCCTAGACGGAATTTAAAGCCACGTTGGTGTGTTTCTGATGCAAAATCTGTCCAATATAGTGAAAGTTATGCTATCTTGTAAGACACCTCTGTGTGACCAAATTCTAAGGAAGCATTGCATGCATCTTAGCAAGGATTTTGTTGTTATTCTTGAATATTCGTTTAGAATATTCCAAGCTGAATTGAATGCAGCGTAATGGCGAGATAATAAGCATGTATATGTTAATTTTATGTTCTAAAACACCTACATGTTTGTAGTATTTGACCCACATTCCTGCTCAAAGCCAGGCATAACAGTCTCAAAAAGCTTGTCATGTGTCGAATTCCTATTTTCTTGATTAAATATAAATCTCTTTGAAGTTCTATGAATCCTAAATCACCATAAATGTGCTCTCTGCTTCTTTATTTCCTTTCATTTGTTAGCTGTAATCTATTTTTACCATCCTGCCACTGCTTCTTTGTCTCTTTTTTTTTTTGTCTTAAAATACATGCTCAAATCAGATTTGGTGGAAAAAATGTAGAGGATCATTGTAGCTTTATCAGCTTTATAACTTTTTCGGGACTTTAACCCTCCACCCTCGTTCTATATATGAAAAGCAAACATTTTCTCTGCTATCTTGCGGCACTCCCACATTTTCCTTTTTTTATTTAATCTTGCATCAGGCCACAGGAAACTTGGCACATCTCTTTTAGTTCCACCCATCTCTGACAAAAAAATGTCTTGCTGATGTCGAAAAGAAGAAATGCTGCTTGATTTTTCAAACAAGGAGAAAATTTTATGTTGCGCGACTAACATGCAGCTAAATTAAAGTCATTGCTTTTGTCCCAAAAATAAAAGCATATGTCTGTGCTTGATTTTTAGTTGTTTACCCTTTAAAATCTGGAAGACAAAAATGTGGGCAAGCAAACCTGGAAAAATAGTTTGATGGCTGTTCTGCCAAGAACGTCTGTCTCCATTCCAGCCCATCCAAGACAAAAATGTCTGCAGTAAAACATGGTTGTGGAACACTCTACTCATCTATTCCATCAGACAGCAAACGGTTGCACCAGCCAGAAACACTGAAGCGAGGACACTGTAAGAACATGCATCGTCGTGTTGCACTGGAATGTAATTAAGTGGAAATTCAGTGACCTGAGGGTTGGAAATTGAGGAAGAGGGCCATACACATACCCCATTTTCTCTCCCCCTGGGGTTCTGTGTGCTCTGCTTTTAGCAGGAAGACATCTCGCCTGTCTCATCTCTCCATTTGCCCCGGGAGTGCACTCAACATGTCTGCCTGTGACTGCGTCTCAACCTCAGATTCTTTCACAGTTCAGTGTCACCGCCTTTATTGTAAAGGAGGAGGGTTAATGTACCAAAAGAATTTTTATCTTTTTCTGACCTAGATGTGATTTTCATGTAAACAGTGTTCTTTTGTCTGAGTCTGATACTTCTGTGTAGCCTATAAACATATTATCTTTGTTATAAAACCTGATTCCTACCTAGGTGGCATTTTAAAGGGGACCTATTATGCAAAATTCACTTTTACATAGTTTTTGAACACTGATGTGTGTATAATGGTAAAAATACACACACTCCTTTTTTTTATATATAATTCCCATAAATCAGAAGATACATGGTTCCAGATTTCCCTCTACTGTGATGTCACAGTAGGGACAAGCCCCACCCATGGCTGGTGACAATCTGCCCTATTAGCATAAATCCCGCCCTGAGTGAGCCGCACACAGTCTGCCATGTTTATATCCTCGCTATAGCACCTATTGATATTGTGTCTGCACCACATAAACATTACAAACGTTATTTTTTTGGATGTACCAATGAACACGAGTCTCCATAGACTCCCGGTATCTGAGCCACTGAAAACACAGTGGATTTCTTTAATTTATAAAGGAAATGTGCCAAAGAAATTGGGTAAAGTCTTATATATTTGTGCAAATCATTTTACACTTGACTGCTTCTCAACCGAGGGTCAATTTAACGCTGGATTTGCACAAAAGTTGATTCTGAAAGATGGGTTGATACCAACATCCTACTACAGTTCCCACATGAGTACAACAGTTTATAGATGATCATGACGGAACATGCTAATCAATAAGTTGAATAAAGTTAACTTGACAACAACTACATAAATTCATCAACTAACCATTCAGAAATGTCTTGTCACATTCTATAAGTTGTAACTTCTTCCTGAGTCTCTCCATCTGTGTCCAACTCTGGTTCGAACATATAAGGCTTGAACTGACAATTTCTGACATTTTGGCTGCATGTGATTCTCCGGTTTGGTTGTTGCTGGAGTATCCAAAGCATGAGCTGTAAAGGCTCCACCCTCTTCTGGAAAGGGGGCGAGGAGCAGCAGCTCATTTGCATTTAAAGGTACGTACAAGAAAATGTGTTTTTGCTCACAGCCAAATGGGGCAAATTGGATATGCTATAATAAATGATCTGTGGAGTATTTAGCTGAAACTTCAGAGACACATTCTGTCTGTGAAGACTTATATTACAGACTTATATTACATCTTGTAAAAAGGAGCATTATAGGTCCCCTTTAATCATCATATGTACGTTCAAAATGTTCTCAGAACAGATTTTTGTTAGTTGGGAGGCCAGAATTTGATGTATCTTACCCAGAATGCTTACAGAGAAGGTCAGAGGAATTTTTTATGTTATTTTTTAATTACTTGCACTAAATTAACATGTTAAATTGACAGCCCAATTAAAAACTAAACTAAAATTAACCAATTAAAAACATAAAACTAATATTTTATGCTGTAACGTGGTCAGTGGATATATTTTTTATCTCGTTATTTATTTGTTGTATTTTTTATAATTTCTTGCACTAACTCACCATGTTAAATTCACAGCCCTAATAAAACTGAAAATTAAAAGGTTAATGTACTATATTATGTTGGTATCTCTAGTGAAAAGTATTCTACAAATGCATTTATATATTTATGTACTTCATATAAATACCCTGCAATTGTACTTTGGTATACTTAATTGATATACAACTAAAGTCTGCTAATTTGGAACTACAAATTTTGTACTTAATGCACTTTAGTTATCTGGAAGTAGTGCTGAGGTCCAGCTAAAGATACAGGTATATTTGATTGTTCTAAAATGGAACTATTGCAAGTATACTTATAGGTACACTTTAAGTATGTTGCATTCAAAGACTGATATTATACGGTGATCATACATACTATCCTTACTAATAGCGATATTAAAACACATTTTAGGCTTAATATTAAGAAATGTGCATTGTGCAATAAAGAAGTATTACAAATAAAGTTTAATTATAATATTTATATCAGAGTGTCATCCATTATGTCAGTAAATATGTTAATCGATTTTAACTATACTTAGACTGAAATAAATATATTTTAAATACATTTTTGTAGTGTTTATTGTTGTTGTTTATTTTAGTTATAATTATTGAGCTTTGATTTTAATGATAAAACAGGAGGGGGTTTGTCCTGGACTATGTGTGTAATAGTTGCCAATGAGTCTATCAGCTCACACACATTAAACAGTTTACAGTGTGTAAATATCATCCCTTATGAATTGTTTACAAATGTTTATGTCAGTTGCATAACAGCACATGAAGGCATGATTATATGAAACATGGCTTGCTTCATAGAGATTATAAAAGCAGAGATGGAAATTAGAATTGGCCTACTCTTTCATGAAGCACTACATGTGTTCAATATTGGTTTTTCTTACCTATGTGGAATAAAGCCTTGCATCTACGCATTGGGTTTTTGGACTTTCCCCAGAGTGAAAAAAAAATATGAGGTTATGTTGTTACCCAAGGCAGCAATAACACTGAGATATCATGGAGAGATTGGGAAAAATATGGCTTTAATTATTTTCCATTAACCCTGGTTTATTTCGCAGCTAATTGAATGCAGACTCAGAAATAGAACATGCTGTAGGCTAAAATAAAGCCTTGCTATATCTCCTCAACACAAAGAATTCAATGCGCTCACTGTGTTGTCTCGTACCAGTGTTCAGACAAGGCCAAGGAATAATGCAACAAAACACTATCACATCTGCTTTTCATGTCTTGCATCAATAAAAATCAAATATGTGCCAATTGACCCTTTGCAAAGACCCGCCCCTCTTAGTTACTGTTGCTTTGTCCGATAAGCCATGGCGCTGTCACACTACAGAGTGAAAAATACATTGTGGAGCAAAGAGGACACTGACAACACGTCGACAGACAAGACAGAGCAGGTTACTTATTAAACAAAGTCCCAGCTTTCAAATTATGTAATTTTTTAAGAAATTTGAACGCCTCAGCTCAAGCGGCTCGTGAACCAATCAACTCTTCCTACTAGTTCATTTATAGCATCAAATAAACATGAATGAACATGGAAATGAATGTTGTTTAAAATGCGGAAAGACACAATTACACACCATTTTTCAAGTTCAAATCCACCAAGGTTAATCTTCTAACTCCTGACTGCTTTGTTGGACAAAATGGCGGATTCGGCATTATGATTGGTTAGATCGCTTGTCAATCAAACTCCCGGCGAGGGGTCAATTATTTCATGATGTAAAATGTGAAAAAAACAAAACAATTATGCTATATTTAAAAAAAAGACTGGAGTATACCTACTATTTTAAGGGAACATCAAACTATCATTGAAAACATTATATATATATATATATATATATATATATATATATATATATATATATATATATACGTTCGGTATGTTCTATGTTGAAATCAAATGAAAATAAAGAAAATAAGAACAAATAATCAAACTACAAGCAACAGCACAAATAAATACAATAGCGCAAAAGATACAAATAAAATAAACAGTGCTTTTCAGGTTTTTCATTATTAATTATTAATCAAGTTACAAAAGCTATTCAGTCAAGAGCAATGAGTGATTTCCTTGTCTTTTGTTGTTTGATTAACATTAAAACACATACAGACAGCAGGAATATTAGGCTACTGAAACAGAACATGTGCGGTCTTTCTCGAGTGTTTAAGTTCACTTAAGACATAACCTTCTACTAACGAGAACCATTACACCCCATATATATATATATATATATATATATATATATATTAGGGCTGTCAACGTTAACGCATGCGAATAATTCAAAATCCTTTACACGTTAAAATAATAACTGAAGCACGTGAAATTGCATTAGGAATTTATGTCACACAGTTAAATGACCTTGAGAGTCAAGAGTTTTTCAAACTTAACATCTATAACAGCGCAAGCACCTGTAGCCCTGTTAGGTGGAAATTTCTATTCTAACCCCTTAAACCCTATTTCACTTCTTTCTTTGCGATCAGATCATTTTAAGCCGCTAAATTCCAGGAAATTTTTCAGTCCAATGATCAAGTAAGTGAATTCTTTCAAACAATCAGTCCAAAACAGTGCTAATGTAAAAAACATCCCACCGCTGTATGGCCAAATGATACGCAAACTACGTTTTGTCATAATCATCCTTCAGTCCTTATTTTACAGGATATAGAAATGACAACAAAATGAATTTATATTATTACAATAAATTAATATATTTTAAAATCTGTACTTTAAGTAAGCAATAAGGTACAAGAGGCTGTGCTGTATTGTGAATAAGTCACGGCTGAAGGGCGTTGTTAGGCATGGCGCGAAGCGGAGTGCCAGCAACCCTTTCAGCCGTGACTTATTCATGATACAGCACTAGCCTCGAGTACCTTATTGCTTTTATAAAACGGTTACCACACAATACAAATATTAAAGCCAGAAATATGTATCAATGCAACTTTCATGAAGTAACCTTTTTCTAAAGGTTACTTCAATTCTTACTTCCTTCCACCAGAAAGAAAAATAGTCCCTGACCGTGAACAGCAACAGAAGTTACATTTTCATGCCATTCGATGGCGGCAAAGACTGTCTTTATGAGTTTGTCAGTCAGTAGCAAAGACTTTTACATTGAAAAGACTGAACTGTTGTGAACATGGAACAAGACACAACTGACAAATGCTTTGAGTTGTCAGTCACGGGAAAACCCCTTAACTGTTAAAAGGACAAGATAATACATCGGACATTTAAAAAGATTTTTATTATGAACATAGGACTGACCTGAAGGAAAATGCTAAATCTGAATGCAGGTAATAAACTCGCTCAATCGATCTCTTTCTCACAATACTCTTCTACATAATACAGTAAGCTTCAATGAACAATATCTATTGAGAACATACAGTTTACGTTGCTAAGAGTGGTTGCTAAGAGTGTTGTGTAGTGATACACAGAACCGTTGGGTGAAGCGGTCATAGCCGTGTTTTATTGTGAATAAGATCAGAATCAAGGACAGGAACTAACCGTTTTATAATAAATATATAAAATCCCCCAACTGAGCCTAGTTTTTTTTTTTTTTTTTCTCTCTCCATGTCACAGATGGAGTTTGGGTTCCTTACCACTGTCGCCTTTTGGCTTGTTTAGTTGGGGACAATTAATTTTGGCAATATTATTGATTTAAATCTACTGAGACTGTTGGATGAGAACTGAACTGAGCTGGATGATGACATCAATTTTTTTCCACATCTGCTTATAGCTGAATTTAAGTCATTACATAATTGATGTTACATTATTGAACCAAACGGAATCAACAATTTATTTCAACTGAATAATGACACTATTTTCATTTGCTTTTTACTTTTACTTATTTACTTCCTGCTTTACAGCAGAATTGAACTCTGTTTGCATCACTGAATCATTTCCCTGTTTATCCCTGTAAAGCTGCTTTGAAACAATCTTTATTGTATAAAGCGCTATATAAATAATGGTGACTTGACTTGACTGGATTCTACTAAGATTTAATCTCGTTTATCAGCAGTATGTTGACGTTTCTGAAGTTAAAAAAACTTTGTGGCTTTTGCAGTCTGTATGTAACTGTAAAAAATGTAATCTTATTATGTAATGTAGATTACTACTTCGACAGGGGTTACTCCACCCTCTGCCCCTTAAAAGCCAGCAAATAAATACACACAGAAGAGGCTCAATCTGCCAGGCTTTGCATATAGAGTCAATTATTCAGACTGAAAGGTCTGACACGATGGCACACGCCTTCCCTTTTGTTTTTTCCTGCATGCAACATGAGACAAGTAGGGTATTTTTATCCAGCTTTGGATCTTTCCTCTGGAGCAGATGAGGCTCCATTTATAATTCATACACAGCCTGCAGATGAAACAGAATCATCCCTATTTTTGAGGTCACACAATGTTCCTCCATGCGTGTTGTTGCAGAGAAGAAATCAAGACCCCGACTGACAATATACAAGGGACAATTTGAGGTCCAATTCTGTCCTGGCCAATGGCAGGAGCATAGATTATTCGTCTGTGTTTGGCTTGCTTGTTTTGTTATTTTTTTCCACCTGGATACTTTGCCTTTGTCTGTGGCTTTGTGGCTCTGGTGCAGATAAAGTTTGAAGACACTGAAGACGTGAAAGAACGTCAGTATATATTTGATGCTCCTGTCTCACAACTCAGCAGGGGTTCTGTCTATCTTCACATTCTCATCTCCTTCACACTCTCAAGATAAATGACGCCCAGTTCCTCTCAGGGTGACATAAATCAACTTGAAGAAAGCACTCTGGGAGCTGGACGTGGTGCACACTCTTTAGATGAGACTTCCTCCTGACAGTTGGTACTGCTACAATTGGACATGTTGAATATATTGCATTTTTATTCGATTTGAAAGCTGTAAGACCTTAAATGTGTGCTGTTTAGAATGCAGACACTGTGTAAATTATACAACAAATTTGGGGAATAAACTTTTATTTTTCATATCTTTTTAGATAACTGATATCAATCTCAGACAGGTTTGTTGAGTAGTTTGCCAGGTAAAGGGAACTCTACTTAAAGAGGTTTTTCCGCATTATTAAGCAAGTCACAGTTCTCATGCAATATGGGGAGGAAGAGAGATCTTACTGAAGATGAAAAGCTTGAAATGGTGCAATGTTGTGTAAAAGGCATTAAAAACAACTGATATTTTGTGAAAACTGAATGGAGATTATCAAACTATCATACGATTTGTGAGTGATTTACAGCACAAGAGAACTCGGTCAGATAACGGCTTATTAATGAAAGTTTCTGTCAAAAAAAATTAATTGTATTAAAAGCACAGCTAGAAAGAAAGCCACTGTTGAGCAGCAAACAGGTATTTAAAGCTGCTGGTGTCTCTGGAGTCTCAAGAACCTCTCCATGCAGAGCTGGATGCAAAGATGACCCCAAAGATTCTGACCCCTGGTCTAGAGGTAAAGCTAAATCAAAAATGTAAAAAATACATGTATGGGTCAATGATGTGACGGGCCTTTTTTTTTTTTTATGTCCAAAGGCCTTCATAGTAATAAAAAACAAAGATATGACATTCAAAGTATGTAAGGTAGTACAACTAGATCACTTTTATTGACTCTAAAATGTTTTAATTATTTTTGCTACATATAAAGGTATTTTAAAGATTTTGAAGTGTCAAAAAGTCATTTGGTTTAACCATCCAAAGGCCAATATAGCCACTTCATTTGTGATTAAAATATCTTAAAATGGAATAAATGTATATTTTTTTTCATTCTGGCATGATTTTATATCATCATATATCAACATAGTGCAAAATGGTATTAAAATTAGTTGTTGCTTTGTTATGAGAAAGAATGTCTGGAAAAATGAATTTCATTGATGTCATTCGGAGTAACCAATATAAAGGGACCATTTTGGATCAAGTCATGCATTCAATATCATGTGACAGGATGTGAGATCATTCAGACACCTGCAAAGGACCACATGGTCGTGAAGCAAAGTAACTAACTCTCTCTTAACTATTTGAAAAATTCATGTTTTCATTTGCTCATACGCATGTCCCGAAACATCAGGTCATTCGATACAACCACTATAAAACATGGAAAATGTTGTAATATTTAAAAAACTTGTACTAAATATAAAATGTTTGATTGGCCTTTTGCTTGCTAGCTAGATATCAACCTGTTAGCATTGTTTGAAAATATCGTCATTCGGTATAACCAGAAGTGTAATTTGGTAAAACCGAAAGTTTGGTTAAACCGACTGACTTTTTTGGTGACAAATTTTGTCCATCTTGTAAAAAAATTATAAAAGCAGTGTTAACTGATTATAAAAACCACATAACCTCATTGTTAACACTTAATAAAACTTCTCCATTAGGTTTTTTTTTTTATTTTTTTTTTTTACAATTTTAAAAACCTTATTCGTCAATGACCCATATACGTATTGTTATTATAAACATACTTGGTGTAACACATCTACGTCATTAAAAAACTCATATAATGCAGCACAGTTTAGGGATTATTCCCATTTAAACACTCTTTCATTGCAATATATATGGTTTTGTCATTAGCTGAAATGTAGTTGCCTCATTCTCTATCCATTCTTTCCATAAGCTCTCTTTCACACACATGCATAAAAAGTTGTTGCCTTGGAAGGAAAGTAGTCGGAGGATGGTTTTTAATTGAGGAGCCACATGGGAGCTCACACACTCTCAGATCCTGTTTAACTAGGTCAGCGCAGAAATGCCATCTGTGGAGATTTCAGTTTGCATATAGACGAGTCGTGTCCCATCACAGTTCTGCTGTCACAGAGTAAAGGGAGCTTTACGTAACTGCGCAGGCTAAGACCTGTTAAGCAGAAAATGATTGTGGTCCAGTGAATTCACACTGCAGAATTCATATTATGCATATTGGTGTCTGAGGTTTCCTCCGCATTTGGAGCGTGCTGTGCCGTCGTCCTGACGTCTTCGCAAATCCCCGCCGGAGCTGTTGCAGCAGTCAATGTTTATCTGGGCTTATTTTTGTGGCCTCCAAACCTAAGTATGCAAACAGCAAGTAGTCTGAATCTGTCAGCCATGAAATTACCAGCCTTCCTCATGTAGCTTACTCAGCAGTTAACTGAAAGTAGGCGCTTTAATATAAATGCTTCATTTTAACGGCAAGCTGCCGTGGTCACTGTTGCGACAGATACTGTGTGAGCTGCCAGCCAGGCTTAATGAAAAATGAATGACAGTATGATCGAATAACATGGCTTCAAACTGTATCATTATTAATATAGAGCAAGATGCAGTTGAAACTTTCAGAGCACCTTTGCTCTAAAAGCACTATAATGCAGAAACAAAGTTTAAGAATAGAATCACTTTCAGATCATAAGTTTGAATTTGAATTCAATTTTTCAACCTCTACAGGATGTTGAAATGGAATTTAAAAGTGACACAATAGAGACCATCAAAAAAAAAAAAAAAGGTATTAAAGGCACAATATGTAAATTTTAGCCACTAGAGGTCGCCTACTCTAAACAAATGGGTAGCTTGATGATGAGATTGATCTATATTAGATCGATATTAGAAAATCATATTAATATAATCAAGAAACAAGATTCAAACAAAAAGACTAAACATGTTGAGCTATATAACAATGATTAGTTTTCTGTCTATAAATGTATAAAACAGTTGCTCCCTTGTCTAAAAAATCAAGGATCAAGGGTAATGTCATTGATTAGTGACGCACGGACACGGTTAGTGTCCTGGTTAAAATTGCTTATTTCTCTGGATTTAAACGTTCTTGGAATCATTTGGGATAATGTAAGTACACAAGTCAACAAAATATATAACACTGTTCTAGTGGTTTTTGGATATTTTAATTCAAAAATCTTACATATTGTGCCTTTAATGTAGTCTTTTTTCAGTGACTGTTACTGCAGGTTACATCATTACTCCAGTAATGACTTTATGAGTGAGTCATTGAACCATTCATTCATTCATTCATTCAACTGATTTGTTTAAACACTGATTAATTCAGGAACTAATTAAATTACAGGCTGCATCCGAAGATGCATATTTCCCTATGCATATGTCCAAATTGACAGAGTCACTGAATCATTCACGCAACCGATTCAAAAACACAATCCATTCAGTAATGGAAACACCTCTTGTGCATGTTGCTTGGAGACGCAATTGCTGATACTGCTTTGTTTGGACCTATTTTTTCTTATATCAGTTAAAACTGATAAAGTGACTGGCAATATTATGTCTAAAATGTAAGTTACTCAATATTAACATGTTTGTTGTTTAACTCTTTCCCCACCATTGACAAGATTTTCCGTCATTTAGGACACAATGCTTCCCCGCCACTGACAATTTCTTTTTCAGGCAATCCATGTTTTCACTGTTATACAGTTGGGGGCACTATTACACATCTTCTGAAATCATACAGAATATCTGGATCCAAAAACAAGCGAAGAAGAAGAAACGAGTAGTAGATTGCTTAAGCCAGGGGTCTCAAACTCAAATTGGCTGGGGGCCGTTGCTGTGATTGACGCCTCATAGGAGGGCCATTTTAACATTCAAGCACAAGAAAGTGCAACATTTCTGAAAAATTTTCTTTCTTTTGCATTATTTCTCATTTATTTCAAATTTCATTACTAAAATATTTTTGCCATACTTAAAAAAATTTAAACAGCAGTGTCTATCATTGTTACATACAATATTAGTTTTTAACAGTTACTTACTTTATTTTAGCTTGAATAACATCAAAATCTTGCACTGAACAACACTGTACTGAACAAATGCAATCCCTGAATACATTTGTACACTATTCTACTTCTTGCCAGACACCTGGCTTCTGCTCACACAGCTGAGCCACATTTGTCCAAGATGCCGTTTGAGCGGTAATGTTTATTGGTAGCATCAGACACGTTTCGGTGGTTTAAATCGACGCTCGCAACTTGCGCGAGTGCTTTTACTGTAATTTAGGCAAGTGCGCTCGTAATAGAAGCAACACGCATGCGGTAAGGCGCGCTCATTTTTCCAGGTGCACCTATGCCGCGGCGAGATGAAAACATCTCAACTTTTCAGAATGCTGCAAGGGCACCGCAGGTCATGTGACAAGGACCAACCGATGAGCCAAACAGTTGATCGTAGCCTTACCGGGCGTGTTTTTATTTCGCATTCCCATATAAATATATCTAGTAGTAGAGCTAATGCAAGGACTAGAAATCAATTTTTCTTTTGCTGAAACTTCCTAATCATCGTGGAGAGCGCAGGGGAGCAAAAGCGCTTTGGAAAGAAGGAGAAAGCGGAGAAAGGAGAAGAAGGAGAAAGCGGCGTGGCCTCTTATGTGACGCAATATGTGAATGGCCCCTTAGAACGGCGACCTTTTCTTTGCATATCAGACAGGTAGCAACTAGAGAATAATAATAATAATTTAGCGGGTTGGCAGTTTGAGACCACTGGATTAAGCTAAAACAATCTTCAAAACATTAGTCAGCGTATAAACTGAAAATGATTAACGTTACCAAATTAAATGTCAAACCCACAAAGAGGTATAGGACTGTGCAAGCTTTGAGGGTGTTGATAGACTCGATTTACTCAAACTTTGTTTTGGCCATCATTCTGAATCTGATGCAGACAATGTTTTTTTCTGATCCGGACAATGTTTTTTTTTATGAAACTAACCCACATTCAAGTGGAATGGATTAAGTATTAAATGCATCCAGCTATAGAAGTTTTTGTTGTTGTTGTTGTTGTGTTTAAAAGCAGAGGCTCTCTTCCATCTTTTGATATATTGTATGTTCAGATATTCATGCAACAAAATATTTTGGGGCCTAGGAAAATTTAGTCAAAAAAGATGATAAAAATGCTTGTGCTGTCTGGTGACTTTTAAAAAACACTGCTGGGGAACCAGTTAAAAACAATATCACACTCGCATTTATGCTGTTGGTCTGCATATTAGTAAGGCTGTGTGATATTGTTTATATATCATGTATATCATATTTAAATTTCAATTCGCTTCCTGTATTCTATTGTAAATTCTATTGTTTAATTCTGAAAGACACACTTCAATAATGTAAAGCCTTTCAGAGCTCTATCAGTATGCACAATACACTATATGCTAGTACGATATACATGCACACACTGACCCACACAAGAGATAGCCTCACCTCATTATGGCCAGAGCTGGAAACCTGCCAGCAGAGTGTTCCTTTTCAATCTTCATCCTCCATCTCCTTCGTGATAGACAAGAAGGGCTGCTGACCCCCCTGCCCCACTTTGGAGAATGATGGGATCAGGGAGAATAAGAAGTGTTCCCCTCCCCCTTCAAAGCTCATGCATCACGCTTCCCCAGCAATGCCCCATTCTGCATAATCGCAAGAAGCCCTTTGATTTGATGGGTTCCTGTTGCCATGCTTGGTGCTTTAGACAGGGATCCATGAAATCTGATCCACAAGTCAACAACATCCCCATCCCACCAACAGTCCCCTCTAGGTTGCCCTGTTTAAACATGCAAAATGGGGTTTGTCCTGCCAAATGGCCTGTTACACAAATTTCTGCTTGTGTATTTTTATACCATTACTTCTGGATGTGTGCAACATTTGCTTGTTTAAGAGGTCGGTTCCCTCAGGGTGAGATAGCTGTCCTCAAATAGGACCAAATGCTTTAAGCTCGGGGAACACCAAGCCGATGTCAAAAGTGGCTTTCGCAACAGAGAAACCTTTTCACAGTTTCTAGAACTATTGGCTGAAGTACCCGGATTTTGCCGTGTTTGCACCGCAGGAACTAGGAACAATTTTAGTTCTAGGAACTCCTTTTTGGGGGAACTAAATTAGCTCTTACTTAAGAGTAGGGTCTAAACCAGCACTATAGGAACTATCAGTGATGTAAGTGTATGTTGATTGGCCAAACGCATGTCAAACACAGACACCCGGCATTTTTAAAAAGTCGTATAAACATTGGTAACACTTTAGTATAGGGAACATGTATTCACTATTAACTACGACTGTTCCCTCAATAAATTCTTAATTTACTGCTTATTAATAGTTAGTAAGGTAGTTGTTAGGTTTAGGTATTGGGTAGGATTAAGAATGTAGAATAAGGTCATGCAGAATAAGGCATTAATATATGCTTAATAAGTACTAATAAACAGCTAATATTCTTGTAATACGCATGCCAATAAGCAACTAGTTAAAAAACCCTAAAATAAAGTGTTACCTAAACATTTACTTCACGAACATGGAAAACAGCGATAACGGCATTTACCTGTTGTCTACAGGGTTGTGTTCTTTTCTCCGCATTCTGAAAGTAGTCATAGGAGATTTCGTCTCTTAGCCCCACTTTTATTTTTACATTCCATCTCCATTATCACGAAACCCACGACACACAACAAACACAGCTTCGATCATGGCATCTTCCATCCACCGGTTTTTAGCGTTTGTAAATGCCGCACTTAAAGGTGCCGCTGTCGGCCGCTTCATAGTTCCTATTGCCGGTGCGAATGCAACCAGGAACATGGCCCAGGGGAGAAATTAGTTCTCGGGGAACTATCCTAGTGGCTAGTTCCTAGTGGCTAGTTCCTAGTGACTAGTTCCTAGAACTATTCGGTACAAAAGCTGATTGTGTTGTCGCCTCTCATCGGCTGCATCTCGGCTAAAAAGCTGCGCTTGAACACACCAAAAGGACTGAAGCCGACTGTCAACTAGCATGTGCATTCTGCTCCTGTGTGTAAGTAAAGATCTGTCTATATCAGCAGGTATCAATAATCTATTTTCGTCATTCAAAAAGGAAAACTGAAACTAGGACTGCAAATATACAACCCGTAAACAAAGCAGCGCTTGCTTATTTTGAATATCAGTCACCCTGATCACTTTCTTCATTCCAGTCAGCTCGTTATTATGAAAATATTAATGCATTTGAATGCTTTCTGTCTGTACCGTCTTGACTTTGCTCGCTTTCATCACTTTCGCTTTCATTCTCGTGCACTGACTCGTTCGCTAAGCTGAACAGCCAATCAGAGTTCTCGCTCTCACCGATGGCCCGAATTGGCCCCAAAAACCCAGATGCCGTCAGACTAGAGCCAATGATGTGGAACACACTGAAAAAACTAAACCGATTGTCACTCAAAAACAGCCGACATTGCCCGATAGCCGACCTTCGCCTTGGTGTGTCCCGGCCTTTATCCTTTAAAAAATGCTGGTTAAAACCTGTGGCTAAAAACAACCCAAGTTAGGTTGAAAATGGACATACCCAGTGATTTGGATGTTTTAACCCAGCGGTTGGGATAAATGTTTGCACTACAAGAAAAAAAATAAATGCTTTCACTGGGTGAAAATTTCTTTATTATTTTCTCTTGCCATTTTACTGGTAACTTTGACTTCTAGGTGATGACTTTAAAATAATCAGATATTTTGGGATATTTAATTTAGGTTACTGATTACCTTCTTAGTAAGTAATTAGTAATTTTCCTGGAATACAACTGTACCATTTCTGTTTGTGATCCATATTGAGATAAAAAGGGCAATTATCCAATAGCTAAACAATATTGACATTTCCAATACTCTCAAATTAGTATGCAATATTATAACTGCATAATGTGAAGACAAATGTGGCTGTAATGAAGGAGGTGGGATAAAAGGCCTCTAGCTGAGAGAGGTCTCTTAACTATTGATTGGCTACTGTGACCTAGTTATTCAATATTGTGTTTCCCCACTGTACAATGTTATGCATAATTTCTTTGGATAAAGAATCTGCTAAATGATTAAATATAAATATATATATATTTAGACGTAGTGTGGAAATCATTTAGCAGTTTGGAATGGACACATTGCTTGTCTATAATGTTTAAAGTATCACTTTAAGTAACATTAAGTTTCAATTTGTTAACATTAGCTAATGCAGTAGGTATCATGAACTAATAATTAACAATACTTCTACAGCATTTAATATTCATTTTGACATACAATAATATATTTTTTAACATTTCAAGTTAATATTATATAAGTATAAATTAACTTTAATACAAAAGTGAATTAAATAACTATACTATATAACTTTACTGTTGCTTTTGATCAATTTAGTGTGTCCTTGTTGAATAAATAAAACGGAAGCTTACTGTATAAAGTTTTACCAAAGTCTCTAAGTATTTTAAACGATGAGGTAAGAAGAAGAAGAAAAAAAAGAGAGAGCTTTCTTTCTTTTTACATCTATAAATGCATGCAACACCTTTCATTTTACAGCCATTTCTCAAAGCTTTCAATGGGCAGCATCACACAACCATGTCCAGATCTGCCCGGCCCGCTATGACGGACTTTGAGGTGCAGCTTTGAAGAGCAATTAGCAGTTACATCAAAGAGGCAGGAGAGCATCACAGCATTTCAGCCACACAGAGGAAAAAAAAAAAAAAATTGAAATAAAAGGTCTGGTTTTCACAGGATTAAATATAGCCCCAAACAGGTGTTCCTGAGACTGGGGCCTCTTGATGTATTGGCGTCTCTGGCTCTGGCAGGGTTGAGAGGATAAGACTCCCCTGCTAGCTGCTCGAGTGAGAAAACAACCCCAAAAGACTGGAATGTTGAGCCCCACTGTGCCTAATTGATTGGAATTCTGTTGACCATGTGTGTCTACACTAGGCCGGCTGAAATAAGCCGTGTTAAATCACATTCCAGGGGCTGTGTCAGCCCTAGGCTTTGTACAGGCTATAGCATCTGGAAACGAGCATTCGCAATGCTCAAGATGAGACTCCGTTTAAAAGATACGGTTGCCGTAAAGGTGGATTGGCTCAGCTGAATTGGTGATGTCAAAGAACACAAATCCGTACAGGTGAACTATTCATGTTGCCAGGGTAAATATGTTTGAAAAACCCAGTGGCAATTTTGTCATTGACACTACTGAAAAGATTTGTTATTCTTTGTAGATACCTACTTAATCCATTCCTCTTTGTATTCAGTTGTATAAGTATTTAGTAAAATATATAAATTATATAGTAAAATATAGCTTTAAGATTTTTAGTCAACAATCAGATTTGATGGAACATTAGATAGATATATAGAGAGAGAGAGCATCCATCCATCATAAACATACTCCACACGGCTCCGGGGGGTTAATAAAGGCCTTCTGAAGTGAGACGATGCGTTTGTGCAAGAAAAATATCCATATTTAACATGCTATAAAGTAAAATAACTAGCTTCTGCCAGACCGCGTAGGACGTAGCGTAAGCGTTTTAGATAGAAAAAGGGTAACCTTTAGGGTAACGACAGGGAAAATGGTTGGCACGCCTGGCGCACGATCTAAAAAGGTTGTCCCTATTCTCTTAATGAGTAATGGGTGTGTTTTGGGCGTAACATGCAATAAACCAATCAGATTCTTTTAAAGCCAGTTGCGCTCGCGCCATGGCGGATTTGCTATTTACATGGCAGAATTTGCAAGCGGAAAAATTGAACTCTTCTCTAGCGAGGAAGAGGATCTGCTCGTGCGTGAAGTTAAAGAGCGCGAGCAGACCATCTACGGGACAAGTCGGATTCCACCAAAGCATTTTTATCTTTATGCACACAATAATAATCTTTTACATTGTAATCCTTTTATTTTTAATATTTGGCATGTTTGTGTCCTGCTGCACATCCCTGTGTGTGTGTGTGTGTATGTGTGTGTGTGTGTGTGTGTAATAAGCAGAGTGTACACGTGTTGTGCACCCAATTATAGACGCATATTACTAACACACTCTTTAACTAACAAAAAAAACAAAAAAAAACATTCTATTTCAGTTGCCCTAAAATAGTAACGCGCCAACAATGCGCCTGAACACACCTTGTTTTCAGACCAGCACGCCCATGGCTGCACAAATGGGTGCAAATGCATTTGCTATTTAAACAACGTAGCACAGGACGTGAAAATGATAACTGCGTCGAGCTGAAACTAGCAAAAAACACTTGCATCGTGCCTGGCGCCGCATTGCGGCAGATGTATGATAGGACCCATAAATTTAACCAACAAGTGGAAATTGGTTATTTTTTCATTTTTCTGAACATTTTCATTATTCCGGGTTGAAAAACAAATTCGCAGCAATGTCACGGAATCTGACGTAGAAGCATGCCTCTGGAGTGTGCAATGGAGAGGCACGAATCTACGTCATCCAGTTCTGAGCGCTTTGTAAATGTAATGCAGAGACTGTTATGCTAAATATAATGAAAATATTATTAGACCTTTTAAATGTTCTTCTGCGTTTCTCCCTCATTCATGACACTTTAACGACCAATTTGTATTACCTTCTAAAAAGGTTATGCTATCAAATAGCACCCTCAAATAGCAATGCTTCCTAAAAAAAAGGCTGTATTTTGAAATCAAAATCGCAAAAGAAAAGTCACCAGTCTATCTAGTTCTGTTTACCAAAAATTCAGTGTGGGATCAAAACCTTTCTGTCTAATTCTGTTTCCCATGTTTACCAATGAGCTATTTGCTCTGCCAATCAAATTTGAGAACCGGAACTAACTGTTGTATAATAAAATCTTGTATTCAGGTCAGTGAAGAAAATACAAAAATAACATTAATTAAAAATTACAATTTATGTCAAGTGCTCTGTACAGACAGAATAAGCAAAACATAAGTGAGAAATCTGCTGTTTCAGTGACGTGTCTCTGTCTCACAACAAAACATAATCACACTCCCCTCCCCCATCCTGTCTGCGGTTACAGACCATGAATTTTTTTTTTTTAAGTTGTCAAGAACCCTGGCAATTTTGTCCTAGCAGCCTTGCATTTAGGTAACAATGTTACACAAACAAACTTCTAAACAATTCTGGCCACGATCATAAAAGTAGGTCAGTGATAATCTTGATCTATTATGACACAACATATTTCCTGTGGCCATGATAACGGTAGTTGAAGCCAAGAATATTTCACAAAAACATTGTTTATTGATGCGTACAGTTCCTTTATTTGGTAATGTTCCATCATATTTCAAAATGATGCAATGCACTTTTGTGAAACTTCAAGGTCGATGCTAGAATCGCATGCATTTGTACCCATAACCAAGCTGCATATTTGAACTGTCACATGGTGTTTGAGAAAACGTACTGCCTGTTTTATCTGCAAATTATGGTCGCTATAAAGTAACTGATCTTGCGCCCTGAGGCAATTCACCCGCCACAGGATTATTGGACCAGTCAAAATGATACCACATGTAAAATGTGAAGGTCAGGAAGTAAGTCCACAAACAGCATGCTGAAACAAAAGCTTACACTCTTTTCCTGTTTCATCTCATTTTTTTAATCCATATCTGTTCCTTAAACAAAGGTGATATGCTTTTAGTAGATAGCTGGTCTGAGAGCACCAGAGTAATATACAAACCAATGATGATGTCAGCTTGTTATTGACTTTCCAAGTCTGAATGACTGAGCAAAGGAGAGGGGGTGGGGTGGAATCTATTGCAGGCAATGCCCAGCCAGGCAAAAATGAGTTGACAAGCCAGTGTGGGGGATGGGTGGGATTCTGCAGAGTCTCACAGCCCCAGACATCATCTCTAACTGTAGCTGTGCTGCTTTCTCTAGTTTATAGCGCGCTCGCCCCATTTTTCTGATGTACACTGAATTAGGACAGCAAGGAGGGGCCGCCATCGCAGTCGACGGAGGAATATATTTGCATTTTCAATGACGGAAGTACGTTTTGACTTCCAGAATATGCATTGTTTGAATTCTGAAGGGGGTCTTAAAGAAAGTAGGGGGTAAAGAGGCAAAATCTGGATTTAAAAAGTGGAGAATTATGCGAGGTTTTTCAACAGGAAATACTTTTCAGTGTCTGCCAAAACCGCAGGCCTGCCTTAGACAGTATAAATAACAGGAGGGAAGGGGTGGGGAAGATTTAACATTTGTGCCCAGCCCCCACCACGCCACACACACAGAAATACGCTAATGGTGCTCTGTAAAATATTACACATACCAGCCATTATGAGTAACTTATGGCTGATGGGGGTGTAATTCTTTCTGTAATATTAATGCGATATATCTCGAAAATGGGACATGTGAGTGTTTGAGTGGAATTTTTTTATTTGTGTTACTGCCATTTTGAGGGGAAATGACTGCAGAGACTACTGCAGTAAAAGCATGTGCTAAAACATTGAAAATATCAATTATAGAGAATATATAAAGTAAATACTTACATACTGTTGTACTCATGTTGATTTGATTGCTTCTACTATTCTCATTGTAAGACGCTTTGGAGAAAAGCGTCTGCTAAATGACTAAATGTAAACATAAATATGAAATGTTACGGTTGATGTAAATAAAAATGTATTTATGTAGAGAATTTTTCTATTAATCATTTGCTAAAATGTTTCAGTAGCCTATATTTCCACGGAAATTAATTTGAATAACTACCATTTACATTTATTCATTTATGTGTGTACACCTAATATTTCTTAAATATATTTTGGTAATTTTATATATATATATAAACATATATAAACAATAGATTCCGTTTACACTAAGTGAGAATAGCAATATATTCTATTTACACCATATAAACGTAGCATTTTTTTGCAACAAGTACATTTGCAGTTGTTAGATGCTACACTTATAAATAGTGGCAGATACTATTTGCACCTCAGTATTGTTGTACATTACCAGGATGCAATAATAACATGAAGTGTAAATTACTAATAAAATTATTGAATGGATGTCACCTTATTCGGACAATAAAGCCCTACACCTACTCCTAACCCTGTAAATACTTTATTATTAAACACTCATTAGACACTTTTATTTCCACTTTTCAAATATTTTCTTCATTTTTATTAAAAATAAATGCCTTTCTAATTTGATATGTGATGGTAAAATGGAGAAAAGCAAGTTCGGCAAAAGGTGGATTCGAACTCAGGTCGAACGTGTCAAAAGCTGCTTCCCTACGCTATGCTTCCTATGGCCTACGCCACAACGGACGGTGAGTAGTGCGCGTCTTTTTTAATCTACCCAACCAGACGTTGGTGGGCGGAGTTAGTGTAAATAGTCTTTGCCAACAAGACACTCCGATCTAGATTTTGGCACAAATTTGGTAGTTTGGTCATTTGGTAGAAGCTAACAAAATTAGACAGTCTGCATAGCATCATTGAAAACCATGGACAAAACCACCCACAGAAAAGGGAAATACTACCTAGACTAAAGTAAATACAGGTTTTCAATGAGAATAAATGTTGTTTGTGATGACCACAATGTGTTTTGTGTGGTGAATTATAGGCTGCAGAGAGCATACAACCAAAATTTAGAAACAAAAATCTTAATAATTGGGTCTTATGTGGTTTATAGTAGCCTAATATTATAATATTATTATATTTTTGTTTACTTTTTTGCAATAAATCAGTAGCTTGTTGTATAACCATTTGTCCTCTGAGGATCACTACATCAACGTGTATATTAACGCTTCATTCTATATATTTCTGTGCATTACATTCATTAAAAGATAATTGCCTTTTTTTTTAAAGCAGAGGTGGTCAGTGTGCTAGATAACTACAAGAGAGTGGTTCTTGTGTCAAAGTACCATTATAATCTTATCTTTGTTAGTGTTTTGTTTTCCATGATAATGAACCACAATTCTCAAAATAACAGTGCACGATATCTAATTCCCAGCATGTTCTTTTAATGCTCTTACGTTATGTCTGTTTTAAAATGTTCGAATTTGTAGTTTTTACCTGCAGGGATTTAATTTAGTATTTCAAAATTGACTATTGTCTCTTTTTGTTTCGATTTTGCTGCCCTTGGCAATGTACAATCGTGAATAAAATGACTCTTTTTCTGTTTCAGCAGGTGGATTTGAGCTGTATAAAGTGCTATTTCTATTGTAGACTTTTAATAAAACCTTTAATAAACCTGTCAGTGTGCTTTTGAGGCCTGGAAAGACTTCAACTATTGTCAAATGCTGACTTTTGGCACCTTCTAAACCCCTAATCAGGCTTGTGCAAGGAGCTTTTTTGTCCTACTGTGACAAGCTTTCATTGCTTTCACATTTCCACTGGGCAACAACTAGTTTGCGGGGGAAAGAACATACCACGCACACACCTTTAACCAAAACAGCCTTTCTGGTCCAAACATGCATTTTAATTATAGATGCTCCTGGGCAGCACACCCACACACACAGATTTGTTTAATATTCACTAATCTCTCCTGCCTTTGCCTCCCACGTTGTATACACTAATGGCCACTGAAGCCTGCAGTCCTTGAGCCAGAGCCCTACACTAAACACTGAAACCCATCCTCTCCCTGCTTTGTTTCCAACAGCTCACCGAGGAGTTTCTTTTGTGCCACGCTCCGAACAATCGCTCTTGATCCGGCCTCCCTGTCTTTCTCTCCTCCTGAATCCTGTGAAATTTATCAGTGTCCCTTGTGAGGGAGGACCAGATGGCTGCCCTGCTCTTGTTTTCAAGGCTTCGGATGCAGCTTTGTTTGTTAGCGCAGCCATTGAAACTTCAACCATGGGAGAGAGTCCCAGTCTCCATCTTGTTGTCTCCACAGCTGGATCCATGATTGACTAATTATATTTTATGATGCAGAATGTGTATGTGGTTGTTTAGAATTTATGTTTTGGAGAACATACAATTAATATTATGTGAAATTGCAAGATGAATGGATGGGTAAAATTTGAAAGATGGATGGATGAAGTGACCCCGACCCTTTGAAAGGAAAAATGTTTTTGGTAATTAGTAGGGGTGTGGGGGAAATCAATATTTAAGAGTACTGCAATATTTTACTTAATGCAGCTATATCAACATTCTCAATCCCTGCATCCAAATATGCCTACTTCCATAATATATAGTTTGGTAAAGAGTATATGAGCCAAGTAATATGTCCAAATTCATAGTATTCATAAAACAGTAAAGAAAAGTACCAGGAAGATCTACACTCTTAAAAAGGTTCTAAAAGGGAATTTTCACATCAAGGCCATTGAAGAACCGTCCCAAAGAACATTTCAATGAACGGTTCTTAAAAGAACCTCTTTTTTCTTAGTGCAAAGAACATTTTAATATTCTAAAGACCCCTTTTTTCCACTATAATGAACCTTTTGTGCTATGGAAATGTTTTATGGATGTTGAAGGTTCTTCACAGAACCATCAATGCCTTATGTCCCAATGGGGATGAAGAGGATTAATGGAACCATCAATGCCAATATAGTGCAACAGTTGGGTTTCGGAAGTAAAAACTCCATTAATTTTCTCCATATGGAAATTGATTTTGAACGATAACTTATAAACCTTTAAAGAAAGACCTACTGTGAGCTACAAGGTTGTTAATCCATGGTATTTACTTCTGCTGAAGCCATCAGCCTGCATTAATTCAGCTTATTTTTTAAAATAATTATGTTACTGGTGAAAAACTACATTACCCATGATGCTGTACAGATAATTACACTAATCCGAGAGTTAAAAAAAGCAACACGCTCCAAAATAGCTCTTTAGCTCACTCCCAAGAAGCCCTGTGAATGATCGAGTCGATATCCAAATAGTCATGCTCTCAAAATACTGAAATGTTTGTATATATATATATATATATATATATATATATATATATATATATATATTTTTTTTTTTTTGGAGTTTTTTTTGGAATAAACTTGAAAATATATTGTTTTTATACAAATAATCAACGTTCGTATCAAGTTTTATATTTTTTCCATTGTTTATAATTTGATTATGCTGTTCACAATGCTTCATGGGATTGCAGTTCTTTCCCTCACTAAAACTGTTAAGTACGCAGTCTTCTACCTTTGTCTTTTTGTCCGATTTTCAAAAAAATGTTTTGCTTCAAATTACATTTTGTAGTGTTGTGATTCACCTCGTAGCTGATTGGCTTTGTTCATGGCTTACAACTCTTTAAGATAAACTATTTTAAAATCCCTACGGGGAAAATAAAATATTCCGGAACCAACGCTGCTAAAAAAGGGGCCGGGCACAGTTGTACCTCTATAAAGAACTTTTATTTTTAAGAGTGTACTACTTCATGGTGAGATACTGAAGTGTGCATCCACTGGACACTTTACTATCCCATGAGGCCTTTGTGAATGGCAGTGAAGCAATGCAACTGACACCATGGTGGATGTTGCACATCTGAATTTCATTCATTCTACATGCATTCATACTACATAAATATATATTTTTTTAACAGTCACAAAGCAAGTTTCAAACCAAATGTAGTACAGAATGCGTTTTTTGAGTATTTTTAGCTGACGATTCAGTTAAACAACCTAACTTCCTCGTCTAGTATAAAGTGATTTTTTTGGTGATAAACAGATGTTCAAGAAAGGAGAACAGGCGAAAGGACAAGAGAAGGTAGGAGGAGAGTCCTTCTGTTCAAGGCTTTTGCACACTTCGAGGTTTGATAAGATTATAGCCAAACAGACACAAACCCTCCACCCTAAACACTGTGATTGTGTAAGACACAGAAGGAGAGTAAGAAGTGAGTGACAACGGGGCCAAAAAACACAACGGCTGTATTTAAAACCAGCCTTTCTGGCCAGTGACTCAATGATTTAACAGACAGCGTTTTTGTATAAAAGCTTACACAAGCTTCCAAGGCACCATAACGTCATGTGTAGTGATCTACAAACAATTCAAATCAGCTTTAGCAATAACCACTTGTATGTTTAATGACTTCAAGTTTTGTTTAATGTGTAAAAAAAACTGATATGTTTATTATTCTTTTTACACTAACTGCAGAAACTGTCTGTGCTGCCTTCAAAAACCAACCAGATGAAGGCAACTTAAAGCTTTCTCTGTGTACTGCCAGCATTTTTCAGACACGGCCAACATGATTGCTATGGCAACCAAATTCATTTTACATCTGGTCATGTGATTAATCAAATAATCATATAATCGTGACATTTAGCATTTATTTTGGAGGCAACCTCACCCCTCCCCCACCCTATATACCACATAACAAGGATTAATGTTGTGTACATGTCTTGAATTACTATAATCACGAGATTCTACTCAGAGCTATTCATTCTCACACTCAGAAATTATTTGTTACTATGGCAACACTCATAATGCCAAAATGGAACCATGTGTGGCTGTGTTATTAATGACAGCAAAATATTTAATAGCTACATTTTGTTAGCTCACCTTTAAATGTTTGTGCAACATGTTTAAGAACAAAAAAGCACACCAGGTAATAGTGGCTGGAATAAAATAGTATATCAAACAGAAATATGTGTACAGAACAACCTTTAACTGTTAAGACCGCTGCCATTTTGGCGCAATCCCTTATGAAAATTAACCATGGTTTTATCATAGTTAAACTATGTTTTTTGGCGTATTGACTAACATTTGTATAACCACAACAAAACCATAGTTAAACTATGTTTTGTTTTTTTTCTTTGCAGCAAAATCATAGTTAGTTCGTGGTTACCATGGAATTATTACAATAACCATGTTTTATTATTATTGTTATTATTCGTAGTAAAACCATGGTTAAATTTCGGTCAATTTAATAATTAATTATAAGTTTGGCGAAAAACATAAACTTTATTTATTGCTTGATTGATTGACATTTCAAGAACATGTCTTTATGGTAATTCTGACATGACGTGAACATACCAAAAAGCTGCCTTTAGATGCTAGCGAAATTATCGTAAATTAAAAGTTACCGAAAAAAAGTAACTTTGCATGAAAACAAATAACCGTCATTGTATTAACATATCATTTGCGTCTTCGCAAAGACCCGCCCCCCTTTGTTACTGTTGCTTTGTCCGATAAGTCATGGCGCTGTCTACAGAGTGAAAAATACATCCCGGAGCAAAGAGGACACTGACAACACGTCGACAGACAAGACAGAGCAGGTTACTTATGATATTAAACAAAGTCCCAGCTTTCAAATTGTGTAGTTTTTCTTAAGAAACCGTTTTGTAGCTCCTTAATGTGTCGTGACACATCGCTGTAGCGTCGCATCTCTTCCTACTAGTTAATTTATAGCATGAAATAAACAAGAATGGACATGAGAAGGAATGTTGTTTCAAACGCGGAAAGACGTTAGTACAAATAATTTTTCAAGTTTAAGTCCACCGAGGTTAATCTTCTCACTCCTGACTGCTTTGTCGGACAAAATGGCGGATTGGGTGTTATGATTGGTTAGATCGCTTGTCAATCAAACTCCAGTCGAAGGGTCGATTGTGACTACAAAAATGGCAAATTAAGCACATTACATTTTAAATATTTAAGCAAAATATTATGTGAAAAACCATTAAAATAACAGTCATGATAATATCACAATAATGTTTAGTAGAATCCTTTTTATTTTATTATTACAATATACAAATCTCACCATTTGTGTGTCAGAAACAGTCCCGTAGATTATGGGAGGGATAATATTCGCTAAATTATAAACCTCTGCCGCAGTTTAGGCTAACATCCCGATTAAGATGGAACGAACAGGCATGTTATTGCGATATTCCTCTTCAGTTTCAACAAAGCTGCAGAGACAACCGCCCAGGCCTCCCCCATTTTCGCCTGGAAGGTCACCTCTCCAGTGTTTGAGTGTCTGAAGCCGTTGGCTGCTCCTGAACCGTTTGGCTCTTTCTCCACTAGCAAACAGCCCCACAATGTACCTCAATCGCTCTTAAATCTATTTTTAAACGATTTTATTCCGCTCCACGCCGATGCGAACGGGACCGGACGCTTCTTTGGGAATTTATCTGACGATCTGTCGCCTCAAAGCAGCTTTATAACGCTTTGTTTGAGCACTATTTGACAAAATAGTCGAGGAGGAGGAAATTCCACACAAGCATTGAAAGGCAGTCCTCGCGCTCATCCGGGTATTAAAGTGAGTGTTTTCTTAATTTTTACTCGTTATATTGATAATATAGCAGCATATGTACGTTAATGTACCTCTGTGTGTTTTAATGATAATATATAGTGATTTATAATTTGGCAAGGGCATTTCTTTTGGAGGATCTGACTGTGTGGGGGATGGGCAGCAGTTTGTGAGTGTGTGTGTGTGTGTGTGTGCGCGCGCGCGCGCGTAAATGCAGCACCACTTCAGATTGTTTGGTAGTTTAGATGTGTGCGAAAGATAATTTAATAAGACATTACTATATAATTCTGACATTATTTTCAGTAAAGTATGCATTACATTTAATTATTTGCATCTGGTGTTGTATTATTTATTGGTGTATTTTAATATAATTTAATATTAGTTTATTTTTAACATGTATTCTGAAGTGCATCATACAATCTACTAAGCTGATGTTCTCATTAATACACTTGTTATGCAAAATGATGCACCTCTTGAAAACACTAGTGATAATTTGTGGGTTACAGTCTTTTGTTCTTTATTTAGAGACATTATTTGAACGTAATGTAAATTATAATCAATGTTTATAATAACACTACATAGAGCACATGACAGTGTTGTGGGCAATACACTAACTATGAGAGTGGGGGAGGGGAGCTCAACTCACATTCAGTGTTTGGACAAACAAGAGTGTGTTTTGAATGACAGGATCATGAACTTATAATTATTTAGTGATATTTAGTAGTATGCACACTGATTATATACACTGTAATGCATATGACAGCAATTAACTCCAAGATAAGATCAGACTTGTGGCTTATTTTTATTTACATTAGTCATTTATATTAAGTGCAGTTGTATTTTGAGTGTAAAATGCTGGTCTATATAAGAAAAATGTGTGCTTGTGATATTAGGATCATAGTGTTCAGTCTACTGTGGGGGTGGGGAGCTCTGTTGTGTGTGTGTATGTGTGTGTGTGTATGTATGTGTGTGTGTGTGTGTGTATGTATGTGTAATCTGAAGGCCATGTGTGTCAGGAAACTCCCTTTGTAATGGCTCACATGTAACATATTTAGATCACCAACCCCTAAAGTCATTTAGTAATTGGTGTTAGGTTAACCTAGCTAATTTTTACACAACCTCCTCCAAAATTAGGACTATAATAAATAACAGAGTAAAAATACAAATAAATCATTTTAAATTATAAGTACATTCTGTCTTAGATTCTCTGAGTAGATTTTGAGTAGTCTCTGAGTCTTTGTTTGAAATCTGCGTCTCTCTCTAAGTGGAAGAGTTGCACGGTTATGTAACTTGTGCCTGAGAGTGGATTGAAGCAAGATGTGGGGGATGGGACAGACAGATCTGATCTATTGCGCTTTTTTCCCTCTTTCCTTCCCCCCCTCTTTCCCTCATTGAGCAGAATCGCAGTGGGCCAGCCGACGTGTTGAAACGTGACGTTTGTGTCTGTGCTCTGTTGCGGTGCCATTGACCCTGTTTCTCTTGAGCCTCAAGGTTGAGATGAGATGGGCAGATGGTGGTGTGAGCTTGAAAATGCCTGCCATGGTCTGTGCTTTCTTGAACAAGGCCTGTGTTATTTTCTGCAAGGTCACTGAGGAACACTGTTGCTGTAACTGTTGTGTAGTTATGCAATTTGATACAGTAATTAATAATACTAATACTATAATTGAGCATAAACAGACTGGTTATATCTAAAGTGGATTTTTAATTTTGGAAAGTCTGCATCCACTCTGCGTTCTTCCGAAAAATTAGCTTGAGCTATAGCTGTGTTTTTTTTTTTTGCAGTTGGTCGCACACAGTGATTGCATCAAACATGGTGGGAAACTAGTAAACAAACTCAATTTGGCATCATTATCTCTTTGGTTTCTGTGAATATTTGTCCTAGGAGACGCTGTAGTGTTGCTGCTTTGGTTGTTTAACGTGGAATTAAAGAGTTTGAGTCAAGTTAAAATGATTCAGGTCTGTTTCTTGAACGATTTGTCAATTATATGGTTGGTCACCTGCTATCAGATCTGTCAATCTCATGCTGTGTTTGAAGTAACATTGTACTGCAGACTTCTGCATCAGTATATCCACTAGGGGTGTCACAATATATCGCAATACAAAAATGTATTGTGTGTAGTTCAACCAAAATGAAAATTACTGTGTGAGGAGAAAAAAAAATCAAGTTTATAGAGTTTTAGTGTCCGTACTATATTGAACCACTATATATATTTTTGAATATAATGTATAATAATGCAATGGGGCAATATTTGTGGGTTCTGATAATGCAAAATATCTTGTGTTACCAGTAAAAAGTGGCTCACATTATTTTAAATATATCTAGTCAATGACAGAGTGCAAGCATATTCACATTTTTCTGTATTTTCAGCTTCAGAATTATGAATATTTTTATTCTGGTATCACTATTGTCCTGTGTATTGGGTTATCATTCTGTCCAAGCCTATTCATTTCCACCCCAATGTAATACCAAGTTTAGCGTTTTAATCAACAGGTAATTTTTTTGTTAACCTTATCCCATGTTTTGAAGTATCACAATAATATCATATTGTGAGTTCAGTATTGTGATATGTATCGAATTGTGACATTCGATACATGTTCAGTTAAAATAACTGGAAGTGACTGACACTGGAAGCCTTGCACATTCAAGTTAAAAATGGCCATGTCTGCTCTTACGTTAAAAAATAGGTGAATACTGTAGAATACAAATTAGTTTTGAAATGTGACAAAATAGTATGTTTTTTCTATTTACAGTAGGGTTGTCACAATACAAAAATACTTTTTTTTTTTTTTTTTTTTCCTCCAACCTGTGAATTTGTGGTTGTTTAAAAACTGACAGGCAATTTTTTGTAAAAATAACAAACATTGCAACAAAAAGCCTGTTTTGTCTGTCATGAGGTTAATATATTACGTTTTCGAAAAAAAGCTAGCTAATTCTTTCAGACTTAAATTCTCTCTCTTTTGCCTAACATATTGAAATGTAAAAGAAACAATACGGCTTTTCACACTGTGCTTAAACCCGGGCTATTGTCGTTCTAAGCCCCTTTTTTAACCCTGGTTAGCGTTTCATACTTGTAATTTAGAAGCGGGGTTAAGAAACAGTGGTCCAGAGCATGGTTAGCACCTCTTTTGTGCTGTTAACCCCACATTGTAGTGCCAAACGTGTACAGTGTGAAACGACTTGGTGTTACAGTGTTACAACTAGATTCTTAAAACAACTGACAACCAATCGTATCGTGTGCTTCATATTCACGTGCTTTGGGCAGTCACGGAAACACTATGTCAGCGTTGTTTCAGCATTTGAGGGGGAAGATGTCAAACACCAATGTACAATGCGTCAATTGGAGTGAAGAAGTGACCGTTTCATTCTAACCTTTTATAGTCTGAAAAGTCCATTCAGAAAAAACAAAACAAAAAAAACAACAACTTTATAGTACAATCAGCAGTGTGTAAAATAACTCATGATTCTGTTTACCCAGGGTTTAGAATGACCCAGGGTTAACTATTTCAAGTGTGAAAAGCGCTAATGGGCATTCATCCCCTTTAAAGCACTGTTCTTACATCTATATGCATTCAGATTGAAGTCTTTTCCTGTTGCATCAGGTCTTATTATGTTTTTGAGCATCCACCATGAGTGTTGCGTTTTTAAGTTTGGACCCCTGACCCCTAAGACCCCTAAGACCCCTGCATTCTGCCCCATTCTGTTGTGTGCCACCCAGCTGAAGCCAGCTTAATAGTTCAGGGCTTTCTTATGACTGATTTGTCAACTAATTATTCGGATGACCCATTTATTAGTTGTTTTTGAAATTATATGAATAATGCATAGTATGCAAATATGTATAAAATGATTTGCAAAAATGCTTTTTTTCAAACAGGTAATCTAATAATAAGGTTATCCATCTCTCATTGTTTGGACAGGCTGACACTTCTCAGGGAAATCAGCCATCGAATGGCTTACTTATAGTTGTCTCTAAATATGAGTTTTGTATAGAAGGAAGTATAAAAAATGGCATCACCTTTAAAGTGCAGTGTACGTGGAATTTGACACCTAACCTGATGAAGCCTTTTTCAGCATCTCGTCTATCTAGGTTATCATGGCTCGTGTGTGTGTGTGTGTGTGTGTGTGTGTGTGTGTGTGTGTGTGTGTGTGTGTGTGTGTGTGTGTGTGTGTGTGTGTGGGGGAAAGAGGCGTCTCGCTGTAGGCGTGCAGGACGGTCCCTGGTGTGATTGACTTCACCATGGTCAGCTTCCCTCTGTGAATGATTCCCAGAAACTGCTTGCTGACTAAATTTAGATATCAGTTACAGTGAGTTCAAATGTGCTGTTATACATAGTTTTGCAGTGTTGTGAAAGCATTAAAAAAAAAAAAAAAAAAAGCACAGCACATTTCATAATTCAGGCTAAGGGAGAAATACAGTCTGAAGGATAAGTTTAATTAATGACATACAGGGCTGCATATTTAATAAATAGTGACAGTCTTTTAATAGTACTAATCATATAAATAATAATAATACATTTTTATTTATATAATGCTTTTTTAAGGTACTCAAAGACACTTTACAAAAGATAAAAATATCAAAAGCATGGCATAAGTTTTGGGTGGGACTATCTGTGCATGCAACTAAACAAAGACGGGGTAAGTGTTCGGGAAACCTGTTTGGACACAGTTATTGATGCAATTGCATTTGATGATTCTAGTGGCGCTGAAGTTACGCAATTGACCTTTTTAAAGAAATTGTAAACATCAGTTTATCCTGTAAACCATTTAGCGACCCTAAAATGATGACTCGTTTACTAACTAGCACAAATATGAGGAAGTAAAAGCTTTCAGATGTGGTTTTACTCAACTAGAATATGATCCACAGTAATGAATCTTGTTTTCATTATGTTGTCTGACCACTGGCTGTTTACCTTTGTCTATGTTCTGTGAAACACCGATGTGACAGTAAGTGGAAGTGAAATTTCAGAAAGCGAGTTCCTCTTTTCTTTTCCAACGAGTAACACGGGTCTCTTGTTTTCTTGTAGTGTGTCTCTGTTTCTCAGATCATTTCATGATAAATTTGCAGTAGGATGATCTCTTTGATGACCTTCTTTTTTTACTCATCTTTCATCTGTGTCGTAGTTTTTTAGGATGTTTATTAGGGATGACCTGATATAACATTTCTGGGCAGATAACTGTTGTGCAACAGCTTCTTTACATATTTTGTGTTAGGGCAGTGTTTCTCTGACAGGTCCTTGGGGCAGACATATATCAAATTATGTTGGTTTTCTTTCCCAGATTAAAGGTTACATAGCGAGAGCTGAAACTTGCAGACTGGTTGTTGATGTGCTTAGCTGTGGTGGTGTTTGGGGGATGGGCGTACTCCTGACCCGTGCTTTAGCTGTTCATTTGTCTCTTCCTACTCTCTGACAGACTAATGAAACCTCTGTAGCTCCCCTCCCCCTACCCACACAGTCGCATACTTTTGTTGTGTGTGACCTGAAGGTCAAGTTCAGCATGTAAATTTGCAGCAGTCCCAAATGCTCTTCCTAGTATAAAGGGCACATGTTGTTTGAGAATTACGGAAACATTTAAAGGCATGACAGTTGTCAGGAAACTTTTACAGTTCACCTTATGTGACATTGATGCAGTGAACGTCAGCATATCTGTTGAGCGTGTGAACGCAATGGCCTGTCAGAGGTGCTAGTAAGTAGGTTAGTCAGAATCTGTTTAACACCGCTAAGAACACACAAGGTTTGGTTTTGCTCAACAAGAGCCGCAAACTTGTAAATCCTTTCATTCAGGGCCTAAAAGTTAACTTTTTGCCACACTTGCCAATGGCCGGCGACTTTTTTTTTTTACTGGCCATGGAACTCTTTTTTGCAAAAACATACAGTAATGACACCAACATTTTAGAAACCATTGTAAATTCACAATTCTCTATTCCAATTTCGATACAACAACTAAAACTACTCAGTATTCGTGTGCTGTCTGAGATGCAGCTTCCATGGGTGCGTGTTTCGGATGTTTGCACACAGAAAAATTCCCACACCACACATGAGTAATGAATTATGAGTTTGAGTTTCCTTTGCGTCTTTTTGCGCCTGAATATTCAAATTGGCGAGGCTCAAACTTTCGTGACAATGCAGCGCTGGCCCAATGTTGTTCGAGTTCAACTGGTGATTGACATTGTTTCATATACTCACCCAACGCTGAATTTTTCCTGCATTTGGTGCTTGGCAATTGTTTATTTTAGGCCCTGATTTCATTATAACCAACAAAGTGTAAACAAGGTGTAAATAAGAGAGTCAATGTACAATTAAGACATTTATTACCCATTCACAATCTGAATTTAAGTTTAGTTTTAAGCAATGGACGAGACCAAATGGGACAAATGTTAATTTAACAGTTTTATCGACTACTGAAACTTGGTCTTTCTGCTGAAATTACTGCCCCCCCCCCCCCCCCCCCCAGTTGATGCAGTTATGTGCTGAATGATAGGCAGTTTATATTGTTATGAAATTACTTAAAGAAATTTGATAGCATACAACTTAGAAAAGCTCAATGTGCTCCGATTGGTCAGCTGGACCAGTGTGTTATGATTTGTCAACCACTTTGAATGTGCTTTGCAAATGTCACACCTCTTTACCATAACTAGGTTAGGTAAAAATCTATTCCAATTCTGCAGTTGGATACTTGTTATAAAATTACAATTTTAGTTCCTCTTATTGGATCCTTTGTGTGCATTTTAATATGATTTTAAAAAAGAACTGCACACTGTGTTCTGTGCTGCACACACATCCAAAGCTTGCGCACAGAAAAAGTAATTTTAATGTCAGTTTAAACCATTTAAGCGCAAGAAGACTAGCGTGCTGCACACACATCTAAAACGTGCGCACAGAAAGCCACCTCTCATACTGAATAGTGTTTGATGCTGAACAAGTTCTTTTCCTCGTGTTTTTGCACTTGAACAGACAAATGCACACGAACAATATGTCAATCTCCTCGTAGCTCTTAAAGTGATGGCAGCCTAATATTCCTGCTGTCGTCTCTATAGTAACATTAACCAAACAACAGAAGACAGAGAAAATTCACTCGCTGTTCTTGATTGAATAACTTTTGTAACTGTATTTGTAATGTATATTTAATTTATAAAGTGCAGTTATATATTTGATTACAGTTTCTGTATCTGAATACTTGAAACTCTTAAAACACTGTTTATTTCAAACTTTGTTCAGTTGTATTTGTGCGATTGCTGATTTGTTTTTGTTCTTTTTTGATAAACTGAGTGTTTACTTACTGCTTGAAATTTATATTAGTTAGACTAGTTGTATTTGCTTTGGTATTTTTAAACCATAGGTAAAAGTTAGCTGTGTAAGTGTTCTTTCTGTTTCCCACAGAATATTTAAATTAGGCGTGTTCGAAAGGCAGAAGCTTCAAATGGCTTCATAGCGTAAAACAACTTTCACTTTAGCCTCTATCAATGCAGTGCACACAGCACAGAATTTGATTTATTCAAAAGAAGTACAATCGATACTTACTTAACTTAATCTAAGTTTCCCAACATTAATCTTGTATGATGAAAAATAGTAGGCTAATTATTAAGATGCATTTCATGATTGAAAGGAGCTTGCAAGCATTTATATTGTTTGTGTAATATGTAGAAAACAGGACCCGTTGATTGGATAACATTCTGATCACAAACACGTTTACACTTGTCATTTCAATGCGTATGTAGACAACATCCAGATACAGGTCGCATGTTAATGCCAAGTATAAACGCAACCTTAGAATAAATGTAAATGATATCTATGTTTTTTTTTGTTTTGTTTTTTGGAATTGATAAGAATCGGAATCGTTAAAATTCAAACGATACCTAACCATAACCAACACTACTATGCAACTGAACCAGGCCTTGCCTTCTATTTTTTTTTCTTTCTTTTTTTTCTCTTTTGCTTATGCCTTGGGTGTAAATTATTTAAATGAGGAACATTGTGATGTGTATGCTCTCGGGAGAAAACTCAAGACTACAATCAAGATGTTTCAGAGAGTTTAGAAACTGTGCTTACTGATTTAGATTATAACTTCCTTTGGAGTGGATTTTGTGCTTTGTAACTTTGCAGACCTTTTTCAACATTACACACTAAAGAAAGTGAAAAAAAGAGAGAAAAAAAAAGAAGCATAATAGGACCTTAAAATCAGTTTTCACCTTCATAACATTAGACACAAAACTATATTGTGCCAGCGGCACACTGACAAAATGAACAGCTTCATTTATTGTAAATGAGAGAATTTTGTATTGTGTCTTGTAATAATGTTACACCATTTGTGCGTTGTATTAAGAGTGAGAGAGAGAGAAAAGGGAGATGGTAGCACCGAATCATTCGCACTGTTTGTGAAATTACAGATTTCAAATGACTGATTTGATCTGTTCATCTGTATGTATTAATTTACCCATTCAACCCACAATGCTATTGTGAATAAATGTTTAAAGGAACTTATGGGAGTAAGACTGAGTAAAATTATGCGCAATACCTGCAACCCTGATAGTACATACCATATTATTGTGGCCAACATTCGTGCTGATGTGAATAGGCCTTTATTATGGGCTGGCAACGATGTTGACGATATGTTAATGCATTGCTAAAGTAGAATATTATTAAAATAATGTAAAATTTTTTAAATATTTTTTATTTTTTAGCTGTATTGCTCAGGCTTGTATTGTCATTGTTTTGCTTTTAAATGGGCTAATATGTAGGGATGCATTGATACCATTTTACATAACCGATACGATTCTGCTACCTATTTGTAATGTATAATGTAAATAATGTAAATTTCCTCTGTGTGTGGAACTGATGATCAGTCTTTTGTGTTAAACACTATCCACTAAATGTTATTTTCATTAGAGAAAAACAACAAATTAATAAAAATATGACACAAATATATTATTAAGTAGGTGAGTGGATAATTCAGCAAAAGTAATTCTAGAAAAAAATCTTGGGTGCACAGTAATTTTATAAAATCTAATTTTTGTGAAGAATCAATTTAGTGGGAAAAAATAAAAGTGAAGATACATGTAACATGTTAATACAATCAAATTACCAATTGCTATTTGTATTCTTATAAAATACATTCATAAAAAACAAGTTGTAGAAAATAAATACTATAAAAATTAAAAAATGTTTTATTTAAAATGTATTGTAGCTTTTTAATGGAAATATTGTGCCCAAAACACCTAGTGTATGTCTATCCGGCAGTTTATTGAGCCTTTTTCTTCACAGTTTTAAATACTGTGCACGTGATGGCCTGGGTATTGACACAAATTTCACGATTTGATTTTGATTCACATGCTTGCAGTTCGATCCAATATTATTTATTAATTGGGGTATGTATCAGGTACAGTACATGGCAAACTTTCTCAGGGAAAAAAAAAAAAAAAAAAAAAAAAAATCAACTAATGCTGTAAATTATACAGGGAAAATGAACTGATTTGTATTAACTACTTTTAAATTACACAAGGAAGTTTTTATAATAATGTTATAATAACTTTTTAATGACAATTAAGTTTCTTAATCTTTTTTTTTTAAATGTCATAAAAACATGACAGATTTATTCAAACTAGGGATTTTTCATTTCGATTATCGATAGGTTTAAAAAAACAAGTAATCGAGTACTCGAGGGGCGAGGCATGTGCGAGGGGAGAGGCATGGCCGTCATGGAGATAATGAAAATATCTAAAGACTTATGAAAATGAATGTTAAAAATAAATAAAAATATGACATGAAAACCTGTCTATGAAAACATGGACATGTGATTAGAACGCTGTTCGATTATGATTGATGCAGCAATGTTGTTAAGAAGCATCTAAAAGGAACAGCTGCCTGAGGTGTAGAGAGACTTTATGCCAATAAACTGAAGCCTGTTCTATGACACATCCTATGATATTAATCAGATAACTCGGAAACATAACATAGACCTAACATTACACCTTGTATCTGCATAAAAGTATGCAAATGCCAGTGAACTTTGTGCTATAGCGAGAGTAAGAGAGAGAGAGAGCTCCCGTCGTGATGCGCTTTCATGAAAGCGCGATAAAACACGGGCAAGGACAGAATTTACTATAGATTTCTATAAAGTTCTCATTTTAATGCAATGTTTATGGCAGATTTGAGCTTTTTCATCTACATTATTATTATTATTATTATTATTATTATTATTATTACAACTTTCATCTGCAAAAAGTTTGCGAATGCAAACGTGAGCTTGACCAAAAGTGTAACTCCTATTGCGCTTTAAAACGAAAGCCAATGAAACGAAAGCACAACAAATTCACATTCTATTAGGCTACATTAATGTGACTATTGCATTTTTTTATTTTTTTTATTTATTCTAATATTTCAGCAATATTTTGGATTCAATTTGCACTTTCTGATCAACCAGAATGTTATTTTACAGTATGAAAATCAATGATGATCACCGATTTATGTTACTGCCGTTGAGTGCCCACTCTCCATGAGAAAAAGCACGTTGAGATTCGTGACAGGACGAAGTTTGAGCGTGTCCAAAAAGAAATCCGCATCCGAGCAGAAAGATTTGTGCATGGATGCGCTTTCGCGTACGTTACAAATGCGCTCTCGACGTTAACGAAATAGAAACTGCCTCAAATGGGCTATAAAAACGAAAAAAAGCAGTGTCAGAAGGCTTTTTCAGATCGATTTTTATTGGTTGAAATGAAATGAGAATATCTTGTGTTTTCCGTGGTTGCTCGGGGGCTCGGCACCTATGCTGATGATTATTGTTAAATTAATTATGAATATAATATAAAGGATATTTTCAGTACAAGATAAAAGCTTGGCTCTGCACAGCTTGCATTGAACTGTATTTTCATCTATCTTGTCAAAGTGAAGCCAGACATTCTCTCTCACGTCTTTGGACGAATACTGTGGTAAGCTAAACAATCAAAGCTCAGGGCGCCACCCAAAGTGCTGCTATAACCAATCAGGAGAAGAAGAATGATGTTCATTTATGTTTATTTTGTGTTGTAACTAGTAGTAAAGCAGAAGAACTGCGGCGCTTCAGCGATCTGTCATGCCACATTAAAGAGCGCCAAAATGGTAATTATTGCTTGAATTTCGTAATAAAATTGACACAATTTAAAAGCTGAGACTTTATTTCATATCATAAGTAACAAAGCACAAACTCATTGCAATTTATTGGATGGGATGGGATTTATTGGACCACATGTGCACTCGCTGTGAGAGAAAGAGAGAGCACATGCAGGGCTCATTGACAGAACTGTCACTGTCCTGATTGGATCAGTGCTGTTGTCATAAAAATTGATCATCTGCATGCATTTTTAAGCCTTGCCAATTTAAACATTCAAGCACAAGAATCCGCAAAAGATGACTTGCGTGCTGTGTGAGAAGATTTGTGTGCACAAACTGCATGTTCGATGTGCACGCCTAGGAAGCCGCGTCTGACAGCATGTGAAGACAGAATTAAGCTCTTTCACGTCTGCTTGAATGGACAGTTTCTCACAAAATTGTCAAAATACCCGTCTTGGCGAGTATCCTAGTAAACATAGTCAGTTATTTCTTAAGTGAACTTAAACACGAGAAAGATAACGCGTGTAATAGTATCAGTATATTGGATCAGTGCATTAGCTAATATTAGCCTAATATTCTGGCTGCTGCTTCTGTTTTTAATGTTATTAAAAATTATTTTTTTTTTTTTTAAATCACTCAATGCTCGTGACTAAATAACTTTTGTAACTTTATATTTAATTTATAAAATAAACACATAGAAACCTTAAAAGCACTGTTTATTTAATTTGCATTTTTGTTATATTGTTGTGTTTATTTGTGCTTTTGCTTATAGTTTGATTATTTGTTCTTATTTTTATTACAGATGGTTTACTTGAATTACATTGAATCATTTTGGAGAGAGTTTTACCATGCTGACTGTTGTAACATGACTGTCATGCTGACTGTCATTGACGTAAATGCATAACATCCATCACAGACTCTTCTAAGCCTAGTTTTGCTTTAATGCATTCATAAACCAGACCCATGCATGGTTTTATCAAATGAAGAATGTGGAAGTTCAGCAGTTGACACACATTTCTATTTTTAGAGTGTCTGGGATATGCCTATGTGTGTTCATGCATGCATTCAAATAATAATACAGAAGTGCCTGGGGTCTCCTCTGATGCGGTTTGAGATGGTACTTGGATTATCTCTGGGAGACCTATGAAAGTTTTTGAGCCTAGTTGCTACAGCATTTTTTCCCCCATGTAATTTCTTTCTTGTCTCGATTGCTGTTCTCTGCAAGATTAAATATTTTGCTGATGCTGCAAAGAGACTTCACAAATTCTATTTGAAAACTGACATTTGCTTTAAAACTTCAAGAATGCCATCCAGGGAATGAATATGCTGTAAAGTTCCAGTTTGAAACTCTGCCAGCAAACTGCAAATCAAAAGAAGTGGCATTCTTGTTAAATTGGATGGCAAACCCAGCACAAGCTAATAGAACGGTGTAATACCCTGAAAGAAGCCCTGCATCGTTACCAGAGGTGGGGGAGGAGATCCTTGCAAGAGTCTTCCTGTGCATTGACACACTCCCATGAGTCTGAGACAAATCGTAGTATGAGTCAATGCATCTTGATTTGTTGGCAAGTCTGGATGGTGAAGGATCATTGGTTACTCTTATCTCTTACTTCTGAATACATTCACCTCATGCGTTCTTTGCATTGCACACAGGATTTTCTAATGCATTTCTAATGTTAGAAAATAATTGGATCAAGGCGGTTAATCTCTCTGGTTCAGGTTTTGAGTTATTGATGCATTTGTCAAATCTCATGAGCAGCATGAGTATAAAAGTGAAAAGCAATCACTGAGGGTTTTTGTTCTTTCAGCTAACTCGGGTAGGGATGCTCATAATTAACTGGTTAACTGTTAAAGGAAAGTAAGAGTTTTGACCAATTAATATTATCAGTCAAACGGGTTTAAAAAGTAATTTTAAAGTAATTTTTCAAGATATTTTAAAACATTTGCTGCATGGTTAAAAAATGCTCTATACATATAAAATTGAATTTTTTAAGAGAAATAACAGAAGTCATGTGTAAATCTCAATTTATAAATGCAAAAATGTGCTTGCCATCACACAACAGTAGGGTGGTGGTCACACTGAACGGCACAGATTGCACTACACACTATTTAAAATGAGTAGTGTAACTTGTATGTTTGGTTGGCTATTTTATTTTGATAATGAACAGGCTGCAATGTCAAGTTAGCAGTGCTATAAGTGCTATGTTGTGTGTGCGCACCTGAAGCGTTTACATGATCACTTGTTTTCTTAAAACAGTGGAAACAACTTAAAATACTCTGTCATTTATGGTCATACAAATAAGAGTAAGACATCATTCAAAACATGAAATAGTAAATAGTTCACTTTTATTTGTGTATGCTCACAATAAAAACAAAACATTATGCTTTTGTTAAATAAGGAAACAGGATGCCGCTTTCTTTCACCTTGGTATTCTTTTTCTGTGAACTTGTTTGTGGAGCGCATCGCAAAAATGAACTAAAACTCAACATATACTACTTGCCACACAGTTTTTTCTTCCGTTTTGTTAATCTGTTAATTTTTAAGTTAAATGTATTTTGTGTATAGGGCTATTTATTCCTATATATAATATGTGTATGTATGTGTGGGTGTGTGACCATTGTTGGCAAAATGAGTCGCAATGGTCAGATTTTCAAAAATGAGTTATTTTCACAATCTCTGTTAAAAAAAAAAAAAAAAAAACTTTCCGAGAACAAATGACTGCATGTAGCAGAAATCCGCATGTAGCTACACCTGTTTGAAGTCGATAGAGTCAGCAAAGTCAATTTAGAGAAAAATAGAGTTAAAGTTTTCTGAAGGTTCTAACACAAAATCACCTAGAAAGAATCCCAAGAATCGTTTAGTCTAGTCTGTTTTCAGTTGATGAGTGAACAGAACATGTAGCGCATGAAGTCTCAGATTTCAAACGATGTCCATCTTATTATGAGATTCAAAAAATAAGTACCATTTTTGCGCTGTTTATTGTGACGTGACAGATCGCTTTAGCGCCTCCGTTAAAGAGAAGCAGCAGCAGGGAGCGCATGTGAACATCCTCTCCTCCGCTTTAATACCAGTTATAGTGCGGAATAAACATGACGAAGCATCTGAAGGTATGTTAAAATATTCAGTACAACTTACCAAAATCCGTATCATGTCTCGTGTAATATCTCAATCAGTGTTTCAACCTCGGAAAGACTTCAATAAAACAGCTTGTAAACAATGTAACGTAACGTCACATTTACCTCAGAAAAACATATTCAGTGACCATAAACTCATTAATCAGCTAGAAAAGTGAACTCTAGAAAGCAGCATTTTGATAAATATAGCTATGCACTGTTACATATTCATTATAATCTTCAATATTTAATGCATGTTTGAATAAATCAGTTATGACAGTTACAATTTAAATGTTTATATTTAAAAAAAAAGAAAACAAATTGGAGTAGAAATATGAATATGTAATTCTAAACTTTATTTATTATAAAAATACATAATTGAGTGTAATTGAAGTGTTTGTATATAAATAAGTAAACTTCAATATTATAGTAATGTAGTACCAGCTGACTCCCATGTGTAGTTTACAGCTTTAGTTGAGAGAATTTTTTTTTTTTTCCTCTAGAAAATTTGCCATGTACTGTAACTGATATACTACATCCAAGATAATCGAAATCGAATCGAATCGTGAAAATTGTGACAATACCCAGCCCTACTGTTTATATGTGTATATCGGGATTGCGCGCTGTCTGAGGCGTCTTTGTGCGCACGCTTTGGATCTGTCAGTCAGCACGAGTAAGATCAATTTGTTTACATTAGCATGAGTTTAAAAATCACATTGGTTCAGACTCATGCCATCAAAAATTCGCTATGAATATTCACAAAGTTGGAATGCTGTGCTTTAAAGTGATACCAGACTTGTTCTGAGAGGAAAACCAGTCGTCCAGAAGCGAGCAGAGAAAAACACAATTTTTCATGGACAAAGGAAAGGTACTCCTTTCAGAAAATGTACAAATAAAGATACTTTTATATGTTTAATTGCTATTTTAAGCTTTTGAATCGCTAGACGAGGACTTAATTAGCTTATTTTTGTAGAAAGCTCATTGTTTTTCCTGTAGCTCGAAAGTAGCCCTTGCGCATTCCGACTCATTTTGCCAGCACGGGTCACATATATACTGTATGTGTATATTCTGCTTTTTTGTCTGTTCACAGAAGCGCTGCAGGGGCATGACGTGACAATGTGTGAATCCTTGTGTTCTGTTGTTTATGCTGATATTTCGTTATTTTTAATGGGTCACATTTTTCAATTCAATTTAATTTCTCTAATTTAAGTTAATTCTACTTTAACAGTCTTGTTAGTTAACGGTTAATAATCAGTTAATGAGCTTCGGTTGTCATTAGGGATAAAAAAAATGACACGAACATCCCTAAACTCGAGCCTGAAATCTAATCCTGTCTGGATATTTTTGATTGAAGTAAATTATTGTGAATGACCAATAAAGTTAAATGCTCCATTGTACCACCTGCTGCTGCTTCATTATGGATTCATTGCATTGCGGCCAAAAGGGGGCACTCCTGAGCAACTTGTAATGGTTACCGATATTGGAGGTGGGTGATATATCGGTAGAAAGTTGTCAACCGGTAGAGATTTTGGATTATCGTCTCTATCACGGTTAAACTCGTGACGTTGCTGTGCTGTGCAATCATGAAAGCTTATCATTTAAATGTTGTTTGGCCAATATTGAACAAGGATTTGATCATGCTGTAACAACAATTACCAGTCCGTTGGTGCCCTCTGCAGGCATTTGTTATCAAACATGATTTACATAAGTTGTTTATATTATGTATATTACATTATGTATTTTAACAGTGTTGTTCAATAAAACCATATTATTACTTGCTTTTGTTTAGGGGTGTAATGATACATTGCTATATCGAGATATTGCAACGAATAAAAATATGTATTGCTATGATATGTATTGCTGATGTAAACAATATGATTCGCAATATAGAGTTAGTTTTATCCAAGGCTCAGCTTACTGTATTTATAAGGTATAGTTTACACAAAAATGTAAATTCTGTCATCATGTACTCACTCTCATGTCTTTTCAAACCTATAAGATTTTTGTTCAACTTCCAAACACAAATGAAGATGATTTATATAGAGCGTTTTATGATATTTCTGTCCCTCCATTTCAAGTCCATTCCACTAAAACTTTAAAGATCCCAAAAATGTCATAAAGGCATCGTATAAAAAAAAAAAAAAAAAAAAAAAATCAATTGATTAATCCAAGTCTTCTGAAGAGACACAATGGCTTTTTAGGATGAACAGATATACAGCGACTCGCTACTGTAGTAAACACGGACGTTCAAATGCTCGCGTGAGACACAAAAACAACATGAGAGTAAATGCAGAATTTACATTTTTGGATGAACTAGCCATTTACAGTTTGGGAATAGTCATTTTGACATGCTTTCTTACAAGTAGAACTGTGATTGATTGCATTGATCATCTGAAGTGCACGCACTGCCGGAACAGCACTCCTCAATGTGAAAGCTTAAACATCATTTAAATCACCATATTGCATTTACTTTTAGTAGTATGATTATTCAAAGCATTTTAGATGTTTTATTCTTATATGTATAATGCATTAATAATGGGTGAGGCGGGACATAGCGAGAACTGGGAGAGTTTGTGCGTGTGAGGCTTGTCTGTGTAAGAGATGTAACAAATGCCTGCATTGAAAGTGCGAGTACTGCGTGAGTAGTAGAAATAGAAAGTTTACTCTTACTTACATTTTAGTGACATTACTACATGAAACTACTATATATAATCTTGAATATAATGTATAATAATGCAGTGGGGTAATATTTGTGGGTCCTGATAACAATAAAATAATTACAATATAAAAAACCCTCTCTTCTTTATTTTGGCTTAAAATATTGTGATATTATCGTGTCGTGAGTTCAGTATTGTGATTTGTATCGAATTGTGACATGAGTGTATAATTGCATCCCTACTTTTGATACTTTTATTTAAACTAATTATTATTGCCTCATTGCTATTATTCACATTTAACCATTTTAATAGCTGTTGTTCCCTTAGGTCTACTTTTATTACCACAAAAAATTACCCGATTATTCGATTAATCATCAAAATAATCGACCGATTACTCTATTACTAAAATAATCATTAGTGACAACCCTACATTTCTGTATATGCATGCTTTGTCTGAGAGACTGTTTCTGAATGCAAAAACCTGAAAAGCGCACACAAAGCCACTGCTTATACAGCGTGCCAGTACTGAACTGCATTCTTTTTTAAAATACTTCATGAGTATGCTCGTAAGCGGTTGTTTATGTCTTAAGTGAACGTAAACAGTTGAAAGAAATCACGTGTAGCAGTATATTAGATCCGTGCATTCAGTCTTAAAGTGACAGCAGCCTAATATACCTGCTGCAGTCTGTGTGAGGAAGAAAATGAGAAAATCACTCATTGATCTCGACTGAATCACTTTTGTAACTTGAAAATAAATGTATATTTAATGTACACGGAGCCTATGTTGTTTTTTTTGTACAATTAATTTCTACAGTTTATGTAGTTTTTTTTTGTTCTTATTTCTAGAGCTTGAAATTTTTCAGTTATTAGTCTTTCATTTGCCTCTGTTCTGTTGTAGTTTTTTTCCTTTTGTTTGTAATTCGTTTCATTAGTCTTCAGTGAGCTTCATTTTTCATTCATTTTTTACTTGTGTTAGTTGAGCTAGTATTCGTTTTTTTATGATATTGAAATTGGTGACGAGAATTATATTTCAAAAGTATCAAAAATGTTGATATAAAAACCCTATTTAAAGTAACAAAGTAACATTAATATTACCTTATCAACAAAACATAAGTGGAGAGAAACAGTTGTAGGTTGAAGTTTCAACATTTTATTCAAGGATTTAAAAAAAGAAACTAGCAGTTCAGTCCAATGTAGCTTAAATGGCTCTGTAATTTGTTGAAATCCATTAATGTGCCTTTTCCTCAGAGATTTCATCTGATACAACCCCAGTAATGTGGTATCTGCATGTGTTTTTATTATGCTGGGTTTTATCAGTAAACATTATGGAGGGAGATTATTCTCTGGCACACACAGTGTAGACAGGCAGAAATGGCATATTATCTGTCTGCTTCTTGTTTGAAGAGAGAGCTTTTTTTTTATTATTTCTTTTTGCAACTGTCAAAATATTTCTTTCAGCAGATCTCTCATTTTGGCTAGACCATTATCTGTCGGATAGCCATGTTGTCTAGACCACTATGTTTTGGACTTGCAGATAATATGCATTTAACAATTGTGAAGAAGGACCCCTGTCACTTAGCCTAATTACTTTTGTCCATTAGACCAATGCTTGGACAAAGAAGGCTAGGCTACATAATAGGGTAATTGCACTCAGTGTAGGCAATGGGAAACCTCGACTTGCTAAGCTGAGATCACAGTATCTGTTGTCTGAGAGTAAAAGGGCCAAGCACATCAGTCACGTGGCATCATGATGAAGGAATTATATCTTTGCTGAAGGCTAGAGAGCATGGTGTCAGATCTTTCAAGAATCGGCATGATTTAAATTTTTGACATTTGTGTAATTGTATTTCTGGTTTTGTAGTGAAGGTGTGGTCACATTAGCAAAATTTTGATGAAATTTCTCTCAATGACTAGCTTTTCTGGCAATTTACGGACAATTGTTTTAAAATTATTGTTAAAAGTAGGGATGTGCGAGACTATTCGACTAGTCGATTAAACGATGCTGCTGCTAGTCGACTTGGAAATACTAGTCGTTTATTTTAATGTTATTGCATGTTTTGCTTATATATATATATATATATATATATATATATATATATATATATATATATATATATATATATATATATATATATATATATATTTATTATATGAGCAAGGTGAGGGAGTATTTTTTTTTTTTACAGCCCACACAAATTTTTATAAAAACTACCAGTTATGAGGGACAATAGAGTATGAATTTTTTTTTTTTTTTTTCGGATTAAAGGAGAAATACTATGAATGAAACTTACTTGACACTAGAACAGTTGCTATTTCAACATCCTAACGAAAAGAATATGCTTAAATAATGTAGTTGTCAGTACATGTTAGGGCTGCACGATTAATCTGACAGTTAGAAAAACCCATTGAAATCGCACTTCAATGATTTGGCTTAGTGCGATTTTGAAATTGCAAAACTGCGATTATTTATTTATTTTTTGTTTGTTTGTTTGTTTTGTTTTGTTTTTTTTGTGCAGCTTGTCAATGAAGTATGGCTCCAAATGCTAATCCATCTAAAAAGCACTGCAAGTTTGAGTCGCTTATTGTGCATTTGAAAAAGCAACAAGCGGCAAACATCTTTCCAGAAATGAGAAGCATTTATTAACATCTTGTCCAACAAAAGACAACATTTAATAACATGTTTTTACTCCAAACTCACTTCATAACAACAGTTGAGCATCCTTCTGTGAGATGACGTGGCTTCTTACTAGAGGCCGGCTGATATATCGGGCCGATTTTTGGCATTATTTTAATTAATTGGCATCGGCCAATTGTGCTGCAAATTAGGTCGATTAATAGGCAGGCGTGATTGCCATTCCACCGGCATAAAGGACCAGTTATACTTAATTTTCCGCGTTCTGCTGCATCTCGTGCGCAGTTTAGCACGAAAACGAATTTAGTGGACCGCTGTTTTGAAGCTCTCAAGTCAATCACACGTGCCCTGTTGTACACGCGGATCGTCCTGCAGGCAGACGGGGTGTGCAAGCCTTTAACCAGCTGTAGTTTAGGCTACAGGTAGGCGCGGGTACTAAAACCTGATAACGAGCCTAGCGGCTAAATTATTATAAAAGCCTGCGTTGTATAGATGAACTCTGACATTATCAATTCTGTTTCTGTACGTTACTGGAGAATTTCTCTCCCTCTGAGGCTGCATGTGAGACGGAGCAACTCGCACTCTGCACCCATGCCTTGTTGACACACAGCTTCAACTAACGATGGCAGGGAAAAACAGACTGTTTTGAAAGAGTAATTACATTGTAGCCTACTAGAATTGATGCCGACCATGTTTATAAGTGCAACAAGTCATTTGCATGTGAAAGTAGAAACATGTGCAATTCAGACGAAACTTCTGGCTAAAATGTGCATATTAACTTTGCTTATTAAATGTGTCTGAGGGTCCGACACATAGCCTCCATGACGTCATAGCTCGTGGCCGGTGCACTCTATGCAGTTATGTAAATTGGGTGAACTCTTATTTTTGTTATCACTTAGATTATGGCTGTTTGACTTACAGTATAGAAGCAATAGTTTTGAGAAAGTGCTTAAAAAGTTGAGCCATGTATTATAATTACTATGAATTAGGCTACTACTAAGTTAATTTGACAGTCTAGATTTTTGATTACCTGTTTTGTGTATTTAATATTTAACGTATAAATTATTTTTAGTGCACTGATTGGAGAGGCTTGTGTTGTTCGATAAATGTTTAATTTAAGCAATTTTCTGTATAACTTCTTATTACTTAACTGTTAGAGTTTGAGATGAAGGGGGGGAAAAAGAAAATCGGCTCAAAAAATCGGCATCATATATCGACCATCGGCTGCCCTGATTTCTAAATATCGGCATCGGCCAGAGGAAAACCCATATCGGTCGAACTCTACTTCTTGCACAGAATAAGGCAATCGTGTGTTTATTAGTCATGTTTAATCAATCAAAGCGTTTCAGTCTTCTGTTTATTCAGCTACAGCAATAGTATGGGATTTCCTGGAATGACGCGTTCTACTTCGGCAGCAGGGCATATTCGCAGTTTCTGCCCGAGAGCGCCCTCTAGCTTTCAGATGGAGAAGCATTTACTACTGATCACAGAGCCGTACAGCTCTGACAAGCTGCACATTAAATAATCGCAGCCTTTGCCAAATCGCGTGCGATAAAATTGCAAGAAATCGTGCAGCCCTAGTACGTGTCAAGCTTTTCATGAGATTTTGCTGCCCGTCATGCGTGGAGATACTTTTCTAGATACTTTTCATACATAAGAAGCACGTTCAAACTGGGACACGCAAGTGGTTGCCATGGTAACGAAAAGCAATACCTTAACCTATAAACTTTGTTTATAATATGCTATTAGGTTTGAAATTATTGGTCCTGTGCTGCTTGTTGATTCAGTTGATTTGAGCAAATATGTCTACAATGGCTAACGTAGCTTAATGCTTAAGTTTAATATACAGTGATCATAATGCAAGGCACATATCTGACCTGTTTTTAGCGGCATTCAGTTAATAGATTAAGTAGTTTATTTAAAATGGATCGCATATACAGTATGTTTATGGGGGGGGGGCGGGGGGAGGTTTAGACTAGTCGACTAGTTGGTTGCAAAATTTCAGTTTAAACGAAATTAGTGAATGAAATTAGTGAATATTTAACAAAAGTGGTCAGGGACGTGATTTTTCCATATTTTTCCGGATGCTGGTTACTGTAATATGATTGAAACTGTGAAATGGCCTTAAATAATTACTAAATAAACTACATTTACAGTAGTCAACATTTGAAGTGGATCAAAACCTTTCATCAAAGTCCTAAAACCTTCTTCTTAGGACCGCTTGGTTCTTAGGATAACTTTGATTAACTTTTTTGATCCACTTTAAAGATTGACTACTGTATTTTGTGGATGGACTACCTTTGACAGCGCTGCACCAGTTTGCGGGGCCCCCTTAGCATGTTAGCCAGAGTTAAAAGGGTTTTTTAGCTGATCACATGCCTGCTGGTGCTTTAATGCCTGTAGTGATGATGCTTTAAATGGGATTGATTTAGAGATGCATCTTATTGGAGAGATACTAAGCTAAAAAGTCTCTCCAAGAAGTTGTCTTTTAATTTGTCACCTTAAAAGTTTCAACCCCATAAAAATACTACAGCTAAAGCAAAAAAACTAGCTTAAAGTCTAGATCAAGGGTGTCCAATTCTGCTCTTGGAAGGACGCCATCTTACAAAGTTTCATTCCAACCCTAATTTAACACTCTTGAACTGGCTAATCAAGGTCTTCAGTATTACTAGAAACTTTTCAGACTAGAGTGTTAGAGCAAGGTAAAGCTTAACTCTACAGGAAGGTGGTCCACCAGCTAATCAACCAGCCTGACCCTTCCCTATTATGTAGCTGATCATTCAGTCAAGCTGTAGAAAATGTTTTTTCTTTTGTAACCTATAACCTAAGTTTGGAAGTTTATTATACGATAAATGATTATGGATATTAAAATTAAAGAAAATCTGCTGTTCGGGTTTACCATGATATTTTGTTTTACAGCGTGTCCCAGAAAGAAATACTTTTTTTTTTTTTTTTTGGGACATCATGTCTATTTAAGAAAATAATAACAACGCTTGTACCATTGTGGAGTATCACAAGTGGCACTGCACCATCACTGCTCATTCACAAGCTAACAGCCATTATTCTGACATGATTGTCTCTTTTGTTAAGCCTGTAGGTGGAATAACACACATGTCCACAGCATCTCTTCATCTTGAAACATCCAGGGCAGCTTTATTTCACCTGCTTTCCTGCCCCTGATGAATACCAGCGCATGGTCTGGAACTAAAATGATATATTCTGTGAGCGGCTTCCTTCAACATAAATGTGATTTGACTTATCTCTCTGCAAGATCCAGCATCTTCCTCAGGTTAATCCCAATGGCTCAGTTCCCCAGTGAATAAGGTATCTGATTGAGATTGGTTATAGTTTGGCATTTCCCCAGTGTAAAATCATTGCAAGCATGTGCATGAAATGAAGTGTGAACACAGGCCATGTGTTTCCAATCAAGTATTTGTGTATTGGTATAACACAGAAAATAAAAAATCTTTAATCAGTAAGCTGCCAGATTCGGCTTTTGCAAGTTAGGTTATAAGCCATAGATTCATAAACTCAATAAAGCTTTTACGCCAATGTTTTTATTTAGGAGTACGGTTGTACAACTTTATTCTGATGTTGTTTTGCATAGGTTCATTAGTTTGATCAGGTATCATAATTCACTCACACGTGTACACCTCATTTTTTGTATATAAAAACACTTGGCCACAGCCATTTACACTCTTAAATACAAGCCAAAGCTACAGCGAACACGCTTTGATATATAATTTCACACGTTGTGTCCAATTAGTTGCAATAATTATGTCCTCGGCTCTCTTTTGTGGCCTTTTGTTCACTTCTGTCCGGCCTATTGACCATTGTGCCTCCTCAACTCTTTTTCCCTCTGACAAGCAGTTTTTAGCACATGCAACCTTATCGTGTTTTGCCTCCGTTGACCTTCATCAGTCCCACATGTCTCTTCTGCCGGTCTCAGATGACCCAATTAAACTCTTTCTCTCATTCTGCACCGCCACTCTCACCGGACTCAACTCTGGACCGCTAAAAGGGTGAGAGTCAAGGTTCAGGAAAGGGCATCTCCATGGTGAAATGCTGCTGTGCGAGAAAAATATGCTGTAATGATAGTCTGGCCAGAAAGTAAATGGAGACACTGTCATATGTATCAGCCAGGCGGTTGTAAATGGGTGGTAGCAACAGACTTTGATAGAGGAATCCTTTTAGATGTGTTTCTCATCAATCCAGATCCCACAGGGTTAGAATAAGAAAGAACACTCTCTAATGTTGCCTAGACGCTTGTGTTTGTCTTAGAGAAAATGTGTTTAAAATGTAAGTTTCACGATGTTTAATATGAGAATTCAACCATTGGGTAAAGACCGTTTTATATTCCATTTGTAGCACTATACATGTTTAGTAGTAGTATTGTTTTGAATGATTTTGAGTTGTTTTGCTCTTTTCAATTCACCACTGAGAATGAAACAGAAATCAAGCAAAACATTTGACAGCAGAATTGCTCAAAAGTGTGCAAACCAATGAACATTTTTACAAAGAAATACTTTTGGGCTATAGACCTGTCAATTCGCATATAAGAGCTGTGAATTGTGAATGGGTGTTTTTGACAGTTGAAAAAAAAACCCTAAACAAAACATTATCAATCAAAAGAAATTGCTGCTTTCATTCCTGTGCAGCCATGAGGTAAAGAGCCTTAGATGATCTCAAGTAGGGCTAGGTATCGATTCAGAAGTCCCAATTCGATTTTGATTTTCAAGGTCTCAATTTGATTTGATCTTGATTCGATTTTCAGAATCGATTCTTGTTTTTTTTTTTTTTTTTTTTTGTTTTTTTTTTAATTTAAAAAAAAAAAAAAATTATATTCAATAAATATAAATTTTCACTGACCCGACCACAAAAAGTAATAAATGAATAAAATAGTTATTGTTTTTGACCCATTAATAGCCTGCCTATATTGTAATAAATAAGGTTATGACACCCAGTATTTTAGATACCAGTGAAATTTAACAATTCTTGATTCCATTTGAGACCACAGCTAAAACTACTAATATAAATTTCAAAGATTATTAAAGACAAGTAAATGGTCATTAATAAAAAGAACAAATAATTAAACTACAAGCAATAGCACAAATAAACACTGTATATAATCGTCACTGTACAAAATAAATAAATGTTAATCCTTATTAAAGTTACAAAAACATTATTCAGTGAAAATCAGAGTGATTTTCTCTTTAGTTTGATTATCATTAAAACACAGAGCTTCTGGAATTTTAGGTGGCTGTCACTTTAAAACTAATGCACTGATACATACAATAATGACACGCATGCATTCTTTCTCTACTGCTTACTAGGGGTGCAACGGTTCAGATTACTCACGGTTCAGTTTGTATCACGGTTTTAGGCTCACTGTTTCGGTTTGGTATGTGCTATGTTCAGGTAAAAAAAAAATACTGTCAAATAAAAATAAAGAAAATAAGAACAAATAATCAAACAGCACAAATAAATACAGTAAAGCAAAGAAACGTAAAATAATGCTTTTCTGGTTTTTCATCAAGTTTTCAGGAATTTTACAGAAATCGAATAAAGTAGCTAATAAAATTTAAAACAACATTCCATGTAATTTTCACTGTATAAATAAAATAAAGATCAATCATTATTAATAAGTTACTATTCAGTAATGAGCGATTTCCTTGTCTTTTGTTGTTTAACATTAAAAACACATTCAGACAGCAGGAACGCACATATATATATATATATATATATATATATATATATATATATATATATATATATATAATATATATTAATTATGTATCTATGTATGTGTATATATTAGGGCTGTCAAGCGATTAAAATTTTTAATCTAATTAATTACACGATGTCGTGATTAACTCATCTAATTAATCGCAATTTAATCACATGTCAAATTTGGCTGAGAAATTACCCCCAAAAGATCATTAAAGAGACATTACAAAAAGTAGCATTAGAAAGAAATATTTTATTTGATTCAACATGAGGGTGAGTAAATAATGACGGAATTTTCATTTTTGGATACATTTTGGAACTATCCTTTTAATTTTCTTTTTATATATATATATATATATATATATATATATATATATAATATATATATATATATAAATGAAGCAATACTCTAAAAAGGAATCTAAAACTGCCAGTAGGTGGTGGTAAATGTCTTAACTCACTCAATAACTCACTCATTATTATTCGATTCGTTCAAAGGGCTGATTCATTCAGGAATTAAGTAAATGGTGCTCTTTATCAATGGGCCATTGAATCATTGATTCACCTGATTGATTTGCTCAAAACGCGGATTCATTCAGAAATGAAACACCGCTGTGTTTTACTCAGAGATGTGCAATCGTTCTGCTCTGGCTTTATAGGTAATATTTTCATTGGCAAAACTGAGCAAAAGCAGACAATATTATGTTTAAAATATAACGCAATATTAACTTCTGATTTATTGAACTGTTGTATAAAATCAGTATCACATTTGCACTCATGCTATTCAGGACAAAAACAGCACTAGTGTGATATTGCGCTCGATACTGGTGTGATATTGCCTAACTATATTATATGACATAAATATGAGAAGACAACTCATACAGGGGCATTTTTGACCAGATATCATTCTAACTGCATTCTATAGGCTCCATCACGCAGTGAGTTGTGCCCTGCTTCATATTTGTCATCAATCAACTGTATGCAATGTCAGATGACCTACATAGGTCAGGGGTGGGTGTGTTAATTGTGTTAATAATTTTAACACGTTATTTTTCACTGTAACTAATTAATCTAATTAACACATTAAATTGACAGCCCTAGTGTGTGTGTGTGTATGTGTATATATATGTGTGTGTGTGTGTGTGTGTATGTATATAATATATATATATATATATATTATACATACATACATACATACAGTATATTTAATGGTCTTTACCATTTTAATCGCAAATCACTGGTCAGGAAATTTAGCAAGAATTGCACAAATACTGTAGATGAAGTAACTTAGCACATAATAGCCGTCCCCTTTGTTTTCTTTAAATGTTTAAGCCATGTGTGTAAACTTGCAGACAGCTTTCTTACAGCAAGAAGAGTCAGTGTTGTTCTACTCAATGTTGATGGCTTCAAACAGTTGAAGAGTAGTTGAAAAATGTCTCCCAGTTTGTTTTATTTTAATGTGAGACCAAATATTCACTATAGGGTTCAAATCTGGCCTCTGATCAGGCCAAAACATGAGCCTGATGGAATTATTCTTAAGCCACTTCTTGGTTGTCTTTGCAGTTTGGACAGGAGCATAGTCTTGTTGAAAAATAACAGCTGATCATTTCTCTTTAGACAACAACTTTTCATTTGTGGGAAGCAAGCCATTCTGCAATATTCTCCTGTACTCCAAATCATTAAATTACTTTCCACAGTGAAGTTCACCAATACCAACAGCTAAAAAGGCTCTCCACACAATGACACCTCTTCCTTCATGTGGTAGACAAGATGCATTTATTATTTCTCAGCAGATTTTGGAAGACACTGCTCTGGAGCATCACCATGCAACTCGTGTTTCATTGTGATTCATCACTCCACACGGAACTTCCCATATTCTGCCAAAAACTTCATTCTGTCTTGATGTTTTGAGTTTGGGTTTAGCCCATTTTTTTATTTTTTTGGCCAGGAGAGAGAGTGTGCGTGTTTTTGTATATATGGTTTATGAGGACACAAATGTGTATAATGACATGGGTATTACAATGTAAACATGTGGCTTAAAAGCACACTAAACAGTGTTGTTGTTGTTGTTTTAATTTCCACAGTTTTCTGTGATGGGTAGGTTTAGGAGTAATGTAGGGGGACAGAATATAGTTTGTACAGTATAAATACCATTACACCTATGGAGAGTCCCCGTGTGTGTGTGTGTGTGTTTGTGTGTACTTACTGCTGGATACAGAATTAAATTCTGAGATAAATTATAAAGTCACAAGAAAGTCACAATTTACTTTTTTTTTTTTTTTTTTTTACTCTGAGGTGATTTTCAGCCGTCAAGCTATATCTGATTTGCTTATTTTAATATCTTTCTCAAATATATTAAAAAAGCAATACACAAGTATAAAGCAGTAAGTCCAGTGAAAATGTTATATCCAACAATAATCTTGTAAAATTAAAAAAAATAAATAAGTGGGAGTGAGTGTAGACCTCTTATTGCTACATCTGGTAAAATGTAAAGGGGAAAAATAACTACAAAATTATTTAATGTCACAAGTGTCAACATTCAAAATTTCATGTGGCTGAACAATAAAAAAAAAAAAAAAAAAAAAATATATCATTAACAATACATTTGTGATAGTTATTGCTACATGAACACACAATATAAACAGCGTTTCTTTGGAATATATGGTGCAGATTTTATCTATTATTTATTTCATTATTTTATTTTAATAGGACAACAAAGATAAAATAGAAGGAATATATAGGTTAAACATGACTTATCTGTAAAACAGTGACAAAGTGACAAATGCAGAGTGGCACAAAAGCACTTAATACGCATCACTTTTTTTGAGTCACGTGTGAACCTCGCTCCATAATGAAAAGGTTTTGAGCACTAAGAGTAGTGATATTGTGTGTGCACCTTGCATCTATTCAGAATTTTACATTGTTCATTAGGTTTTTTATATTCTAGTTACTGTATGTGTGAATGACAAGCTTCAGTCTGCTACTTCAGTGCTCTCATCTAACAGACACCCAGTAACGAGTACCACAGCATCCAGAGTCAGCAGTAAATGCAACATACTGTTTGAAGATGCTGAATGTAGAGGTGGGAATCTTTAGGCACCTGACAATTTGATTCCGTTATGATTCAGAGGGCTGCAATGCAATGATAAATGATTATCTATACACAATTTCTTTTTTTCTCACTGTGTGACTACTTGGTACTTTCAAAGCAAAGTATAATATGTAATAAAATTGTAACGATGCATAATAAATTTATTTACAATATATTTTATTACTAAAACAAATGGAAGAGATGTGGCATCAAGTCAACTGGAAGGTTACATTTGCCAGCATGCATATCCTAGCATTGCAAAGAACCAGGAAAAGAAATATGTGCCTGTCGTAGGGGTGAGAATCTTTAGGCATCCTAAATATCCTAATATACCTGCTGCTTTTTCTTTTTTTTAATCTGTTGCACCCCAAGCAAGTGTACTATTGAATGAACGAACCTGTGTTACATGGCTTATGAGTGGGAAGCAAATATAAAGAATAAGGAGGGCAGTTGTGATTTCCACCATAATGTGTTGTACAACAGAGCGACGTTTGAATCACTAGTTTTGGTGTGCTTTCTCACAAAACATCCCAAAATGATCATGGGTTATATGAGTAGATGGAGCAAATGCAGTGTGGCTATGTGCATATTTGTCTATCTTCATATGTGCTTTCAGTGATCTGATCAAAAAATGTTTTAGCACTAAACATGATCCCAAAAAGAAGAAAAAAAAAAAGAAAGAAAAAAGAATCCCATCTTAATACCACGTGCAGGGTTTTTCCTGGGTCAAAAATGATCTTTGGTGGTGGCAGACGAACACAGTCATTAACACACACACTGTACCCTAGCCATGTGAACTTGTAAGCCCAGTACTGACAATAAATCCAAAGTAAATGCAAATAAAGTTTGTAATATTAACTTATTCTATGTAGTCATTAAATAATCATTAAAAAAGTCATTAAAAAAAAATCACTCTCAGGCAGATCATAAAACAGTGCTGTTTTACTATTTAAAAAATTGTAAATTTATATGTAAAAAGTCACTGACTGACTAGGGCTGTGTATTGCCAAGAATCTCGTGATACAGGGGTTACGAGACAATATATTGTGATATATTGCGATACTGTAAGAAAGGCGATATATTGTGATATTTCTTGTTTTTTTAGAAAGAGGATCTAATTTTAGAAAAAACGGTCATAAAGAACATCACCAAATGCATAAAGCCTGACAAACAACTTTATTTTATTTAATCAATACAGTATAATTTGCATTTATATCACTAATCACTATTTTGTGCAATCTAAGGGGAAATAGTAAAGTGACTGCAGGATTCTTTAGGTGTATGTTTTAAAGGTTCACAGTATAGCAGTTTTTAATTTCTAAACTATTTAACAACTAGTGCATAGTCCATTTCATGAATGTCTGTTTGTTTCATATTTAATACTGTAGCTGCTTGCTTTAAAGCAGTCTATTGTATAAAGTGTTATTTATATAAACGTGCCTTCACTGAAGTGCTGAACAGAGCTGGTGCAAACATATCCACATCGCTATGATCAGATGTTTTCTTTCTGCTGTCACCGCTGTCATTTTTGTTGTGTGTTTATTTTGTTACGGAGAGGAAAACGTGCAGTACATGTTACATATTCGCTCGAACGCCTCTCTCAGCAGCACTGATGGCGTCGGGATGTTAAGTGAGCTCTCAGATTCAATGCGTTTCCCGATTTTTGGATTATAACATGGCCTATTTTGCAAACAACTGACTCTTGTTGATCTCCTTAGTGGTTTCTTTATAGTTGAAGCCAAAATGAGTCCACACTTCAGCTCTGTATTCCTTGGGAGCGGAATAATTCTATCTTGTTGTGAGCTGGGTTTGCTAATGCTAACGCTAGCTATGCACCTTGCGCTTCTCCGGCTACCCGTCAGTTTACGTTCTGAGATAACGCTGACATCTAGCGGTAGGGTTTTATACAGTTTGTGGTTTAAAACAAACACAAACCCACAAATACTGGATGTAAATAAATAATTAAATAAATATCGATAGTGTTTTTGAGAATCGATACAGTATCGGCAAACATATCGTGATATTCACGTGTATCAATATTTTCTTACACCCCTATGAGTGACTGATTAGAAAAGTTAATAAAATGAAGCTAAATAAAATGAAGCTGTCTACATTGTGCATTGAATCTCTTATTGACATAGTATTTATGGTTATAATGAAAGGATTTGTGAGCGTGCAGAACTCAAGCTGAACAAACTCAGCTGTGTCGAGCAGATTCTGACTAACTTAAATATCTGATTGGCCATTGCGTTCATGCGCTCAACAGATATGTCTGTGATTGGCAACAAAGCTTAATGCTGTAAAAACGTGTTGTAAATAGAGACCTTTGATGCTCTTCACAGAGCGCTTACACAAAAACTCACAGGAGTGTTTTAAAGCAGCCTGCTATCAGCAGATACTGGTACTGCAGAATGGCAGGTATTGTCATGTTAAATGATCAGATTAATTTTGGCGGCCGCCAAAATATTTTCAATGCAGGAAAATCCCTGAGGTGAAAATGAGGTCTTTGTTTCTTGTTGTCCTGTTGCACATTTTTCACAACTTATCATAGGTTCTGTGTTAAATTCAGGGTTGTTTTTCTGAAGCTACAGTCCTGAAGTTTGGTCTCACAAAAATTGTGCACAGCATGTCGACTAATAGCAAGGAAATAGGAATAGAGGTTGTTTTTACACTGATTTGCACCGCCTTCAATTTTCAAACAATTCCCAGATCGAAGACAAATTGCAACCTGTGACCATTGCCAGTGCACTTCTAGCATGCAGACACATTTTTGTTTGCCACAGACAAACAAAGATTTTGTTGTTGACTATATCTTTTTTCTTCTTCTTTCAAAAGTGACCCATATCCAATGTCTGCATTTACACTTTACACTTGGTGAAACAACCGAAGGTAGACGTACTGACCTGGAAAATCTTAGGCCGAGAGGGAAGTAAAAACAATGCAATTTGCAATGGACGCAGGCAAAATGATAATACAAGCTTTTGCTTTCCGCACCATCTTTTAAAGATCAGCAAAACATTGGGTTGAGCCTTCGTCTTTCAATGCGCCATTGAAAAGAGTCATGTGATCACTGTTGGTGTCCACTTAAGTTGACATAATTCGTCACTGTTGCTTTTTCAATGACGTACGACTCGCACTGATGGGAATATCCGATCTGTCCTCTGATTTATTTCCACATATGAATGAGGCCTGAAACTGATCTTAGAATATCGGAATCCATATGCTTTTTACCTGCTTACACATTCATGGGTCATATCCGATCTGTGCTACACGGGAGGAAAAAAACTGTAATTAGGTTACTTGAACCGTGTAATGTAAATGCGGCCTAAGACATCTGAGAGTGAGTCTTCAGTCTTGTAGTGTGTGCTTTGCCTAATGAGAAGCTAAGTGAATATATATATATATATATATATTTTTTTTTTTGGACAGCATTATTGTTGATGGGCTGATGTAACCTGAGATACAGAATATAATAACTATATAAGAATAATTATATAAGAATGTAATTTAATTTTGAAAAACCTCACTGTCACTTTAACTCAACATTATAATCTTCACATGAAATTAAAATCAGCGTCTTATCTTCTGCATTAAAAAAAAAAAAAAAAAAAAAAAAAAAAAAACATTGAAGAGAAACATTTGACATGTTTACAATCCAACCATGATTTATATATTGACCCCTTATTTTTTACAAGGCACTAAGTAATAGTTTTTATTCTGTGTTTTCTTTATGTCCAGACTGTAGAGACTTCTAAGGGTTCACATTGGAGCAAGACCTGATCACATGGTAAGCAAAGAAATGGCTCTTTTGTTCTTTCCTTTTTGGTTAAGATCAAGGCACCTTGAGTCCCGCACACGTGGTCTTAGGAACATTGACAAGTACACAGCTGTAATTGAATCAGGTTAACTTCATTCACCTATTTTTCATGTCAGAAATAACCTAAATGTCTGCACTGTTTGTGCAAAAGACATTTTGTTAAGCACAGCGATATTGTACCAAATACTATCCAGTAGTTAGGGATACACAGTATATACAGTACCATGTCTGTTGTTTTGTTTATTGACTATATCAGTTTATATTGGATAGTAATGCATGCTTGTTTCCATTTAGAACATTTAAACTCAATCTTTTAAAACAATAATAATGTAACAATACTGTTAAATGTAATCATTAGCAAATCTCAAAATTAATATCCATTTTTTTCATACTGTACACTTTAATGTTGTGAAGCCTAAATTCACTTGTAGCATTTAAAAAAACAAAAAAAAAACGACTTTATATTTTATTTTTAATATAAACTATCATTTAAAATGATTTAAAGTAGCATTTAAAACAATTGTTTTCAGTTTTTAGTATTTATTTTGAATCTAAAGTAGCATTGATTTCAGTGTTTAGTTTTTATTTTTCATTTAAACAGAAAGTCATTTGTCAAAACATGAAGATAATTTGCTTATCTTTATGTGCCACAGTTGTAATATTTGTGCATCCCTAGTAGGGCTGGGCGCTATGACAATATTATATATATGTATATTATGTATTATATATTATGTCTTGCAATGTCGATAATAAAGGTAATTTACAGACGATAATAGCCAATATCGATGTATTTAATATAGTCCCGTAGTTACTATTCACATATTTATTCACATGCAATAGCATGGGATATTTTGTAGCCTATAGTAGCTAATTAATAGGGTTAGGGATAAAAAATCTATTCTGGAATTTACTTAAGGCCTGGAATCGAATAGGCCTACTTTATTAAATTAACATTTTGATTTTGCTTATTAACAATGTATTTTTATTTTTAAAACAAGTGCGAGATGAAGCAGACAACACTTCTGTACCCCGCACACTGTTTTCTGAGCTCCGCACACATCCTAAGCACACACAGAGAGCCGCCTCTTAGGCTATTTCATAGACAAATACACACAAATTTAAGTCAAAATATCCCCGTAAACACTGTTTTGTCAGGCATGTGTGTGTAACAGATTATATTGGATTTGTGGATTGACATTAAGGATGCACCGATCCGATACTCAGATCGGGTATCGGCTCCGATACTGCCATTTTTACTGCCATTTCCGATACTGCTGTGTTATTGTTAAGCTCCACAAAAGGCACAAAAACATTAAATCGCACCATAAAGTTTCCGTGCAGTATAAGTGTTCTGAAGCCATTCCAAAGTTTAATTTGAGGTACAGATAAATATTTAAGTTGTTAAATTAAAGTTCACATAAATGCCTCCCTCCGCTGCAGCTGTCAGTCGTTCTCCATTCAGCATTCAGACTGCGTGTCGCGTTCGGTTACAACAGACAACACAATGAAACTCTCGTCAAGATGAATCAATGTTTCTATTATTATACTTTATGTGTAGACAACGATACCGGTAATACAATACGCATCAATATATCTTCACTGTGTGCTTTGAACTTTTCAATGCGGAGCGCTGCCACTGCGTGCTGAGACTTCATATTATAATACTTTTGCGCAATGAAAGATTGTTAATAACATTTTTTGTTCTGTCCTATCTATCATATGTTGCTGCCTCATTAAAAAAACTCCGCTATAAATTTAAAAGAAATGTCTTTTAATTTTATAGTATAGCCTATATTTATTTATATATAAAAACAAGCCATGAGTCATGGATGAAGGAGTCAGCTGGACTGCTGTTTATTTTGAATGTCTACCAAGCTAGAGAAGCTATTGGTTTATTTACAGTAGTTGCACTGATGCACAATTATTTAATAAATAATTCGCTACATTTGTGTCTGTTTGTTTATTTGTTTTACAAAGTTAGTAAAGTAATGTTTAAGTCAAGCCTGATGCCTTGCACATGATGATCCCAGTTTCTTCCACACAGTGAGGCATACAGTTTATATACAGGTAATTTAGCACTTTTTTTTATTATTACTTGAATATCAGATCGGTATCGGCCGATACTGAATCCCACGCTCTTCACACAAACAAGTTCAAAAGGAAGACCGAATTTTCTTTATTTTACAAAAACAAAGTTTTGTTTTTATTGTGAGTGTACACAGATAAAATTAGACTATACATTGATGAATACATCAATTTTTTTCGTTATAAGTGCCCTATAAGGACACATCGGAGCTTTAAAAACATGAGGAAAAAATAACCTTTCCGTTTTTGGTCATGCAGAACGAACCAATTTGTTTTTAATCGCTTTTAGACAAATAAGAAATACACTGAACAAAATTATAAATGCAAAATTATAAATGCTAATATTATTTTGTTTTTTGCCCCTTATTTTTCATGAGCTGTACTCATGAAAGATCTAAGACTTTTTCTGTGACCACAAAAGGCCTATTTCTCTCAAATATTGTTCACAAATCTGTCTAAATCTGTGTTAGTGAGCACTTCTCTTTTGCCGAGATAATCCATCCACCTCACAGGTGTGGCATATCAAGATGCTGATTAGACAGCATGATTATTGCACAGGTGTGCCTTAGGCTGGCCACACTCTAAAATGTGCAGTTTTATCACAGCACAATGCCACAGATGTCTCAAGATTTGAGGGAGCTTTGGCATGCTGACTGCAGTAATGTCCACCAGAGCTGTTGCCCGTGAACTGAATGTTCATTTCTCTACCATAAGCCATCTCCAAAGGCGTTTCTGAGGATTTGGCAGTACATCCAGCTGGCCTCACAACCGCAGACCACGTAATTTTAAACACTTGATAAGAGCAGTGTGGAAATTATTAACAACACTGACATAACGTTAATGTTTTATACACATAAGAAAAGAAAAACCTTTAATTAAATTAAGCTTAGGGCCTACTGAATCGCAGGCTAATGTCAGATAAAGTGCAACCAAACTGATGTGTTTTCTGTGTGTGTCGGCTACGTTGTCACCGGCAGGGGCGGACGGGCGTGGTGGGGCGGGGCTCGGGTTGACGATATTATCTGATATCGCGATATTTAAGCCGATTATCGATTAAAATATTTTTTTTTTTTACATATCGCCCAGCCCTAATCCCTAGTGGAAACGAGTCCTTAATTACTGTTATGTAACCAAAAGTGTATCAAATGAACATGTTTCTGTTCCACAATAATTTATTTCTTCAGTCAAGACAAATACAAGCTCATTATCTAGAAACATAGGGAATGGCCTTCTTGCGTCATGCACTACATAAAGCCACTCAAGCTCGTCTTATTTATATCGTTTCAGAAATGTTCTACTTGGTATGTGTTTCTGTAACAATGTGAGTTTGGAGCTTGCTGTGCATAGTTTGAAAACTAATTACGTATGCTAATTAATTAGAGTTCTTGAGTGAACTGAGTGCTTGTCATTTAAGGGACTTTTTTGAAGATGAAATTACCTGTAATTTAGTCTAGTAGTGTCAGTCCAACCTGTCAGTCAGGACCAATTCACAAATCCTCCCAAAGAACCCTAAACCCTTCACAAGAGTTGCAGCTCAGTTTGTCTGTTGACTATTCTCTGGATAATTCCTCTTTAACAGGGTTTATTGTTTCAGGGATCAAGGTGCGTGAGTTTGAGCAAAGCTGCATTCAAAACTGAAGCAGGATGGACTAGTTCAACCAATGTATGCTAAAGCACTTTTGGATGTGGAATAATTATTTTGCTCTTATTATGGTTCCTTATGAATTCTATAATATTGAGCTGCAGTAAATGCTATTTTCAGTCTAAACCAGGCTTTCTTGAGTGTTGCCACAGAAACACTGAGTATAGAGTGGCTAGTCTCGGAGATTGGTTTGTTTCTAAGCTGGTGGAGAATGGAAGAAAATAGAGGCCTAATAAGCCTCTTAACTTCTGTATTTGTTACAGGCCTATTACAACACGATGGGCTAAAAAAACTACTTCTGGACTGGCAGTGTGGATGAATAGCAAGGCTTTCGAGTATTATCATACCCATTTTTGGACATATTTGTCATGTGGTTCTCAGAAGTTTATCTGAAATATCTGAAATGTAATCAAAGCCAAGCTATTGTGCTTTCAAAGCAAAGATATGCATCTGTTCTGAGTTGTGAAGGTGCAGTGTAGGATTGGAGCCAGAGGAGTTTGCTTTGGTGTAGCCTGTATCCATCATGTAATCGATGTCCACAATTCCTGGACTTGAGCTGTACAACAATATTAAATTTCCATGTTTTGGCTTTGGGCCAATGATAACCCTGCATGGTTACTGCACCAGCTTTAGAAAACAAAGTTTAGGCTTATCTGTGCCTGGGATGTTTTAACCGTTTAATCTTTTAGAGGTTTTAGACCATGAAAAGGGCACCTAGTCAATGCTTTATGGCCCACTGCCTTTATAAAAACAAACATCACTCACTTTCTTTCACTGTTTTTTAAATTAGAATTGTGCAAATACTTAACATTATTAAAATGCAGATGAAATGCTTATTGCTTAATCCAATACTGCCACTTAATAAAACATCAACAAATGAATGTCAATCAAGTGCTGTTTTCAAGGTTTTTTTCAAGTGTTGCAGGGATAGTAAAACTAAGAGTTGTGGAATATAATCGTTTTTACAAATCATTGCGATGTTGATGCATAAAAACAAAAGAATTGATTTTTGAAAAATGTCATTAAATAGGCCTATAATACATATTAATGTGCTGTTTTATTGTAAGTAAAGTATTTTTTGCGATTTATTATTATCAAAATTTACATTAAATGATGTTTTGAATAGTTTTATACCTTTGTTTGAAGCAACTGCATGCCATATTTTTATATGAAATAAACAAACGGAAAACTATATAGCATTAAGCCTCAAATGTCAACTATACATTGGTTTGGTTTCTTTAAAAAAAAAAAAAAATTGACATTATCAACAATGTTATCAATTAGTTGACATCAAAACGTCGACAATAATGAATTGTCAACAAATATTTTTGTTTGATAAACAGTCTTTTGATCTCATTTGAAGGGCCTGCAATAATGTGGTTTGACCAGTGGGGCTCTGTAGCGCAATACTGTAATGAAGCCCTTTCAGATCTAGTCCGATAGAAGAAGACATGGTGCTTTTGGAGTGCAAACAAAACTGTAAAATGTGGGAAAGTTTAACATAACTAGAAAAAAAGAATGCTGTCATGCTCTCACTCACTCAGACTCACCCAATTGACACTGTTCTCACACCACATGTACAGTTAAGACAGAGCAGGTTACTTTTGTTATAAAACAAAGTCTCCGCTTTTAAATTCTGTCAATTTTACTCTGGAATTCAAACAATACATGTGGTTTTGGCGCTCTTTAATGTGGCATGACAGAATGCTGTAACACCAGGTCAAGCGAACCTATTACCTCTTCCTCTTTTCTACTATTACAGCATGAAATAAACATGAATGAACATCAAAAAGTATGTTGAAAGATACAGTACAATTTACTGAAATGAATTCATCTCTAATTGAATCGTGAGGCAAGTGAAGTTTCATACATCTACAAAATTACATATTTTATAAGGGGCTGGGTTTGCCTGAACTAGATGACCAATTGAGCTTAACTATAATTTGACTGGTTTTGGGTTTGGTTGACATCGATCTGTCACTTTTCCCCAGTTGCATTCTTTTTGCATTTAAAAACAGGGAGCACAGGGAGTTTTAAGATGTATTTGAACAGTTTTTATATTTGACATGCAGTCTTAATGTAGCGCTCATGGCATGACAGTCAAAAAAACAGCACAAGACACAACACATCCGCCAGAAGAGAGGTTTACACTAACAGTGATTCGCTGTGCCAATGCAAACGGATGTCATTTATTTTCCATGAGAGCTGGCAATTTCCAGGGGGAACAAGTGGCAGCAACCATTGGCATTGAGCAGAGGTCAACTTTATGCAAATGAGTAGCAACTACTAATGGGAGCAGTTAGGTTTGAAAGAAGTGAAGGACCAAACGTTCTCTGTCTGTGTGAATGAATGTGAATTGTTAATAAATGTTGTCATAGGGATTTGGCTGCTTAGTGTAACATGCCAAGGACTAAATAATTAGCCTTTACAGTGAATTTTAGCCTCAGGTAAAGTTTTAACCTTTTGAGCGGTATGGTCCAACATATGGGATTTTTATTTCTGTGCCCCTGAGACTACGGTCCCACATATGGGATTTAGAATGTTCCGCGACGTCACATAACTGTCAGATTCAAACAGTGCTTTTGCACTTCAACTGGCGCAGAGTCAAAGACTGATGCGCTCAGCGCTTGTAATTTATCACATCTATGCAGTGGTTCATAGGGCTGGGCGATACAGTTAAAAAAAAATGATCATGATATAATGTTTCATATTGATTGGTATCGATAATTATTGAAAATTTTAGTAGAAAAAAGTTTAAATTTAACCAATGCATTTTTAATTAAGGCAAACAACAAATAATTTTTTAAAACAAAGCAAAATAACATGTAAACATCTTTCTTATATTTTATATATAGATTTAATAAGTAAGTGTTAAAGAAACTTAGAGCTGCACAATTCTGGATAAATTGAGAAACTTTTTTGTTTGTTTCAAACCGAGATCACAATTCTGAATGACAACTAAATATTGACATACAAAATATGAATTGCTGCAGTCTATTTAATATATTTGAATTAATTATTTAAAAAAAAAAAAATCTGTTTGGATGTATGATTCAGTGACATGCCCATAAATACTCTTGTTTCATTACTGGATGAATCCATGTATTTGAAAGAATCTGTTGAATGAAGATTCAACGTCAAATATATATTTTTAACATCCACTTGTCGCCACCTGGTGGTGAAACAATGTAATTGATAAATGCGGCATTTTTAGCGCCAAGTTCCTTTTAAGAACTTATTTGCTCTATTTTGATCGATAACATAGACATTAGTGTTATATCTGAACTATAAACTTTTATCTCAGTACTTCTTTGATAGAATATTTGTAACAGAAATAAAGATACTGTGTGATTGAAATCACTGTTTGTGCAGCTGTTAATACCTACTGCTCTCTCAAGATGAACTTTGAAGTAGATCAACTGACGTAAGGAAACCATGAAACTGCCACAGACGAGCTGACATGTCCTCTTTTTATTCGCAATCACCGGCAGGTACAGCACTCGTTTTCATGTGTTTGTGTTCTGATTTCACGTGCCGATTGTGCAACTGAACTCCACAGCAACTTGTTTGTCTGTCACTCGTAGCGCGTCTGTTTGTGATCCAGGGACAGAGCAAGCTTGAGAGTTGTTCATGCAACCGAACTTCATGTCTGTTTACATTTTAATGCATTTAAGTGAAACTATATCGAGAGTTATATCGAACATTTTTTCTATCGTTATCGATTAAGACGTACCGTCGATTAAATATCGATACCGTTTTAACGCCCAGGCCTAAATGTTCATTTTAGGTTTCAGACATTTAAATACACTTAAGCACTAGTAAAAAAATACATTTAGTAAAAATATATTTTTACTTGCATGTATTTTGGGAGAAACTGATGAATTCACGTACTGTAAATTGGACTGACAGGACTCTCTGAACTCGGCGGCATCAATCTCACGTTATAGATCAAGATCATTTACAAAGGTTTTCAAATGACAAAACACGCTTGCACGTATTTGAGAATCAGAATATCAGATAGTTGATCACATGGTTAGCAAGTTTGTGAATATTTTGAATAAAAAAAGGGGGGGGGGGGGAATCTAAATAAACGCAGTACATCTGTCATACAGTAGCCATGTTTACATGTATACTTTTTTTGGACTGTTTACATGAGACTTTATCTAATCCTATATGGTGTTTGCATGTGTCGGCGCTTTCAGTTGGAATGACTTTGTGACATGCGCACATTAGCTTATGTCCTGTTTGCCGCCTTGTATTCCTGCCAAAATGAAATTCCATTATTTCTTATGCGCACTATTTTTTTGTAAAGTGTTGCTCTTAATCAAGCAACAGCGTGAATTTGTAGCATATTACTGCTGGAAGGTATGAGGAAAAGACTGGCGCAGGAAGCTGACGTTTTTGGTGGCTGTGCATCTCTAAGGAGCATCCCAATACTACCCCTTATAGAAAGGTTTATCCCACCCCTCTCAGACCGATTACAATTTCATTTGGTTTGGGCATTTTTATTCCGATTGAGGTGTTTATATGAAGCATTTTCATTTGCGTCGCCATGGAAACAATAAGGGAAAACTTTCTAAAATAAGTCACCTTAAAAAAATTGACTCTGGGGGGTCAGTTATGGCTCGTTTCCACTGAGCAGTATGGTTCACTACAGTTCAATATGGCATGCAATTTTTGCCATTTCTATTCTCAGAAGTTGTGAATTGTACCCTAATTCCGAACCGTACCGTACCACTTTTTTGGGGACCCTTGGTACCAATAGCACCAATAGCACTGGTACCAGAAGGGTGGAGCTACACTCACTGCAGAATGTTGATTGGTTGACAGTAGTGCTGGGCGGTATACTGGTTCATATGGTATACCGGTTTCAATTTCGAGACTAATATGTATTTTTCAAAAACCGCCATACCGGTGCGTTGCTGAAACAGCTGCTGTATCTATTCAATGGCCATGAAGCGCTATGTAGAGTGTATAGAGAGCGGACTTCTATTAACTGCATACCCTTCTTACACTAATGGAAACAACTTTATAACACAACAATAAAGAACTCCCAAAACAAACTCTTTAAAACTGCAAATACCATGTAGAGCCATATGATTTCTGCGATGCAGAAAACACGGATGAAATCACAGAATCCAGTCACAAATAGAAGTTACTGTATAAGTGGAACGTCACAGAATTTGGCAATTTTTGTATGAATAAATCAAAAGTAGGGCTGTACAATGAATCAGACATCGATACGGACTAGTGTCTGTGAATATTAAAGCTAAAAAAGACTGCTGTTGAAATCTGAAGTCTGTATGACTACTAAGCATACTGAAACACGTGACGCTCGCGACAAGATTTCAGTGTCTGCTGTTTCACTCACTATACATGAACTTCATCTGCAGAGCTGCTCTTAGTCACTTTATGAACATTTTACAGTGTAATTTGATAAAACTATCAACATTTGTCTTGTCATATACACAGGAAGTAAAAGTCTTCACGACCCTGTCAAAATAAAAGTTCGGCAAACTTAAAATAATATATAATACTATTGTACTATAGAGTGTACTTCAATTAATAGAGATAATAATAATGAAAACAACAACAATAATAATAATAATAATAATTAAAACAAACTCAAATGTTCATTGAAATGACAAATTGCACAGTAAAAATGTAGCCTACTTATTAATATTATTAATTTAATTAAATAATTTAATTAATTTGAATACATTTTAAACTAAATTGTTAGCTTCATGAACTGATTTGATTACATTTGTTTAATACATTTATATTTTTCCTTACAATGTTTATATAATGTATTTGCTGTACTCCTGACAGTAAAATATGCCAAAATAAAGGTCCAGAATCTTTTTTAAAAAAAAAAGTTTTTTTGGTCAAACCACCCAGCACAAGTTGACAGAGAATTGTCACTTACATGTGCTACAAGGTGAATAACAACACAGTACCGTTGCAACATGTATTTTTTGGCTGTTTTTCCTTGCAGCCTTTTTCCTTGTATTATATTTTAAACTTACACATGAAAAGGGTTAAAAGTGCTATTTCTTTTCTAGGAAGCGTCTGCAAAATTAACAAAAGCGCTTGCTTTGGTTTGTGTGATACAGCTTAAATTTGGCATGTCCAAGAGAAATCAAACGTGAAAGTATTGAGATTTATTATGTTACAAAAGTTTTCTGTTTCAAATAAACAATGTTCTATTCATTAAAGAATCTGAAAGAAAATATATCATGGTTTCAACTAGGGATGCGAATAATTAATCGATTGATTTAATTCAATTAATTTAATCGATAAAACTTATCAATGGTTGATCCATCATTAGAGTGCGTAGTTTTGAGGTGCGTGCAGCTCTTGCACAAAACACATGCCACGGACACACAAGGAAAAATCGAAGTAAGCATGCCATATTTAAAATGTATGAATGTTTTCAAGCCATGCAATGGCTTAGGTAGGCTAGCAGTTTATTTCAAAACATAATTATCTGCCTTTGCTTTTACCAAAGATTGGGATTGTATCGTACAAACTGACAAGCAACAATGTAAAAGACAGAGAAGAATCACACAATTTGAACTGGCTAAAAAAAAAAATTAAAAAAAAAAAAATCTAGATGATCTTGCCAACCTCACTATTCTCATTAGTCAACCATCTGGACCATCCCTAGTTTATTCCTTTCCTTTTGTCTGCCTCATATGCACTGTCCCTGATTCATAGATGCTATCACCTCCCCAGATTATTTAGCATTAATGTCAAGGCAACTGCCATTTAGTGATGAATATGCAAACCTTAACCTTTGTGCCTGAGCTGTTGTGGCTCGATCTAAATCACACATGATTACGGCCTTTTTTTATCTGCCTGCTTCCTGTCTGATGTAAGATCCTCCAAACAAAAGAGAAGGTGTTTGGCTTATCTAGCAGGTGCATCAACAGTTGTTAACGAACTCCCCCCTCATTACCTTATTGCGACTGATGGGGGAGGGGAAGCGTCTGTCGGAGCCTCCATCTTTCTTTATGAGTCTCCATCTTTCTTTCTTTCTCCACTGAACTGTCACTTTGGTGTGTAGGAGGAAAGGCTAACCACTCTTTGAAAGAATACAGTGACATCTGTTTCCTTTTAGCTAGGTAGCATTGTAAAGATTGATGAAAATGTTTTGTGTGCTCAAGTATGTAAAGTTTCAGTTTCCGTAGCAGACTTTCTGAAGAAAGGGTGTTTTCTTTTAGCACATTTTAAGTGTGAATCTGCTTACCACTGTACTGCAGACACTTTCACTTTCACCTTTACCATTCACTAGAAAAAAATCAAACAAACGAAAAGGCTATTTAGTGTGTATTGATTAAAGTTATCAGTGGAAAGCAGGTGTTGATATTTAAGGGTCTGTCGGTTGAAGATTGCACTCTGGTGTGTTCGGTAAAGTATTGGACACGGTATTGTTGGTTTAAACAAAAGTCTCTTCTTAAGAGCTTAGAATGAGAGAATAATTGCTCACCTGAGCTAAACCCAAGAAAAATACAAGTTGCCATGGTGATTTGTTCCGCTAAAAGGTGATTCAACAGTGCGACATAGATGTTACCAAGTTAATCCCACAGTTTGCATAATAACCTATTGTAATCTTCTCTTTAACTCTTATTGATAGTAACCTATTGTTTTGTATAATGCTATTGGCATTATCTGTTCTTACAATAGTTACAATAGAAAACTGACTATAGTGTGAGTAGTATGGTTGTCACCATTCCTTTTTGGTGTCTCATGGTACTATAACAGCTAAAGTATCACAAAACCTGAATTAATTGTGTGGATGCATTAGGGCTGTGGCTGTCGCAGTTAAGGAATTTCCCTTGCTGTATTTTTGAGTGGTTTTATATATATATATATATATATATATATATATATATATATATATATATATATATAATATATATAATATATATATATATATAATATATATATATATATATATATATATATATATATATATATATATATATTAGTGTTGAAACAGGTAGTAAAGTAAACAGAAGAGAATGTTAATATAAGGGGCTACATAACAGAACATAAACCTGACAATAAGATCGTAGGGCTACTGTTATACATATATATAATATATAATATATATATATATATTATTTATATATATATATATATATAATATATATTATATATATATATATATATATATATATATATATATATATATATATATATATATATATATATATATATATTAGTGTTGAAACAGGTAGTAAAGTAAACAGAAGAGAATGTTAATATAAGGGGCTACATAACAGAACATAAACCTGACAATAAGATCGTAGGGCTATTGTTATATGTATAACAGTTAGTTCCGATCCTCGAATCTGACTAAACGAGACCTTTTGCTGATATTTCATGAGCAGAACTACTCATCTCTGCATGTTCTAGACGGGCTGTCAGTCAGTGCAGTTACATTGTTGCGCCACAAGGTGGCAGCAAGGGACTGTCTTTGAGTCTTTAAACCGTTCATTCAACTACACGTTCAAAAACGCTGATTCATTTAAAGAGAGATGTAAAGAAACAAGCTGTTGAAATCATTTTAACTTTGAGCGCCACATTATAAGGCTCAGCTTACGCGGGGCATTAAAAAGCATCGTCATTAAATGGATTTTGCGAAAAGTAAGGACTTAAAAGTCATAATTTTATTCCTACAGGCATTATATAATACTACAAAAATAATATGCAATGCAAAAATAATACTACCGGTTTATTTTGAATGTAGCCTTCATAATTAGTAACTTTGATTTTCTGTTGCAAAATATGAACATTGGTGTGATACACACGTGGAACCAGTTTGGTAATTGCCTCTAGCCGGTGCAAAATTGCCGTAACGCTGTTTTGGACAGCGGCCAAAGTAGACTCTCTAGTAGTGCCGCACTGGAGTGCAAGATCTTGCTTTCCTGCCGCAGGTGCACCTCTGTCTGCATCTGCTCTGTTCATTTTCTAGTGCAAGTGGTGATTGATAGTGCATAATAACAAATGAGCGCAGCACACACAAGAACTTTGTTAAATGCTGCTGTAAAAATTGAAAATGTGGAGTTTTTATATTTATAACACGATACAATTAAGCAACACCACACGACCAAGAGTGCTGTCTTCCTGAATACCATCATGATTGTAAATGTGACACTGATTTTATACAACAGTTAATAAACAAGTAGTTAATACTAAGTCACTTACATTTTAGAAGGAATATTGACTTGTTTTTGTTCCGTTTCAGCAGCGAAAATAGTTCCAAATAAACATCACAGCAGAACCATAGCGCATTTCGCAGCAACACTCAACTGTGTTTTCTTTGCCATGTTTTTGAGTGATTCAGCGCTTTGAACGAATCGGTTGAGTACAGCTGCCACATTCTTAAATTAATAAGCCATTTGAAAAATTTAAATGAATGACTCACTTATTAAGACGCTCACTTGCCGCCACCTACTGGTGGTTTACTATCATTTTCAAAAAATATTTAAAACAATCTCATAACATTATTTAATGCAGTTGTAATTGTTGTTGTTTTTTTTATTGTAAATTATTTAATTTGATTGGTATCTTATTACTCTAAATATCACAAATATGCATATTTAAATGTCAAAACTACAATATTCTGAAAGAATATTCAGAATAAAGAAAATTCTGAATGAAAGAATATTGCTTCAGAATAAATTTATATTTACACCACACACACAAAAAAATTCCGGACAAGCAACTTTTTTACTCAGACATGTGAATGTCATGTGCTTGTCCTATGGAGAAGTAAATCGGTCAAAGCTTAATGTCAGGCCCTGCATGTAGTCTTAATGGGCCGCGTTTCACTTACTATTTCATATCGTCTTGACAAAATTAAAATACATTGTGTAAGCACAAAGAGTAGCAGCAGAGAAGCCAACAAATGTAAAGGGCTGCTGACACTTGGCAGAATGCGAATGCAACTTAATGACATAATGAATATTCTAATTGCCATATGACGTCACCTATTGGCTTTTAATGGGGAAAAAAAAAATATATATATATACACACAGTGGTGGTCAGAATTATTGGCACCCCTAGAATTTAAAAGTAAAATAGTAAAAGTGGGAATATACTTCAGAGATATTTTACTTTCTTATTTACATTTTTTTTGTTTTTTTTTGTTTTGTTTAGCACATCAGGGTGATCATGAACATGAAATTGTCCAGCCATGACTTCCTGTTCCACAGGAGTATAAACATGAGAAAACACAAAGGCCAAATTCCATTAATCATTCATCACAATGAAAAACAAAACAAAACAAAGAATATAGTTCTGATGTGCAGCAAAAGATTGTTGAGCTTCACAAAATAAAAAGTGGCTGCACGAAAATAGCTAAAGCATTGAAAATCCCCATTTCCACTATCAGGGCAATAATTAAGAAGTTCCAATCAACTAAAGATTTTACAAATCTGCCTGGAAGGTCCTCTTGTGTGTCTGAATCGTCCTAATGCATGGTGAGGAGGAAAGTTTGAGTGGACAAAGACTCTCCAAGGATCACAGCTGGAGAATTGCAGAGATTAGTTGAGTCTTGAGTCTCAGAAAGCCTAAAAAAAAAAAATCAAACAGCACCTGCATCCCCACAAGTTGTTCGGGAGGGTTTCAAGAAAAATCCTCCTCGCTCATCCAGAAACAATCTCCAGCATATTCAGTTGTCAGACATGACTGGAACTTCAAACGGGACCAGCTTCTATGGTCAGATGAAACTAAAAAAAAAGAGCTTTTTGGCAGCAAACCCACCAGATGGGTTTGGTGCACACATGGATAAAAAGTACCCCATGCCCACGGTTAAATATACTGCTGGATCTTTAATGTTGTAGGCCTATTTTTCTG